>CM046854.1:47543070-48032444 GCA_025617745.1 Heliocidaris erythrogramma | reverse complement strand
TTAGGATTGCTGTCGAAAAGTTGAATAAATTGCAATTTTTGATAAAAAACCCATGATTTTTGAACCTCTATATGTGTTGCCAATTTAAGATTTTAAGGCTTATTTTCCCTGTAAATTTCTTGGCATTAAACGCAATATCTTCATGCAACATAAATGGACAGTGTGTGCAGAAATTTTTGTGCTCTTCTACTCATGCATCTGGTATATTTTTTAGAGCTCTGAATCAAAGTTATTGAGCTAAACCACAAAATGTGGTTAACTGTCTCCAAAGGATTAATAGGCCTAATTCTGGAGAACAGATACCAATATAAATGTATATTGATAATAAATTGGTCTGTTAAATCTAAATTAGCTGAAAGCATCTTAATGCATAACATTTCATTCATGAATAGCATTTACCGGTAGACATTTGCCACACATTCTTGTGGAATTTGCTAATTTAGAAAAAAAAGTTTTTGTTTTTGTTTTATACTGCGGAGTCATTAAAGGGATAGTTGGGGTTTGATTTTTAGAGGTGGGAGTTTTGGCATCCCCCTGGATATACCAGCAACGTCTGATGAGATGATTATAAATGAAGAATTCCAACCTATTGCAGAAGAGGTAATGAAGGTGCAAGATGAGGGTGGATGGTGTCCGTGAGGGTTGAGGGTGTGTGTAAAAGACAACTGGGCGTTGTGGCGTGCGCCTGTAATCCAGCTAACAGTGGAAGTTATAATAAACTGATTCAGCGGACCCAAGTTCGAGACTGAGTCACGTCTTTCGATGGTGACGTTAAAGGTCGGTCCCAGACGTAAATAACATATCATGATTGATACACGTCTGTAAAAACCCAATTACACACACACACACACACACACAAAGGGGGGGGGGGGGGGTGGATGACATCCAATTTGATCAAACTGAGGGTCTTCACACAGCATCTGATGTGACGGTCTTGCTGCTGATTCTGCTGTTGCTGGTTTAAATGAAATTGATAAAGATGCATGGCAGTGATTTTGGGGGTGATGATGCAGAAGTTCACTTGAATTGTGATTTTCAGTCTTAAAAACCAATATGAAGGAATATTTTTTTTCTTCTGTATTTATTGAAGATTGATTACACATTGTACAACACATACATGTTCCTTTTATGACATTGCATGGATTGGCATATATGATTCCATTATGATCATAATATATCAGAAACACTAATTTTAAGTCACAAGAAATTCAATATCAATATTATAATATTAACACATAACATTTTCATTCTAGTTTGAGTGTATGCGCTTAATCTTTTCAGGACAGGAATTATTTAAGGGCTAAATTGATCACATTTTGTTCTTCAAATTGGCAAAAATAATATTTTTTCTTTTAGTGCTACATGGTTCTAATAAGATGTAATATATTTGAAGACAATATTCATTGTTAGGATTGCTGTCGAAAAGTTGAAAAAATTGCCAATTTTTGATAAAAAAATGATTTTTGAACCTCTATATGTGTTGCCAATTTAAGGATTTTAAGGCTTATTTTCCCTGTAAATTTCTTGGCATTAAACGCAATATCTTCATGCAACATAAATGGACAGTGTGTGCAGAAATTTTTGCTCTTTCTACTCATGCATCTGGTATATTTTTTAGAGCTCTGAATCAAAAGTTATTGAGCTAAACCACAAAATGTGGTTAACTGTCTCCAAAGGGTTAATAGGCCTAATTCTGGAGAACAGATACATGAACCAATACAAATGTATATTGATAATAAAATGTGATCTGTTAAATCTAAATTAGCTGAAAGCATCTTAATGCATAACATTTCATTCATGAATAGCATTTACCGGTAGACATTTGCCACACATTCTTGTGGAATTTGCTAATTTAGAAAAAAAAAAAATTGTTTTTGTTTTATACTGCAGAGTCATTAAAGGGATAGTCCACCCTGATTACAAGTTAGTTTTAAAAGAAGCAGAAAACTTAAAGAAACACATCAGTGAAGGTTTCAGCAAAATCTGATAAGAAATAAGAAATTTTTGAAGTGGTAATCAGACACAAATTGGCAACTCTGTGACGTATCTTGCGAGCTCCTCTCCCATTTGCCCTGTACCCCAAAAATCACTAATTTCCATTTTCTCTAAAGGAAATATTCAGTCGTACATGCGCCTTTAATAGATATAATCATTGCTCATGTGCTGTTACACAAAACCTGTATGAAACAAATCTATTCCTTCATCATAAACCAAGAAAATGAAAATTTTATGAAATTTTCTGTACTGAGCAAATGGGAGAGGAGCTCGCAATATACGTCACAGAGTTGCCAGTTTGTGTCTGATTGATTACAACTTCAAAAATTTTTAACCTTCTTATTCCTTGTCGGATTTTGCTCAAACCTTCACTGATATGTTTCTTTGATTTCTCCGCTTCTTTTAAAGCCAACTTGTAATCAGGGTGGACTATCCCTTTAAGAAGAGAGAGAAAGAGAGAGTAATTCAATTCTTTTGCACACTGCTTATAAATTACAATTATATTTAGATTTCAGGGCAATAGTCATGTGTGTACCAGTGTGTTTGTATGACAAAGAAAGATGCAGCAGGAAACTTTGTTGTCATATCTCTGCTAGGATATCGGTGTAAAGCATTGCAAAACGCATTCCAAAATGGACCCCATGAGAACTTTCATAGTGAGACTAACATAAATTTCTGACTGATAATGCTATGTAGCAAACTTCTTGTAGTTGATAATTTATTTGCTAGATGTTATAGGAAAATACAAAACTTTAGAGAATAGATATGTACCACAACTGCCAGTCTCTAGATTGTTTTATTAGATGTTTATCTATGTTTGTTTGTTCTTTAATTTCTGTGTTATTTTGTGAACTTGCTAGTGCAAATGCAAACTGTGCTGTACAAATAGAGGGATATTGTTCTTAATAGTACTGTATGTTCACTTTGCATGTTTAGAAATGTTGCAGGGCGCAGTCTTTGATTTTCCTCTCGCATTGATTTTGGCGTTGTTCATTTCTCATTTCTCGTACAGAAGAAGAATGAAAAAGCTGCTGATGTGAAACGGCCTTGGGTTAGTTCTTGTTGTGTTGCAATCTTCTTTTGCCAAGCCCCTTTCTCACATTGTCCTGGAATTCACTTAACCCACCCCAATGCAACACTGCAATTTTACACTTCAAATGGTTATTTCCAATGGGAATCATTAATGATCGCAATGATAACTTCTATCTACATGTAGCATTGGAAAATGGTTTTCTGCATGTGTTTCCACTGCTGCAATCTTTTCTAGCACATTGTTTTTGTTGTGGTGCACAACCCTTCCCCATCACATGAAAAGAGTTCTTGCACCCTGTATTATGATTTAGACACATGTATTGTGTTTAAAAAAACAGAGAGAAAACAAAACTGTGGCAGTGGGGGGATATAGCCTCATGTGTTTGCTGTCCTTTCCAATTATCATTAATTCTAAATTTGCATACCTTTTGGCCTGTCTGTATGTCTGTCTCTGTGTGCATTTGTTATTGTTCTTTCTCTCTCTCTCTCTCTCTCTCTCTCTCTTGGTACCACTCTCTTACTTTCTCTCTCACTCTCTTTTTCTTTCTTTCTCTTTCATTATTTGTGTCTTTCTTTTCTTTGTCATTGTTTCTATCAGTCCCTCCTATTCTCTTTCTCTATTTCTCTTTGCGTTCTCTCTTTCTCTCCTTTTGTTTCTGTCCCCTCTGTTTCTGTCTCTCACTTTCTTTCCTTTCTTTACTTTATATATCGTCTGTTTAGAGCCAGAAGGGTGTTAACTCATATACTTTAACACAGGGTTAATGCCCATCTGGCTCTGAACAGACGATATGTACTGTTTTCTTTTGTTGTATGTCTGGGGAGCGTTTCATCAAGCGTTTGTCAGTGATTTTTACCGACAAATTTGCTCTCAGCCAATCAGATGCAAGGATTTCAGTAGCTTATAACAGTTGTGGGTAGAAATCACTGACAAAACGCTTGATGAAATGCTCCCCTGTTCATTTCTCTGTCTCTCATTCACAATCACTCCTCATTTCTCTGGTGTAGGGTTAGAACTAGAGCATGCATTATTATACCACAAAGCTTTGTAGGCTGATGCACTCTTCACAGTAAATGGGCAGACTAGATTGAATTTGGGATCAATCACAAAGTCACTCTCTGTACGATTAGACTTCACACAGAGCCGATCATTTTCTGAGTGATGTCTGATTTATTTTGCTCAATGAAAATTTATGCCAAATTGACAAATGATGGTGATACGAGATGTTTTGATGTGCTTTTACATGGATAATGAATACCTAAGAATGTAAGGTACATTTGGAGCTTTTAAGCTTTGAATTTTGAACAGTGATAAGGTGAAAACTTCCTAGGGAATAATGAAATCCCAATTTGTTTGATATCTGACTTATTTCAAAACAAATCCCATCAGTGTGGAATACTTCACTTAGTAAATCAATCGTGCCTTTTGGGGAGAAACATAGAAAAGAGCAAAGCAAAAACAACAAAATAGAAAAGCCGAGCGTACGTGTATGTCTGATGTACATTAACATCAGATCTTTCTGTCTGAATCCAGAAACACCAATTTTGATTCTAAACTCATCAAAATTATGTTAGGAAAAAAGTAGTTTGGGGAATTATTTGCTCTTCAAGATCCCCAATGAGCCTTTGGATTTTATGACTTTCTCACTTCCATGTATCTATGAACTTATTTGAGAACGCGATTGTATTGTTTTTAAAGAGGGCGAAAATAAATAAATGACAATGAAAATGGAAATATTCTTGACATTTTTTTTGTGTTCAAAACACAAAATATGCAATTTATACCACGTTGAGTGTGCTTATGCAATCAGCTTGCAAAGCTTGTGACAAAATAATGTACTTCCATGTTTGGAAACATTTATTTTTAAACCTGTACTTCACTTCCATTGGTTGTGCTACTTCCCTTATTTTCCCTTAATATAGACCACATGTAAATGTTATTTTCTTTGTCATGTTTTGGAATGACATTTAAAGAGAAGATGGGGAAGGAGTGGACTATAAACAATCTATTCACTTTGTACAAGTGTAAAGATAACATTCTCCTCTTTCTCTTTGATTCAGTGTATTTTTCCTCGTAGTCTGCTGACTTCATAGATCTTTTTCCACCTGCGTTCAGAAAGAAAGAAAACCCTGAAATTTCATTAGATTTGTATATATTTGGAGAGAGTAGCTATTCCCCCCCCCCCCCCCTTACACAAGCATGATGTTGTTTACTGACAAGGAAGATAAGTTTTAATAACGTAATAACCCGTATTCGGTAGGAATAGCGTGGTTCTGATTATAAGCCTGTGAGAATGGGAAAATTCAATTTAGTTAATCGGTTTAAAAAAAACAGATAAAACTCAAAATGTATTTCTTCATTGATGGTCTCTATTCTCTATCAAAAAGGAGCATCTGTACTTTGAGGGATAGTCCTTACAATCTGTGACAGTGTCAAAAGATACTGTCAAATCTGACACTTTTCTTAATGAGGTTTGCTTCCAGCAATAACCCACTGGTAATTGCTCTAAAAACCCAAATGAATGCTTCTGTGACAAAACCAACAATGCTTACATTGTGTACCATTGAAATTTTCCTTCAAAACAAATGAACAATGATTTTACAAGTCGTTTATATACATAACTTCATGGAGAGGAGCATTTACTTGTAGCAATTTTCATTGTTATATCCAGGATGCAATAAAGTTTAATGGCCATACCATAATAATAATAAGCTTGTTTACATGTAAATGGAGAGCTCATTCAAACTGAATTGTTGTATTACCGCATTGGAAATTTTCAGAGAAATAGATTAATGTCAATCAATCAATTAATGGCTGTCCATTTTATTGGAAGTGGTTGCTTTGATTCAAAGTTAAAAAAAAAAGAGAAAAAAAAGAAAGAAGAAAAAAAAGATTTATGCAACTTGGTTTGTTTCTCATTGGCCATATCGGGCCATGAAATTTATAAAAAAACGGTACAGAGAGACCAGCCCTTTCTTTTTCTCTTTCTTATTGGTTTCCCCTCGTCAATGCCCCTTATATTCTGGATAATAGTTATGTTATATAAAGAAATACAGGATTTTCTGTAGACTATAATTGTACATGCTACTTGAATTTTCCATCGCATGCTAATTAATGCTAATATGTGCACAACAAATTTGGAAACATGAATTGCACTTTTCTTACTGATCATTGATCACGACGTACATGTACATGTACATGCTACTTGAATTTTCCAATTGCACAGAAATATTTGTATTAAATATATACGCAGAAAATATGGCAAAATAAAGTGCACTTTTCATGAAGCTCATTACCATCAACTTCTAACTCAAATCATTACTTCCAGTCTCTTTTCCAGCATTGTATTAAAAATTTGTTTCTCATAGAAAAGTGTATTTTGCTGTCCGTCTTTAAAAAATGCATATGCATGAGCTTTCACTAACTTGCCTAACAGTCTGCATTGTGTATAATGCCTGAGCTATTCTGCATAATGGCTATACATTTAGTTCTTAACAAAAAAATGAAGAGAAGTTCAATTTGATTATCCCCTACTGTCATCTTTTAAAAGTGCTTTGAGGGTACATACTCAAGGTGCATATTAAAAAATAAAACTTGCTGAAATCTTGAAAGAGGATAAGTAATAGTTGAACGGAATAATTTGAACGCCTCTTGCCTTTGTATGTTACAAGAAGATGTGTTTCGCAACATTACTAACCATTTAATCAACTGTTTTTGTGAATTGCTTTCAGAATTCATGTACAGCACTAATGCAGCTATACTTCTAATATCATTCTTGCATTTGGTAATCTTGGTGTACATAGTGAAACTGCATATTTCCCCCATGTATGATGCGCAGAACACCTTTACTTCTTTATACAGTAGACTGGAAAATATATTCACTGTTTTATAAAATTATGGATGAAATGGTTACATGATGTATTCATCGGTATAACCAGTTTCCTTTCTTGTAGTTAATCCTGGTTTTAATATTCAACTACTGTCAAACCAGAAACGTTTGCGACATGAAACTTTGGCGAATTATAAAGGACAGCCATTTTCACAGTAAGAAGCTTTCGCGATTTGCACAAATTATGATTCAACAATTTGCGGCATGAAACTTTCACGAATCTGAACCACTCAAAACTGCTACAGCTTCCACAAGGAATATTCTACTGGGTATAAAGGAATCCTCCTGATTAGAGCCCATTTCAAGCTCCAACTCCCCCCCCCCCCCCCAAAGTACAAATATCTGTGACTTACAATGTGCATACATTTATATATTTTCAAACTGAGTATTTTTATCTATTGAAAGTTTGAAACCATCTCTTTGCCACAGCTACCACAAGGAATATCCCACCACAGACAGAGGAGTAGTCCTGAGACATTCACCAGGATCAACAACCAATCACCTGTTGCAGGAGTCAAGAGGAACAACTCTGACGCCCAGGCCAAGGAAGCAGCAAGGCAAAAGATCAGGGAGGGGAAGGTCAATGTGGTAGAACCTCTCATCAGGGGCAAGAAACAAAAGAAAGACCTTGAGGCACTAGGAAGGGTAAGAAGACCATGTGCAAGGATAAGTTTCTAAGATCAAGTAATGATACAGTCTGTCCTAGGCCAAGGAAGCCACAAGGCAAAAGATCAGGGAGGGGAAGGTCAATGTGGTAGAACCTCTCGTCAAGGGCAAAAACAGAAGAAATACCTTGAGGCACTAGGAAGGGTAAGAAGACTGTGCAAGGATAAGTTTCTAAGATCAAATAATGATACAGTCTGTCCTAGGTCAAGGGCGCAGCAAGGCAAAAGATCAGGGAGGGGAAGGTCAATATGGTAGAACCTCTCGTCAAGGGCAAGACACAGAAGAAAGATCTTGAGGCACTAGGAAGGGTAAGAACAGCATATACATGTAGAAGTTTTCAAGATTCCAAGTACAAGTTTCTTAAATTGAGTAATGATAGTCTGTCCTAGGCCAAGAAAGAAGCAAGGCAAAATATCAGGGACGGGAAGGTCAATGTGGTAGAACCTCTCGTCAAGGGCAAGAAACAGAAGAAATACCTTGAGGCACTAGAAGGGTAAGAAGACTGTGTGCAAGGATAAGTTTCTAAGATCAAGTAATGAATCAGTCTGTCCTAGGCCAAGGAAGCAGCAAGGCAAAAGATCAGGGAGGGGAAGGTCAATGTGGTAGAACCTCTCGTCAAGGGCAAAAACAGAAGAAATACCTTGAGGCACTAGGAAGGGTAAGAAGACTGTGCAAGGATAAGTTTCTAAGATCAAATAATGATACAGTCTGTCCTAGGTCAAGGGAGCAGCAAGGCAAAAGATCAGGGAGGGGAAGGTCAATATTGTAAAACCTCTCGTCAAGGGCTAGACACAGAAGAAAGATCTTGAGGCACTAGGAAGGGTAAGAAGACCATGTGCAAGAAGAAGTTTCTAAGATCAAGTAATGATAGAGTCTGTCTTGGATCAAAGAAGCATCTAAACAGAAGTTCAGGAAAGGTAAAGCCAATGTTGTAGAACCTCTCACCAGGGGCAAGAAACAGAGAGGAAAGCCTTATGAATGAGGCAATAGGAAGGTTCAGAACACAAGGTCAGTACTGTAGTGCCCTTTGGTAATGTATAAATCCTCTTTGTGCCAAGTCCCTTGAATAAGATCAAGAGCAGTAGGTTCACTGGTTGCTTGTCCACCAGCATGTACTTGCTGTCTTAGTCCATCGTGTAAAACATACAGAGCAACATTATCATTGAATGTGATGTATAGGAATGTGACAAAAGAATTGTTTCACTACCCAGGGCCAATTTCTCAAAACGACCAAAAGTCTTAAGTTTGTGTAACTATATCCTTTTGAAGTAGGCGTTATTTTTTTATAATGATGGTTTCTATAGGATGTCCAAGAACTTAGACCTATGACAGTTTTGAGAAACCAGACACTGGTTACTTCCAATGAAATAATGAATACATGCCCTTACTTGTATTCTTCTTTCTCTTCTCAGACTAAGTCATTACCAGGAGAGACAATGGATCCTGATTTTGAAGATGGTGAGGCAGCTACTGCTAAGATGCTTGGCATGGAGTCAGTCACCCCTATGGAGGGAGTGGTAGAGGCCAGTGTGCTAGAATCAGATGTAAGTGTAATAGACCGTACCATTGAAATATAGGGGTAATTTGCTAGGAATTTTTATGTGAGTTTCAAATATGCAAAACATGTAGGTGCTTCAAATGCAAGCATTCGATGTGTTTTAAAAATTATGTTTGAGGTATAATGTACTTGATCATGGGCTTGGAAAATTCCTGCGTGTACTAGGCATATCTTAAACCAACACTATTTTTGTTGTTGTTGAGCAATTGTACATACTTCTGGGGAATTGCTTTGCCACAAGCTTTGGCTCGAGAGAAAGGCACCTACTGCATTTGTTTTGGATTGAATACCTAGAAGTCTCTTGAACATGGATCTTTGATGCACATGAAATGACAGAGGATATTCAACAAGTTTCATGTTGATCTTCACTTTGCTACGGATGTTGTAAATGGGCTTTAAATATAAAGTTGAGTTCTGGTCATGCGATTACATTGTGAAAGAAACTGTCTGGAAGCAATTGGGAAAGGTTGACTTGTCTACATAAGAGTTGGTGTATACTGAGAGGTTTTAGAATCATCGAAATGGTAAGAACTTGACACAATCTTGCTGCAGAACACATGTACTACACACAGGAATGGATGTATGGGACTGTACACACATATGGCATGAATGTTCGGCCCGAAGGCTGTAGCTTTTTCTGGTCATTTTTCAAATATGAGGGCATTTGAAGAGCAATCCTTTCCAGGGGAAATTTCTTCTATGGTGTTCATCTAATCTGGCATAAAAGGAATAAGAAAGCTCACAAATAGTTGACTTTCCTAGAACGCAAGCTTCCCTTTAGTCTGACCATATATCATTTTGCTTGATTGTCCTTCCACTGAGCAGGCCAGAGTGATAACCGATCCTGCAGACATGCCTCAGCTCCAGATGGCTACTGTTCAGCAGCTAGAGTTGTTCAACGCCCCTGCTGTGTCCGAGGTCCACTCTGTCCATGCCCCTGGACCAACCGCTCAGGGCCAGGGCCAGAAGAACATCATGTGTATGGACGAAGATGACTTCCAATCAGACAATGAACCGGTAAGATAATGGTTGACTAAACACTATGTGTGTAGTCTTTGGACTAAAATGTGCTAGGTGGTTTAAATGATTCCCATATAGGATTAGCATTTTTACTGCTTCGGTTTAATTTTTGCATTTGAATAACTTCATGTGTATAGGTGAAGAAAATTTGCAATCCAACATTGCAGTGGTAAGTTTACAGTGAAAACAAATTATACTCTTAAAGTTTTAAAAATCTTAATGAGTGAATGTCCAGGGTATAAATTCTACCAAGTGTTTGACTGTTTGGTGAATCTTTAGTAATTTTTTATGAAATAAATCATTAAAGGTGTATTGGAGACATTATCTAACAACATTGATGATTTTTTTTCTCTTGACTTGTCCCATATATTGCTAATAGTCTTTGGCTTCAAGTAATCAAATCAATTCACTTTTCACTTACTCAAGTACATACATGTAGTTAAGCTCTCCTGGGCTCCAGTAGTTTGTCGCTTGGGCTTGTACAGTACCCATCACACAACTAATGAAATCATTGCAATAATACGTTTCATAGGAACATTACATTGTGTGTAGATTGTTAATGACATTAGGTGATTGGATGAATTACTTGTAATCATTGGCCTTGTTAAGTCTAATTTTTATTCACCGTTTATGACCGGTTAGGGGTATGTTTTTCCCTCTTTCTGCCTCATTTCTTATATTAAAAAGACATAAAATTTGTTTCAAAGATAGGATATTACCTAGGATTGCTTTGCACTTTTTAAAGATACATGTAGGATTGCATTTTTTTAAAGATAGGAATTTTCTTTTTTGCCCCACTATTGCATTGTTCGTCATGTTGGCAGGTTGTTTGAAATGATTAAAAAACAAGTTTCTTACAATGTGCTGTCACATTTCTTCCTCGTATTATTCATACCATTAAGTCTTGGTTTTATGTGCATTAGCTTATCTTTCACCCACAAGTAATCTTGTTTATCCAGTCTGTAATTTTATCCTCTCTCATCCTCTCTCTTTTATGTAATGATAAAATAATTGTCTCTAAATTTCACATTTAATCTCTTTAAATTATTTGTTTTTATTTATTGAAATATTACCCATACCATGGAAGGCCTTTTTACCTTTCTTGTATACATATGATTATTAGCTGTGCTCCTTTTATGTTTCATTTTGAAATTATTTTATCCTCTCTCTCTCTTGTAGCCATGGCATGTCCAATTGTATGATTTTTTAATCATAGTCCAATTTTAATTCCCAGACAGTATTTGTTATTTATTAAAACATTACTCTTAGAAGGCATTTAAACCTTTAAGCCTAAGTCACATTTGACGGATAATGATGACAAGATTTCAATCAAAGGTACACCCTTGCTACATGTATGTGTTGTATACATGTGAGTATGCTCGTATCTCTTATTAAAGTACGGCAGCACTAGCGTGTACCTGTAATGAAAAGTCTTGTCATTGTTTTCGGCCAAATGTGATCCACGCTTTACATTCTTTCAATGTTTTGTTATTAGTTTTATATGGTCATTTGAGCTATGCTCCTTTTATGTTTTATTTTGAAATCATAGGTGCCTCCTATAGCCCCTGAAGTAAGTCAAAATGCATCGTTTTTAAAAGACAATGCTGCATTTTGCTCCAAGATTGATAGACGTGCTTCTGTCGTTGTAAGAGCTTGATATGTTTGTTTTCTATATTTATTCATCAAAGTTTGGCTGCGTGAAGAGTTCAAACCCACCAATCACTTTAGGTCTTGTGAGTCATGTGACTTTCTGATGTTGGGTATTATTGTGGCGTGGACACACAGTCTAAAGATTTGCATTTAGATATAAGTACCAATAGGAAAATGCACCATATTCTTAAGCTACGACTAGTAAAGGATCTTATCTAAAGTTAGGGAAATTCCCTAACTTCATACCACAAAAAATGGTTTCAAATAATGGGGGAAAAATGAGGACAAAATTAGGCAAGGGGGGGGGGGGGGGGGGGGGAGAAAAAAAGGAAACGACAATATAAATCTGAAATATTATTACCAAAGTTTGTAGTGTCTTTCTGTAAGAAATAAGCCATTCATTCACTGATGAGGCACCAGCCATGTATATCACAGGACTTGACAATACCTGAAGAGGTTGTAGGATGAGAACTATTTGCAAATCCACCAACATGTGACCTTATCAGCAGGAAAGGGCATTCATTCCATATTGCCACTCCAACCCCAGGAGTAGATTTAAAAAAAATAGCTGTTGGTATAAGAGCATATAATGAAGATGTACATTCAATGATTAAAATAATTTGCTGCCGAGAAAGTGGAAATTAGTCAACACCGGTATCGAAGTAATGATGGTTAAATTATTAACTTTGGAAATCTAGTAAGCATTCAAATCCTCATCTACAGTCACATTTAGAAATCGGAAAACAGGCCCCCCCATCAATAATTAAAGTGCAATAAATTAAGAAACAGAAAGCTAGTGAATGATCGTTTTAGGTTATGTTTAAGTCTCTGCCCAATACATTCTTTTTTTTTTGGGGGGGGGGGGGTGCAGCAAAGAAGCATGAGGAAAAGAGGGATACAACAGTATGACTGAATAGCGGTTTTCAAAGAAAATATTCAGGCAATCCTGTCATGCCTTTTGTTATCAGTGTTGCTCTAATTAATTAAAAAATATGTTAGAAGATGGTACCCTTAACTGCTGATAAGGTCTTGTCTCACTCCTCGTGTATCATGTATAAGCTACACGTACATAAGCTGCAACATTTCAATAGTCTCTGCTGTAAATATGAATTAGAAAAACAGAAAACTATCAAAACGGTTAGTAAACAAAAATTAAAAATCACCAAATTCATGTCACAGAAAAGTTCCCATCTTGCTGTACAGAATGTTTTATGATCAGACAAGGTTTTGAAAATTTACCTGGATATTCTTTATACATACATTCCCACCTTCCATTTTGGATGGGTTGGCGGATGGATAGCTGATTCATTTCGTCTTTTGCTTCCAACGCTGCAGTCTCTCTCATTATACATGTAACTTATTTTCTGAAAGATTCTTGAAATTCAAACTTTTGCATTTAATATAAATGGATATGAAGGTTAATTGATTAGGACGAATATGCAATATTTAGCAAGAAGGATGCACTGTTGATGGAAATATACATGTAAATCATAAATAGTCGGAGCTGGGCTTAATTTTTAATAGGGATATGGCACACACAGGAATAGGCTTTCTCCTAAACCATCTCCTTAGATCATAAATGGTCTTAAAAGGACCCCTAAGTGACAGGTCCTGCTTTGTATTACAAGTTGGTTATGGTGGAATGGTGGAAACTACTACCAAGGTGGGATTTTTTAAATCTTGGCTAATGAAAAAGAAAAAGATCTAGCCAAATATAAACTTTTTATAAGCTTATACATGTACATGATAGGAACATATTCATTTGTTATTGTGGTCATTGTAAAGCTTGTGTGTTGCCTGTATGTGTTGCATTTAATATGCTAGTCTTGTTTCTGATTCTTGTAAATATTCATATATTCCCTCTTTTCTGAGCAAAATGCCACCACTCAATAGAAAGGTCCTTCCATCATAAAAAAATTGGTCATCAATATTATGAATGTCTTTGAATGACACATTTTAAATACAATGAGTATGATTTCATTGGTATAGATTTCAATATTTCTCCTTTTGAAAATTAAAGTCAGATTGAAATGTACAAAGATGGAAGATAAAATGATATTAGAACAGAAACAAAAATATTGATTTAGATGATGGGAGAAAAAAACATTCAAACAAATAATACTCTTTTATTTTGATAAAACTACTAAATAAATCTTACCTTAGTGTTTTACTATCAATAAACATACATCTTGTAAGGGCTTGTATTTCTAGTTTGTATGTAGTAGTTAATTTATTCAGTGTTTGCTTAAATGTAAGCTTTGCCTCTAGATGTACATTTACAGTACTGGGGAGCGTTTCATGAAGTGTTTTGTCAGTGATTTTTACCGACAAATTTGCTCTCAGCCAATCAGATGCAAGGATTTCAGTAGCTTATAACAGATGTCGGTAAAAATCACTGACAAAACACTTGATGAAACGCTCCCCTGGTCTGCAGAATTCAGGGTTCTCACAGTCATGGAAAAACTGGAAAATCATGGAAAAAATACATTTTTCTAGAATTATGGAAAGTCATGGAAAATGATATTAAAATTCTTCCCAAGTCTTGGAAAGTCATGGAAATAAGCCAGTTCGTAATTAATACATGGCACAAATGACCCTTAAATGACCCTTAAATGACCCTTAAATGACCCCCAATATTTACGGGCACGCGCATCTGTTCTGGTGGATACGCTATTAGTTTAACATGTAAAATCATGCTGGTGTGCGTATCATGGTGCGTACATTAAGACAGCGTATATAAAGGTCAATTGTACTTGGTACAAATGACCTTTATCTGCACATGCGCAAATTGCAACTACGAACTTGCTTATTGAACGTGGGTGCAGGCAGTGTGTGGCTATGGTAGCCTTCCATCACAAACGTGAAAGGATATAGACATGCATCACTCGGTGGTAATTGTATGCCACTTGGATGCCGTACATTGCAACTCAACAAAATGGGGCTTTAATATCTAGTCATGGAAAACAGCACAAGTGGGTCAAGGAAAGCCGTGGAATTTGACTCTCAAATTTCTGTATGAACCCCGAGTAATGCAAGGTGGAAAGGGTTAATGCTAATCTTATAATATTAACATTATTGGGATAGCCAGGTGATTTATATTTAGTTAACGAACGGTGTAAGGAAAATCTGGGGCACTTGAGTGGAAAAGAATAATATCTTTTTAGTCAACAAAACCTGAAAAAATACCCCTTCAAGATGAGGGATGTGAATTTTCTATCTCTATTAAAAATGAGTCTTGAAAGAATGTGTATCTCATAATTTTGTAGGTAGAAACAAAGTATTAACAAACTATTAATAATTCAACTCCTCTAAACTAACACAGTATCATTTTGTGTCATGATATTTACAAGAGAAAGTGTTATTTCTTTTTAATTATATAAAGAAAATGAATTTCTTTGTTAAAGGTTTTGTCAAATTTTGTGTCAGGTTTACTTTTACTTTTTTGTTTTGCATCTTGGAGAATAGTCCTGTTCACAAATAGATTCAAATTTTATGCATACTTTTAAAACAAATAGTCCAGGCTAGAGGTCACATGACCTTGTTTTTTTATATATACAATGTTTTTTGGTAGTTTCTTGTCAATTCGAGGGTGCTGATTCCAAATCTGAATGATGCCACTCGCGTAACCTTGAGCGTTTTTCGCAAATTGGCAAAATCCAAGATGGCCGCCAAAAATGGGAATTTGACCCTGTTTATCTCAATTACTTGCATTTTATGACGAATTATTGTATTTATTTCATACATTTTTGTTCCTTGAGTTATTTAATATGCCAATACAGGTCAATTTTTCATTTTTAGTAGATATGTATGGTAATTAGGGCGCAATTTCAATTCAAAATGGCCGCCGTTCATATAATACTGTACAATATGAAAGCAATCAATATGCGTAGAAATATGAAATTATTTTACTGTTTTTCTTACCTCACACTGACACTCTTATCAAGTTTCCCAAGCTGATTACAATTATCAAGGCTCCACTTACATAAGGCTGTTCTTTTTAAATGCGAAAATCCAAAATGGCCGCCAAAATCATGATTGCCACAAAGAACCGCCAAATAGACACATTTGACCAGTTGTTGCGTATATGCCCACTGTTTGGAACATCCAAACCTTCATTTGCTTTATAATACATGTAAAATATGTTACACATCACCAACAAATCAAAGTGAAAGGCACGTCTTTCACTTATCTCACCAATTCTGTCATGAGATGCACTTTGGCAACATGAGTTTTATTCAGTCTCGTCTTCAGAGGTTGCACTTTCATCATCTTCTGAAGGTTTTTTAATTGGGGTTTGGCAGCGGACATCAGCCCCACATCGACAGAATTCAGTGCAGGCTAAAGATGATTTGGTGCAGCCACAAAGTGCAGACGCGCAATCTCCCTTGCACCCACACATGATGATGTTCAGAACTTCCTCAGGAGCCACTGGATGATCATTTGCCAGGTAGATAGGTTGAAGAGATGATAATTTCCTTGACCAACCGTTCTGCCGAGGATCCAATGTTGAAGGTTCAGGCTTACCAGCATCCACAAAGCTGTTTGATAACTGGCGCGCTGACAATGTGGTCGAAATGCATCCATAGTAGGTGGAAGGCTGCAAAGTTTTGGTGGTAGGTGACGCTTTCCACCAGTCTTCTTGGTGAAAATGTTCTTGCGCATGGTGTCCAGGGAGCCTTGGAAATGCCCGTAATGTAAAGTGCTGCTGCATACTTCAAGCAAAATCCCACTGCCTCATCCAGTGCCACTGATGGAACTCCCAGGAGGAGAGTGTCTGATTATGACTCCAGGGCTTTCAGTGCTGATGCCTTTCCCACACCTGAGAAGTACGACACTGTATCACATCTGGTTAGAGCATGCGCGGCAAGAAGATTGGGCATGATTTTCTGATGTTTCTTTAATACCTCACTGACGTCGATGACTGTTCGTTTCCGAGAACATGATTCCATCACCACCTTCACTATGCGTGGCAGACCATTCGTTTGGAAGTGTAGATGGTGTGCCAGGATAACAAGCACATCGGTGTCATCACACACAACTTTCACACTTGAGTGCCCATTCTTGGCCTCCTGTATCATGTGGTAAGCCATTAGAACATCAACTCCTTCATGCATCACTGCTTCCGGTAGTACTCCAATGCCAACATCTATTGGATGTGGTTCTGGTCCTGTCACAACTACCTTCTTGCCCTCTGGTATTCTCTGGGTGCACAGCTGGTCAACGATCAACTTGCTGTTCTCGTAGTATCTGTCAAACACCACATGAAGAACTGATGGACTTTCAGCGTATTTCATGATTGTACCTACAGCAGCATCAACGAAGGTGGATACTTTTGCCGGAGAGCTAGGCCATGGAACAGTCCAGAGAAGAGCACAACCATCTAAAATTATGACTTCAGGAACTGGTTCGTTACGTTGACTACTTTCCACTTTGATCCTTTCCGTCAGAACGGACTTGCTTGTGGAACGTACATCACCATTCTCATCAAATAGAGCGGGTGGGTAGCGGGCCAATTCATACGACAGCAATGTCTTGGTTGAGATTGCCTGTTTTGATGATGCCAAGATCCCAATTACTCGTGCATAGATCATTTCTGTATTCACAACTTATGATGCGCCGCCTCTTTGTAACAGTAAGGCTTTTGACATCACCTTAACTTTATGGTTTCGTGAAACCCCTTTGGCCACTTTCTTTCATACTGCACCATCTGATCCATTCCGATTCTGATTGCATCATCAGCGTTTACCTCTCTATCGTCAACAACCTGACCAGTGAAGATGTTGACCAGACCCGAGGATGGGTGTTTCTCGTCGTCCAATACATCGATGCAAGTTGATAAGGCTTCACGAATCTTCATTCTATCAAGTGCATCAGATCTTATTCTTGTGAGACTCTCTTCTTTGTGAGACATAACTTCTTGCTCTTTAACCTCTTGCATGGCTGCCAGATCATTCTTCAGTTGTCCGACCACACTCAGAGACAAAGCCCAGATTGCAAGAGTGGTCTCATTCAAAGTCGATCCAATGATACCGGCAGGTCCCTTTCCATGTCGCATGTATGTTGTCTCAATGAACATATCCGACCAAATGCCATTCCACAGACCATCCTGATGACGCATGACATGTTCTCCATCCATGAACTGCTTGAATATTGCCGGGGGAAGACACTGCATGGAGCGAAGATAATACAATCCAGAGCGAACGTAATTTGTGTGTCCTGGTGCAAAGAAGTAGGGCATCATTCTTTCAACTGCTTGCAGATGGAGAGACCAATCACCTTCCCTCTCAGCTTTAACAAAAGCCATGGAGATGATTATTGGCTTTACCAGACCATCGACCCACAATCTGGTTGTCTTGCTTTGTCTAACGATGGTATCAGTCAATTCTTTGATGTCAGTGAAGTGGCAAGCAGTTGAAAGAATGATGCCTTACTTCTCTCAAGAATAAGATCTGATGCACTTGACAGAAATGAAGATTCGTGAAGCCTTATCAACTTGCATTGATGTCTTGGACGACGAGAAACACCCATCCTTGGGTCTGGTCAACATCTTCACTGGTCAGGTTGTTGACAATAGAGAGGTAAACGCTGATGATGCCATCAGAATCGGAACGGATCAGATGGTGCAGTATGAAAGAAAGTGGCCAAAGGGGTTTCACGAAACCATAAAGAAAAAGGTTAAGGTGATGTCAAAAGATTCACTGACACAAAGAGGCGGCGCATCACAAGTTGTGAATACAGAAATGATCTATGCACGAGTAATTGGGATCTTGGCATCATCAAAACAGGCAATCTCAACCAAGACATCGCTGTCGTATGAATTGGCCCGCCACCCACCCGCTCTATTTGATGAGAATGGTGATGTACGTTCCACAAGCAAATCTGTTCTGAGGGAAAGGATCAAAGAGGAAAGTAGTCAACGTAACGAACCAGTTCCTGAAGTCGTAATTTTGGATGGTTGTGCTCTTCTCTGGACTGTTCCATGGCCGAGCTCTCCGGCAAAAGTATCCACCTTCGTTGATGCTGCTGTAGGTACAATCATGAAATACGCTGAAAGTCCATCAGTTCTTCATGTGGTGTTTGACAGATACTACGAGAACAGCATCAAGTCATGTTGTCTGACAACTCGTGCAAAGGGATTCACCCGTGTCTACAGGCTCTTCAGCGAGTCCCCTCTGCCAAAACAGAACATCGTCCTGAACAACTCTGCAAACAAACAACAAGTTATAAAGTTGATCGTTGACCAGCTGTGCACCCAGAGAATACCAGAAGGCAAGAAGGTAGTTGTGACAGGACCAGAACCACATCCAATAGATGTTGGCATTGGAGTACTACCGGAAGCAGTGACGCATGAAGAAGCTGATGTTCTAATGGCTTACCACAGGATACAGGAGGCCAAGAATGGGCACTCATGTGTGAAAGTTGTGTGTGATGACACCGATGTGCTTGTTACCCTGGCACACCATCTACACTTCCAAACGAATGGTCTGGCACGCACAGTGAAGGTGGTGATGGAATCATGTTCTCGGAAACGAACAGTCATCGACATCAATGAGGTAATCAAGAAACATCAAAAAATCATGCCCAATCTTCTTGCCGCGCATGCTCTGACCGGATGTGATACAGTGTCGTACTTCTCAGGTGTGGGAAATGCTTCAGCACTGAAAGCCCTGGAGTCATATTCGGACACTCTCCTCCTGGGAGATCCATCAGTGGCGCTGGATGAGGCAGTGGAATCTTGCTTGAAGTATGTAGCAGCACGTACTTTACGGAGGAGATTTCCAAGGCTCACTCGACACCATGTGCAAGGACATTTTCACTAAGAAGACTGGTGGAAAGTGACACCTACCACCAAAACTGTGCAGCCTTCCACCTACGATGGCTGCCTTTCGACCACATTGTCAGCACGCCAGTTATCAAACAGCTTTGTGGATGGCTGAACCTCCAACTTTGGATCCTAAGCAGAACGGTTGGCCAATGAAGTCATCATCTCTTCAACCTATCTACCTGGCAAATGATCATCCAGTGGCTCCTGAGGACGTTCTGAACATCATCAAATGTGGTTGCAAGGGAGATTGCAGGTCTGCACTGTGTGGCTGCACCAAATCATCTTTACCCTCACTGAATTCTGTCGATGTGGGGCTGATGTCCGCTGCCAAAACCCAATGAAAAAACCTTCAGAAGACGATGAAAGTGCAAGCTCTGAAGACGAGACTTAATAAAACTCATGTTGCCAAAGTGCATCTCATGACAGAATTGGTGAGATAAGTGAAAGACGTGCCTTTCAACTTTGATTTGTTGGTGATGTGTAACATATTTTACACTGTATCCATGTAGGTGCTCAATTTATGCCCTTTTTATCACAGGTATTTGATTTAAGTCCAAAGGACATTTTATTTTATTAGATGTAATATTATAAAGCAAATGAAGGTTAGGATGTTCCAAACAGTGGGCATATACGCAACAACTGGTCAAATGTGTCTATTTGGCGGTTCTTTGTGGCAATCATGATTTTGGCGGCCATTTTGGATTTTCGCATTTAAAAAGAACAGCCTTATGTAAGTGGAGCCTTGATAATTGTAATCAGCTTGGGAAACTTGATAAGAGTGTCAGTGTGAGGTAATAAAAATAAAATAATTTCATATTGCTTTCATATTGTACAGTATTATATGAACGGCGGCCATTTTGAATTGAAATTGGGCCCTAATTCCCATACATATCTACTACAAATGAAAATTGACCTGTATTTGCATATTAAATAACTCAAAGAACAAAAATGATGAAGTTAAATATAATAATTTTTCATAAAATGCAAGTAATTGGTGATTATCAGGGTCAAATTCCCATTTTTGGCGGCCATCTTGGATTTTGCCAATTTGCGGAAAACGCTCAAGGTAACGCGAGTGGCATCATTCAGATTTGGAATCAGCACCCTCGAATTAGCAAGAAACCATCAAAAAACATTGTATATATCCAAAAACAAGGTTAGGTCCCCTTTCTATGGGGCCTAGCCTGGACTAAAAGGTTGTTCTTGACAACCTGAAAGCTTGTCCGAGGCTTGTCTGACATAGCAATAAGTAATGTATGCAATCTGGATTCCAAGCATTGTAGTTCATTCATTAATAGCAGGTTAATGGAATACCTCGTTACTAGGTCCCCAGGAATGAAACATCCATAAATTTGAATAACTTTGTGAACAGGTCTATTGTAAACTTCTAACCAAGGATCGTGATAGATTTTCTTTGAGTTTTGACTACTTTTTTGTTGAAGCATGTGCTTGGTTAGAGTTGATGATTTTATTCTCAGTCGTCTCTTCAATAAACCATCTAATCTTCCAATGATAGTTTCAGATTAAATGTTTGTTTTAGGGTCAACTCTTTTCAACATTCCCCCCTGCCGTTGTCTAATTCGTTGAATAAATCTTTACACATGAAATTATTAATATCAGTCAAAGAAATTGATAATGAAATACATGTACAATTTGTTACTCTATGGCATTTATACTAATTAGGTGCCTCTGAATCCATTGAAGTTTGCAAAACCACATGCCTTCATTCTCTTGAAGAGTCCGGAGATTGTAGTCATTTACTCCTCACACCACCCCTCAGTTAACCATCTTTTGCAATAGTCTCTCTGCTGTCTGCAAAATCTGTTTGAGGAGTAACTAGACCGGCGGTTTCGGGCGGTTTGAATGCTAGAGGGTTAATTATGTGTTTTTTGCATGTTTACACAATATGAAGGCCCAATGTGTGCAGTACATACACAGTAATCAGACGCAGATATATGTATTTGCAGGATAAAAAAGGGGGAGATTCCCTACTTATGAGGCACATTGATTTCATTAAGTGAGGACATGTTACTTCCCTTAAAGGGTGCCAATGATCAAACGATATTTTGCTCTGTAAGAGGTTCCACGTTTATACTATATTCAAAATTTGGGCTTCCATTTAAATTCCATAAAGAGATATTGCAAGTTTAATTACACTCTCTACAAGCGTAAAAATGACTCGTGAGGAGACTACTCGATGCACCCGTACGTGATCGCCAAGACAAGGGATTGCGTGGAACCGAACTCGGAGTTATCCTTTATTTCATTCATACTCCTTAACTGTTGACGTGTAGAATGCTAGATAAAGTTCTTTGAGGTTGATTTTATACTTTCGAGCTGTACACAAATTAGTTTCTCAGGTGATAGGTAGACTTTAAGTGCATGGAAGTGTGGAGTGGTCCAACCATTAAACAGCTGTGCTATTTATTGTTTGGGGTTTTTCAGGTGCTACAGCATTCGTTGACTATATTTGGATATAAATGGTTGATAAAAGAATTTCATTTGATATATTAATGACATGAAGCTGTGTACATCCATGAAATTCTTAATTAATACATAATATGCTAAACATTTACATATCTTTCAAAGAAGAATTGCTACATTGTATGTAATATCTTCTCACCGTTGAGCTATCCATATTTCGTTTAAGCGTCTTTTCGCAAAAGCATCAACCATATAGGCAACCATTTATATTGCAGCGCAATGCCCTATTATCTATCTTTCATAAAGAACTTAATACTATCTGTTTCTATAATTCATTAATATCTATTGCTTAATGTATGTATACTATGAGATAATCTACATGTAGACTTTTTCTGACTTCCAGCTATTTATAGCCAACAAAGATTTGATCATAGGTTGGACAATTTATGTAGAATTTGACTGGACTCTGTTAAGTTCTCTAACATAATGCTCTTTATTTAGTATTTAAAATATCGAAGAGAAAGATATGCTTAACAATTTACAAAGTAGCTTGGTTAGCGAATTAATACACATTTATACTGTTTATGTCTATTAAAGTCCTAAGCTACATGTAAGCTACTACAGGGATACTAAATCACATTTATGAAGATATTTGGAGGTGAAAATGGGAGCTAATTTGCTCTAACTTAATCAATGCGGAGAAGCTTATGAAATTATTTTAAAAAGTGCATATAAGAACAACTGCTAGAAAGCATAGTTTTGTTTTTAAAAAATGTTTTTTTAGTGTCAACAATGAATGTACATGTAGTATGGATAGGAAGCTGTACCTCTTTTGAAGCTCCAATGGATTTTAAAAGACATTTCAGGCCTGTGATAGAGGGTGAAAGAGGGCGATAATTCCTCCTGTTGACAAGGGCTGCCATGTTTATATTGTATATTGTATATTGATGACCTTTGCATAGAGTTCAGACTGTATTTTTTACTCTTGGATGTCGTTTGATTCCCTTACAGCTTGAGGACCATGGACCGTTCAATGACCTCGATCAGCTGGAGAAGAAATCCGCACACATGGCTGTATTCTTACATTATCTCATATCCAACAGTGATCCATCTAGTCTGGTAGGTCATAAAGCAATTACAGGCTAAAGCCCGGCGCACACTGTACGATCCGACTGCGACCCGATTTTCGAACAAATTGCAGTTTGCATTAAAAGTGAAAGTTTATAAAAGTGAAATTATCTCATTTGAAGTTCGGAATAATGATACGGATACTAATATCGAAATTTTGGTTAATTGGTTAACTGCAATTCTTCTGGTTAGAGTAAAGGCCAAATCGGCTTGAAATCTTAGTCGATCGCAAGATTGGTATGACGTCACTACGATTTGGAATTGAATTCGCTTTTATTTCTACACGGGGGCTCGCAGTAGCCCGGAATTTTGATTTTAGTATTCATACTACTATTCATAACTTTGATCACGAAGATTTTACATGTTTGAAGGTTCATATCAAATGTTATAACAACTTTTCCCAAAATCGCATCGTAGTCAGATCGTGCAGTGTGCGCCGGGCTTAAGACACTTTAGAGGGCAAGTCCCGGGAATGTCCCATACTTTACCATGTATTATAGAATTGTATTATGGAATTGCGAACATAAAACTGACTTTAAAATGTAATTTTATTTCGTATTTTGTCTCATCCAAGCTCTAGTAGGGTTATCAACTTGACACAGCCATCAGGGCCCTGCTTCACAAAACTTATTATCAATAACATGTTGCAAGAACTGTTATAAGCTACTGAAATCCTTTCATCTGATTGGCTAAGAGCAAATTAGTCCTAGAACGTTGGCATTCATTATTGATAACAAGTTTTATGAAATGGGGCCCTGATATCATACATGTATATGTGGTCTGTGACATATGGGACAAAGTAGCTTGGACTTGCCAAAGAAGAATAAGAAGAATCCACACTTCCCTACATCAGCACCATAGATTGTCATCACACTTTTTATACTGAATATTTTGTTATTAACAAAATCTTGTTTTTGGGGGGGGGGCAAAGGTACATGTATAGGGTTAGAGCTTCTGTTTTTAATTTAGGTTTAAAGATAGAGTTGTTCTGGATATGAGATTGAATTGTGAAAGAAACTGTCTCAAAGCAATTGGGAAAGGTCGATTATATAGCAAATAAGAATTGGTGTATGCTGTAAAGTTTTTGAATCGCCAAAATGATAAGAAATTGACTCAATCCTGCTGAGAGTCACATGCACTGCACACAGAAATGTGTATATTGCACTACACACAAATGTTCGGCCTGAACATTTTCAGCTGTTTACTGTTTACCGGTATATTTTGAATGTGAGGGCATTTGAAGGGTAATCCTTTGCAGGGGACATATCTTCCAAAATAACATAAAAAGAATGAGGAAGCTCACAAATTATTTTTAACCTTTCCCAGATATTTAAAGCTTCCATTTAAGGTCAGGGAGAGGATAAACCGTTGGCTCAAGGGTTGGACTTATGAATTTGCTTACTGATATAGAAATTGCTCATGGAACATAGACCTGTTCACATATATATTCAAATTTTATGCATACTTTTAAAGCAAAGGTTGTTCTTGACAACCTGAAAGCCTGTCAGAGGCTTGTCAGACATATCAACAAGTAATATATGCAAACTTGATTCCAAGTTTTGTAGTTCATTCATTAATAACGGGTTAATGGAATACCTCGTTAATAGGTCCCCAGGAAAGAAACATCCATAAATTTGAACAACTTTGTGAACAGGTCTGTTCTCACCAGAGCATGTATTATATAATCAGAGTATTAAATTCACACTACACTGATACGCTGTTAACTTCTTTCTCTTCTTTCTTTAAATTCTGCTCACAGTTTTTCTACCTTGTGACGGATTCCTATGCCACTGGTAACCTGAAGGATATGAGGAAGTGGGTCTATGACATCTTCGCAACCTTTCTTGGGAGTGCAGGGGTAAGTTGTTCTTTTCTAGATTCATATTTTCTGATTAGATGATTGGAAAACGGATGAAGCAAATGATTTATTTGATATCTAGCCGTTTGCGAATGGATATAAAGCTTTTGTAGTTCATGTGGCTTTTGAGAAGGCTTCGATTCTGGGGAGCGTTTCATCAATCGTTTTGTCAGTGATTTTCACCGACAAATTTGCTCTCAACCAATCAGATGCAAGGATTTCAGTAGCTTATAACAGTTGTCGGTGAAAATCACTGACAAAATGCTTGATGAAACGCTTCCCAGATCTGCCATTGGCATGGTTTAGTTTGTTGTCTTCTTTCCTCATCTTCCATTGGCTGTATATTGCAGTTCAGTTGTAACAGCATGGGGATGCCTTTTGTTTCCTGCGTCCTTCATGTGACCTTCAAAGTTTTTAAACTTCGATCCCTGCCCAGTGATTTCAGTGTATGTCCTTATATGAAACATTTTATCTATTGTTATCTCATTTAAATAGGTGAAGGGAAAGGGTTTCCTTGGTATGAAGAAATTGTGAGAACAGTAATGGAATTAGCCTAATGCAACACAACAATAATGCAATATGTAATACGTAGCATATACAGTGAAACCTGTCTATAAAGACCACTCAAGGGAGACAGGAAAAGCGGTATTTATGAGCAGGTGGTCTTTATGGACAGGTTCCTTTAATACATGTTTCAATGAGATATGATCTTCAAAGGAAACAAAAATTGTGGTCTTTATAGACAGGTGGTCGCTAAAGCAGGTTTGACTGGAGTGTTTTCTTTTTGTTTTAAAATATTTCTTTGGTTACTGTAAAGGGAACCGCCTCTTACATGCTTACTCTTCTTTGGGGGTATCCTTACCATTTCTCTTACTTCAGGTCTGATATGTTTTGTGTTATTAATGGACAGTATATGTACTTATGAATGTTGAAGAAATGGTTGAAGAAGAATGAAATGAAATGAAATGGACAAAAATGCCATGGAGATACCATACTGCCTTGAACTTCACCACAAAGTGACTTTGAGCCATATACAAGAATCTAGCGATTGCTGTTCTTCGTTCTCAATATTAAAAAGAAAAAAAGAAGGAAAGAAATTTATATATTAATTAATGCAACTATAGCATTTCATTTTTCATCCCTATGATTCTGATTATATGAAATCCTTAATAATACACTATGTTCATCTTCCCGTTCTCATGTTTGTCTTTGTTTCCGATTTAAAATATCATTGCAGCCTCTAAGGATACAGATGAGTGAGAATATAGTGAGCAGTATAGGTAAGTTGTTTACATATTTTCAATTCTAAATTTTGTAGAGAGCAGTGAAGCATGAAAGCAGTAATTGCTAGATTGATACAGGGTTCTCACGGTTGTGGAAAAAGCTGGAAAGTCTTGGAAAATAAATATGTCTGGAAAATCATGGAAAATGAAGGGGAAAAAATCTCCCAAAGTCATGGAAAATCATGGAAATTGATCATGGGTATGGGCCATGTGTGGCTATGGCAGCCTTCCATCACAAATATGAAATAACAAATATCACTGTGTTGCATTCGGACGCCCTTGGATGCTGCGACCCATACCAAAATGGTACTTATCTGGTGGGCGTTTCATCAAGTGTCTTGTCCGTGATTTTTACCGACAAATTTGCTCTAAGCCAATCAGATGCAAGGATTTCAGTGTCTAATAACAGTTATTGAAATGGGACCCTGGTCATGGAAAGCCATGAAAAATCATGGAATTTGGTTGTCAAATTTCTGTGGGAAACCAGAATATGTATTACCACCAAATACACACCCTGTGTATCCCTTCCTACCTTTAGAACATACCATCAATACGCAGCAGAGCAATGAAGAAGCCATGAGGTATGTCTTCATCGCTGCCCGCAACGTCGCCAGGGAGGAGGTGGACGACCTCCTGGCTGATTTCCGTCACAAGAGGGCGCTGGGTCTTGGTTCCATCTTCGGAGATCAGTACCTGACCAATGAGGATATGGACAAGGGCCAGGAGCTGAAGATTGTGGAGTCGACGTTACTACCCCACCTCGACAGGCTTACAACGTGAGTATTGCAGGACCTTCAAGGAGAAAAGTATATACACACTGATGAGGCTATCCTGGATAAATAAGACATATTATTATTATAATCATCAATACCCTCTATTTTTATGCCTCCGCCCACTGAAGATGGTGCAGGAGGCATGTTTTTGGGTTGCCCGTCCGTCCGTCCCACTTTCTTGTTCTCGCTATAACTCAAGAACCACATGAGGTATGAACTTCAAACTTGGTACTAGTATGTATCACCATAGGAAGACGATCTGATTAGATTTTTGGGTACGTAGGTCAAAGGTCAAAGGTCACAGGTCAATTTCTGAAATTGCAGGTGTTGGCCTTGTTCTCACGATAACTCAAGAACCATTTGAGGTATGAACTTCAAACTTGGAACTAGTATGCATCACCATAGTGAGACGAACTGATAAGATTTTTGTTCACATAGGTCAAAGGTGACAGGTCAAAGAGGTGTATGTGAAATTAATGTTTTGTTTACCTTTGTTATAATAATAATAACTACATTTATATTGCGCACTTATCCATCAAGGCGCCTACAAAGTACTGTTATCACCATATCTCAACTATTTTGTATTCATGACTAGGAGCAGATAGAGTGATCAGACTTTTGGGTTATAAGGTGTAAGGTCAAATGTCAAAGAGGTCAATTAACATGTAATTAAAGGCTTTTTTCTGGTTATCACAAAAATATTTTCCAGAACAGTTTGAGCCATCAACTGAATTTAGGCGGAGGCATAAAATGTGGAGGAGACAGTCGCTTTTATCTTGTTTTTATTTGAAGAAGGATTGTCTTGTAACCCCCCTGCCGCCACCAAACAAAGAAGAAAAAAAAATAAATAGAATCCTCAACCCAAAATAGAACTCTTATTCCTCTTCTTAAATATATTTCACAAGCTCTGCATAAACTATATAATTATTGTTCTCCAAGAGTTGGTGTCTGTCTGTAGAATGGAGTGTGAATGAGTAATTTACGTCATAGATGTACTTTACATCATAGAAAAGCAATACTGTTTGTATAGAAGAATGTTTGTGTAGCAATTATAGAAAATATTGCCAATCGCTTCCCCCTCCTTTCTCTCTCTCTCTCTCTACAGACCTGAGGCAGAGAAAGAGCCCAAGAACCAGGCTCTTGCTGCCGCACTCAACACCTTCATGAAGCAAGCAGGTGTGAAGAACCAGACCAGCAGTGCCCTGGAGAGAGCCCCTAGCTTCATGAACAAGGACAGGAGAGGACCCCTCAAGTTCACACGCTCTACCAAAAAGGTTAGCTTAGCCCAAATAGGGATGGATTCTACCCCCAAAAATTCATTGTAAATCACTGTCGCAAACCAAATGCACTTCGATGTACCAATAATCAGAACCTTAAAAAAAAAGGAAGAAAAGAAAAGGAAAAAAAAACCCTGTAAGATGGGAATATCTTCAAATGGGGCGACATTATAGACTTTTATGTCGGCCGTAAAAAATTATATTTGGTAAAAAATTCACTTTTTTTACATGAGGTGAAATCTTGTGCCACAATTCTTGCACCAAGAAATGATATTATTCCATTTGAGGCTGTCTGTTAATGAATCTCTGTTTCCAAAAGTCTGTTTTCCTTTCCAAATACTGAATTTTCATAAGTGTTTTTCTTTGCAAACTCAACTTGGTCACACTCTTCTCTCTCTCTCTCTCTCTCTCTGTCTGTTACAGCAAACAGTCAAAGGACATGTATTTCAGGAGAACCAGTATTTAAATACTACTTTCTGCAGCCAGTGTAAGGGATTATTGTGGGGCATTGGCTACCAAGGCCTTCAATGTACTTGTAAGTCTTTTTTTTTTAAATTTCTTTTTTTTTTTTTTTTAATGTTTTTGTTGGATAAAACGGTTGATTATACAAAAGTACAAAATACATGTACATAACAAGTACAGAATAGAGGCTCAAAAAATAAATGGGCACCAGTTTGAAATAATGTGCAAATAAAAACAATATTAGTAACAATAATGATGAAGGAATAATGGAAGAGCAGGATAAAGATATTTAACCCTCAAACTCACAGCTTGAAAACAATTTTTTTGAAATGAAGACCCAATTTACCATTCTTTGAAGCAATAACATATTCTGATCGATGTTTGGACTGAATAAAAGATATGAGAGAGTCAAAAACTGGGATCTCGTTGCGAAATTTACAACAGTGAATATAATACCTGGTACATAGGTCCTTGTAAGTCTTGACTTGTCATCGTCATCTTTAAGTTTTTTCTCCATCTTATTTAGTATTTCGATCTCTGTCTCTCTTAGTCACAATTGTTCGTAATATTCATCTTTTGTACCAACCATGGAAGGACTTTCTTTTTTTAAGCAATAAAAAGAAGAAATTAAAAGGAGGAGGAAAAAAAATCTTTCTGACAAAGGTACCGACAAGGTAGGCCTATTATGAAAATGTCATTGCATACTTTTCACCAGCAAAATTATTGTGGTCCGCACACACAGCCCTCTTAGCATATTTCACGCAATTTGGACCGGGATAAACGTACCCATTCTGAAGACCCTGTCTAAGTGGTGTAGCTTCTGGTGTAACTTCTGGTGTAAGAACCCGAGATAATTTTAATTTAATGAAATGTATTGCTTTTCAGATTGTGGTTTAATGTTCATGAGTCGGGTCATACCTAGAGCAAATTACCACGGGATTACAAGTTCGTTCTTAAAACCCAAGATAATCTGAATGGAATGTATTGGATGTATTACTTTTCAGATTGCGAGTTCAATGTTCACAAATCCGGGCCATGCTTGGAGCAAATTACAACCGAATGCATGGGGAAGAAGAAGAAGAAAGAAAAGGACAAGGAGCACAGAAGAACAAAGATAAATTTCCCCCAAGTTAACACCACCATTATGCAAGGTAAGATGGTTGTTGGACGCATACTACTCCTGCAACAGTTGCTCTGCAGTCAATATCTGGGCCCTGTTCCATAGAACTTGTCATCAGTGACAAGTTAAAAGCTACTGAAATCCTTGCATCTGATTGGCTGAGAGCAAATTTGTCAGTAAAAATCACTGAGGATTTATTTTGTCCAAGACGTAGGGTCAAGGTTGCGAGTGGGTTTTAGGGTCAAGGTTGCGAGTGGGTTTTAGGGTTAGGGTTGCGACTGGGTTTGAGGTTTAGGGTTAAGGTAAGGTTGTTTGGTCAACAGGTGCAGTTAGGAGTTTGGTTAGTGACAGGGGGCATTTCATCAAGGGTCTTGTCAGTGATTCTTACTGACAAATTTGCTCTCAGCCAATCAGATGCAAGGATTTCAGTAGCTTATAACAGTTGTAGGTGAAAATCACTGACAAAACGCTTGATGAAACGCTCCCCAGGAGCAGAGTTGTCGCTGATGCAAATGTTGGATATGGTATGCACAGGAAAAATCCTCACCCCAAAGTTGTTGATAAGTTGATTAAAGGTTTGTACATACATCGTCTGTTTGCATCCAGAAGGACCTTAACTCATACACTTTAACACAGAGTTACCGCCCTTCAGGCTCTCACCGACAATATGTTGATATGTCATGGACCATTTGATGTCCTCATTACAAAGAACAAAATATAATCATTTTAGTGGCTCTGTTAGAAATTCATATGAAGGTTGTTGTTTGCTTTATTTTGTTTTGTTTTCTTAACATCCATTTGAAATGCCAAACATGTCCAAATTCACTGAGTAAGTCAGTTTGTGATATTCCTTTGAGCTTTTAACCTTTCATGGACAAGCAATGATATCTTGCAAGATTTTGTATGATAAAATGGTTGTGATAGTAGAAACATGGCACTAAACAGGAGACGTAGGAGAAGAGAAGAGGATGAATAAGAAAGAAGAAGAAGAAAAGAAGTTAGGAGGAGGAGAAGAAGAAAAAGAAGAAAGTGGAGATGGAGGAAGAGTAGGAGGAGAAGAAGAAAAAAAAGAAGAGGAAGAAGAAAAAGAAGAAAGTGGATATGGAGGAGGTGGGGAGGAGGTGAAGGAAAAGAAGAAGAGAATGAAGAAGAAGGAAAAGGAAGGAAGAAAGAAAACAGAAGAAAGGAAGAGAGTTGAGAAGAAGAGTATACCATATGCCAGATATGATGTCACTGTATATCTTTACAATCTAACTTTGGAAATCTATCTTTGTCTTTGTAGGTAAAGATGATTCTAAGTCTTCAGCCAACCCTCTCAGTCCCACTACTAATGTCATTCACATGAAAGGAGATAATGACGAACTTGGTAAGTAGTTAAAAAAAAAAAAAGAAGTTTATTCTTCACAATCATTTTGTTTTTATTATTCACACAAGTGGGACAAGTTATCTATTTTACAACACATGGCGTAGTTCAGAGCAGGAAAGTTTATCTTGTATTTGTGCAATCATGATTCATGTATAATGCACAGTAATATATATCCATGCTTCAAGTTGTACAGAGTAGTACTATGCTTAGTAGTAGTACATTTCTCTTCTTCTTCTTCTTCTTCTTCTTCTCCTCCTTCTTCTCCTTCCTTCCTTCTGTCCTCACTTCTTCCTCCTTTTGCCTTCCTTTTTTTCTTTCTTCTTCTTTGTCTTTTTATGCTGCTGCTTCTTCTTTTTCTTTTTTTTCTCCTTTTTTCATTCTGTCCTCCCTTCATCTTCCTCCTTTTTCCTTCCTTTTTTCTTCCTTTTTTCTTTCTTCTTCTTCATGCTTCTTCTTCTCCATGCACAAAGCTTCAGTGCATTATATCATTGCATAAAGTCACTGGTATTCTGTATGCATTACTGAGGAAAACGAATCTTGATTTGGTTACTTTATGTCTAAAGGTCCTTACTGGCAGCGATACTAGAGCTGACATGTTATGAAATAAATGTTCACCTTGGCATGTATATTATGTCATTAAAGAGAATGTTGAGTTCTGATTATGCGATTACATCGTTAAAGAATCTGTCTCAGAGCAATTGGGAAAGTTTGATGATGTCTAAAAAAGAAGATGTCTAAAATGATAAGAATTTGACCCAATCCCGCTGGAAAAAAAATGCTCTGCACACAGAAATGGGTATATGGGACTGCACACACCTGTGGCATGAATGTTTGGCCCGAACACTTCAGCTATTTCTCGTCACATTTCGAATATGATGGCATTTGAAGAGCAATCCTTTTCAGGGAACTTTTCTACTATGATCGTCTTTCACACTGACATAAAAGGAATGATATAGCTCACAAATTATTTTTCACCTTTCCCAGAACTCAACGTTCCCTTTAAATGCTCATGTGAAATACATTTTGCTTTCATTTCTTATGTACCTGTATCGCTGGAATTGTTCTTGCTTATTAAAATAAAAAGGTCAATTTTATTGTGCAATGAACACAGATGACATGATTTTCAAAGTTCTTGAGAGTTGATGTTAGTGTTTTGTTGTATATTAATCCACGGGTATTCATTATTTACATAAGAAAGAAAAAGGAGTGAATCAGAATAATCATACAAATCAATTGCTCAACTTAGACTAAAAATCCCCTCTTTATGCAAATGGTTTATCCCTCCAGTTCACACAGAAAGTCAGTTTGTTTGTTGGACAACTTTTCTGCAGCAAGGTGTGAATGACTATCATTCGATATAAGAATAGATTTTTCACCTGCTTAAACTTTACTCAAAAAATCTACCCTTTTTGTAAATGGACCATTCCCCTAAAGTCGCACAGAAAGACAGTGTATTGATGAACTACTGTAGTGTTTCAGTAGCAAGAGACTTATCATCAATGACATATAATATCATTGAACTAGATATGACCTCTATAAAGCATGACCTTGCACTGTTAGAGATTTTCAGCTTAAAGGCAGAACTTTGTTAAACCGAATCCAAATGACATCAGAGATGTTTTTCTTAATGTACTATAATTTAGAGGACAGGATGTAATTTGCAATGGGATACGACATTTGGAATATTTGTGGAATTTATACTTTTGTTAATCAGGGCCCTGTTTCATCAAACTTGTTATCAATGACAAGTTGCAGGAACTGTCATAAGCTACTGAAATCCTTGTATCTGATTGGTTGAGAGCAAACTCTGGCAGTTGTTATTGATAACAAGCTTTATGAAACAGGGCCCAGAAGTACATAGTATACATTCATATATGCACTGTGGAGTACAACGGTCTAGTCCTTCAGCCTGGTATAGGGCGTGTAGTGAATTTTCTTAGCCTCGTTCACATACGACACGGATATCATCAGGGGAGCGTTTCATCAAGCATTTTGTCAGTGGTTTTTACTGACAGATTTGCTCTCAGCCAATCAGATGCATGGATTTCAGTAGCTTATAACAGTTGTCGGTAAAAAATCATTGACAAAACGCTTGATGTAACGCTCCCCAGGGCAAAATAAGCGTAATGCGCTTCACATTTCTGTGTCTTATAATAACATACAGATAAGTGAGTATATGTAGGACCTTGGTGCACGCAGCTTCTTTTATATTCATCCCCACTTGCCATCCATTTATATAATAAACACCCCCCATCCCCCCCCCCCCCCCACACACACACACACAATCAGTAAACCACTGTGTCATATGTGAACAAGCCCTTTTGAGCTTCGTGATTGATGTTAGGACGGTGTATTAGTTTCATTTTTTCGTCGAAAAAAATGTGAGAAGTCACAGAATTGTTAGATTTGACAGTCCCAGCTGGATAGGTATCTGAAATTGACAAAGTTGCAGGCTAAATATGATATGCGAATGACAGACTAATTGTTTCTCGTCAAACATTGTAGGATTATTCAAATAGACATGCCACACATCTTCGTACCTCATTAAAAATTACAATTGTGAAATATGTTTGTTTTATCAAGTCTTCAGTTAAAAAAAAACTTGTTATACATACAGTCACACCTGCTTTAGTGACTACCTGTATATAAAGACCATAATTTTTGTTTTCCTTGAACGGCATTTCTTATTGAAACGTGTATTAAGGGATACCTGGCCATGAAGACCACTTGCTCATAAAGACCGCTTTTATGTCTCCTTGAGTGGTCTTTATAGTCACTTTTTACCATATATAGTATAATTCACAATTATATGATGTACTTCAAGGTTATCTTACAGTTGCTCTGTGTTGGAAAATAATTTAAGATGTTTAAAGCTGGTATAGTTATGATGTATTTGTGTCCCATCATGTCACCTTCAATTATTAGCAAATAACTTTGCGAAGAAGTAGGTTTGAAGGAATTTGTAGTGACAAGGTGAAGGATGAAAAATAGAAAGGTGGGTTGAAGAAAAAAAGATTTGGTCGCAGGAAAAGTAAGAATAGGAAGAAGGATGAGAAGAATGGAAGAAGAAGAAGATGATTAAGAAGAAGAAGAAGAGGAAAGAAGAAGAAGAAGAAAGAAGAAGAGGAAAGAAGAAGAAGAGGAAAGAAGAAGAGGAAAGAAGAAGAAGAGGAAAGAAGAAGAGGAAAGAAGAAGAAGAGGAAAGAAGAAGAGGAAAGAAGAAGAAGAGGAAAGAAGAAGAGGAAAGAAGAAGAGGAAAGAAGAAGAAGAGGAAAGAAGAAGAGGAAAGAAGAAGAAGAGGAAAGAAGAAGAGGAAAGAAGAAGAAGAGGAAAGAAGAAGAGGAAAGAAGAAGAAGAGGAAAGAAGAAGGAGGAGAAGAAGAAGAAGAGGAAAGAAGAAGAAGAAGAAGAAGAAGGAGGAGGAGGAGAAGAAGAAGAAGAGGAATAAAAAGGAGAAGAAGGAAAAGAAGAAAGAAGGAAGGATAAAGGAGGAGAATGAGAAGACGAGGAGGAAAGCAGAAAAGTGAAAGGAGAAAAAGCAACAGAAGTACATTTTTAGTAGGTGTTGTAGGAGCAAGATACATGTAGTAAGTAGTATTAGTAGTTGTGGGGTTTTTTAATGGTACATGTACCTATCAAATAGGAATCCAAGTACTTTCGAAACAGAAAAGTTGATTTCTTCATTATGAAAATACATGGAGTACTTATCTTTTTGTTACTTCCTCTTTCTATTAAAATAGTATCAACAACTCAAGCACTTCTTTTGAATAGAAACCTATATGGAAATTTATTTGTATCATCAGTTGATACTCTAGATTTCTTTTAGAAATTATCGACTAGTCATTCACACTACAGGAAGCAGCTGCATGTACACATTACAGACTAACAGAAAAGTAGTGTTGGAACTTAATGGCAACATGGCTAAAAAACATACATGTATACATGTAGTATAGTATATATATATATATATTGTTGTTGTTAGGCTGTATGAATGCTGACAGAGATGAATAATGTGTTTTAGGATGGCATTGTAATTATATTTTCTGTTAGAAGTGTTCTTATAATTTATTTTATGAGTCACCCTGTAGTTTCCATGGAACCCTATTATAAATAGTTTGATAATGGGGTACCACAAAAGTAAGAAATTGAAGTCTTTAGAACTACTTCCTCAGAGTTTTGGGAGGGTATTGTAGTGATTTTAGCCCTTTTTATACTAATTATTTTATGAGCCACACTATAATTTTCATGGAACATTGTTATTGATATGAAGGTAACAGAATAGAAACAAGTAGTGAACTGGAGCTGTAAATTTGTTTCCAATATCATTTAGACGGTATAATTGTTATCTCATGCCCTCTTTCCGTTGTTTTTTTTTTTAAAGTCACCCTGTAGTTTTCATGGAACATTGTTATTAATAGGGTGGTAATGGGATAGTAGAAAGTTAAGAACTGACGCTTGTGGGATTGATGGCATTGATACTACCATCAACTATCCCATACATCCTAGTATTTCACAAGACCCCCCCCCCCCCCCCTCCCCTCCTGCCAAGTTCTACACAGTCCACACAGTGTTCGTGTGTGGGTTGATGAGTGTGTAACCAGTACTAGAAACAAGCATAACAGTCTTATGTCTGCTGTCAAACAAGGATATGTAATGATCAGCTCGCTGCGAAACACACAGGCTTTGATGCCACTTCCGAAGTAGTTTTTGAATTGCGTTGATCATGATTTGTTCACTTCTGTGTGAATAACTGAATATCATGGTCAGGTAGAATTTAATGTTGAATAGAACTGAGGATATGTAGCGTGGATTATCTTGGTAGTATGAATGAGGTTATAAGTTATCTGTACAGATGATTTTGATTTCATTTGTATGCAAAAAGAAGTGTTCACAAAAGAATCTTGCCGTGGATACTGGAGTGTCACGATGCAACGTCGACTCCTTGCATGTTGACAGCTGTGTTTCCTCAAGATTTAACCGATAAACATTGTGTTTCGAGGCAGATACTCTGATGTTACTAATTATTCTGTGACACTCAACCACTGAAGATACTATGCTGCTTCTGTCATAGTTTCTACTTGTTTTGATACTTATATGTACATGTATGTATACGAACATGACTTTAGAGTTTGCAATTAATATTGAATGCAACAATACATGTATTCAACCAGGGAGCAACAACATGGCAAAAGCAGAATTCCTTTGACCAACTTGATGAGCTACTCATTCTGTTGAAATTTACTTGGAATACCCGCGTCAACTACAACTTCTTGCAGAATGCAGCATTGAGACTTGTCCTATACCAAGGGTGGAATTGGAACGTTGCCGTTACACACTACTGATTAATTATGTATCGTTTTTCTCCTCGATTGCTTCGTCATGCTATTATCCATACAGCACAATTGAAACAAGACTCTCAGAATGGTAGGAATACAACTGGTCACCCATTTTCTGTTTTATTTTTGACCGATGCAGCATGAAATGTTTTCTTTGGAAATGCAAGAAAAAATGCATGTTTTCTTTTGCCTTTTATATTATTTTCAATTTGCATTTAACCTTTTTAGTTTGTATGTTCATTTAAATTGCATCCTGATAAAATTAGATATCTATATTGAATAAATCCTTTTTTGTTCTTTACCATTAGTTTAACCTACATGTAAATATTTTGGATTGATTTAGAAGTAATGTGTAATAAACGGTTTAATACTTCATCATTCATGAGTTGATGCTATGATGTTAAAGTACTGATTTTACAGTTTGCCAGTCGTGTATATTTCCCTAGCTGTCTTTAGCTTCAATTACAATAGTTGACGTTACATTTTCCCATATTATTTCTTTCCAGTAAAGCATGATTTAACCCGAGTTACGACCCCTTCATGTAACATAATCTTAAAATGAATTATGTATCCAATCCCTTCCTGTGCATGCTCGGAAGCCTTTGGTTAAAGAATGATTTGCAAGCATTTCCAGGAATCACTCATAGATCAGATGCAAGTACTCCACCTCCCTGCTACTGTTATATGATATAAATATGTGATACAAAAATAGTATTTTTGTTCCAGTCTAATTCCAAATCGTAGTTTGGTGAAATGGGCAATGAACTAGTTTATTTATTTGTATTCCACTATAGCTGGTGACCTGTTAAATGCTTGCAACACAAATAACATTATGAAAAAAACTTGCACTCAAAGATTTGAGGGAATAATGCATATTGATTTTGTTTGGGGTCATGATTTTAGTGGTACATGTAATGTTAGTGCTTGATATTATGTTTATTATTTTGTTTCACTTTTGTAATAATTGGTTTAGATTATGTCCTTTAAGTTATCCACTTTTACACAAAATTTCATACCATTATATTTTTTTTGCACCTTTCTGTTGATTAAAGTATATTGAAATGGAAATGCACCAGAAGGATCATCGCAAGTTAGTCCCTTATAGCCGCTCATCTATATTTGTACATTGACATTACTTTTCTCCCAAAGCTATTAAAGAGGTTGTTGTTAAGGTTATTATTTGCTGAAACCATGTTCTATAGTCTATACAGTAATTTAGTTATCCCATTGTCAAGATGGGTAACAAGGTAAGACCCCATTATTAGTGTGATCTTTTGTTTGAAAATCTGCATACAAGTCGTTTAGAACACGCAGTCACTCTACATACAGTGAAGTTGAATATCGGTGATCGGACATGAATGTCAGTTGCTAATTTTCCACCAATCAAAAAGCGAGCATGCATTATCCGCTTTGGTTAGACAGAAAATGGACGTTTGGAGAAGCTCCGGTGAAACGTGAAATAATGTAGGTTGTTGATGTGCCATTGGCCAATCAGAAGCCTAGATTCTCTCTAGATGTGATGTTTAACATGATACTTGTTTCTCACACAGCTCAACTTACCAAGAACATCGATGTCTCCAACATGGTGGACCAGTTTGAGAAGCATGACAACATGTCGACAGCAGACAGCGGGATATCGTCGCTCTCCTCTCTGGATAGCCCGTCCCAGGTGGACGACCACAGGGAGGTAAGCAAACAACCCAAACAGAAGAGGAATATCATCAAGAGATCGGCCAGTCTCAAATCTAAGGTTCGTCCCCCTGACTGCATGCCATTGATTTCTTGTTCCACGTTTTCTTTTGTCCTTTGTTAAATCAGCTCGTTGTCCCATTGTTGATTTGAAGTAATAAGTTTTCATCTGGTCTACATATGTCGTCTCGTGTTGGATGTTTCATGGGTTGGAAGACACATGCTCTGCCGACAAATGCTCCACAGTTGATATCCTACCCTAACCAAACTCCTGGGGAGCGTTTCATCAAGCGTTTTATCAAGCGTTTTGTCAGTGATTTTTACCGACAACTGTTATAAGCTACTGAAATCCTTGCATCTGATTGGCTGAGAGCAAATTTGTCTGTAAAAATCACTAACAAAACGCTTGATGAAACAATCCCCTGACTTCAACCCTGGACCAAGCACTATACCTATTAAACCGGCATGTAACCCTTGCCCAACTCACCATACAGTAGGTGAGGTTATTATTTGAAAAAAAAAAAATAGCCTGAAAATTTCACTTGATCAAGGTGATAAAGATGCTATTGAAGAATTAAGCATGAAATCAGCTTTTCTATCATTCTAAACTGTAGAAGGAAATCGTTTCTCAAAATATATATATATTGGTATTTTTACCCCTCCAACTTAGCGGTTGCGACCGCTGCAGAAATTGACATAGCCCCACATAGTGATGGTTCCAGGAGTGCCCTTACCCTAAACCTTACCTAAAGCCTCACTTTATCTTTGATGAAATAAAGCTCTGAGCAATTTTCACTGGAGCAAGGTTGGATGTTGCCCTTTTCAGTTTTTTAAACCACTGTTGACTCGTAGGCCTACTGTGCAATTTTTCAGTTGTCAGTGGCTTTGATAGTAAGATCAGTTTACTGTCCGTTCTTGTTGCCATGTTTCCTGTTGTCATTTGTTAGTTTGTTGCTGATTGAAATTGTTTCAGTACTGAACAGTAACATCAGTCTGTAGTAGTAATTCTTGTTTGATGCTTATCATCGTCAATCATTGTATCAGCCTGTTGTCCATTTGTGTATCTTGTTGCTCCTGTCCCTGGTTAGTTTATTGTCCTTGTGCCGAGTAGAAATACGAGCAGTTTTTATCTAGTTGAATAAAATCCCAGTCTTTTATTTATAGTTCATTCTAACTGTTCTTCTAAAATCACTTTGACAATTTTTCATTGCACAATGGCTTTGATAATCTGTCGTTCATTCTTTCTTTTTTTTCATTTGTTTAGTTTATTGACTTGCTACTGAATGCAAATTTACAATATATTGAATAGAAATTCATTCTACATGTACATTGTATCTAGGTTGTTTTTCTCAGATGTTTTACATTGTATTTATTCGTCAGTGGCCGTGACAGTAGCATTAGTCCTGTGTACATTTGCTCTCAAGGTTTTTGTTTCTTGTTGTGGGCAATTCTATGATTAAGTGGACATCAGGCCAAACTTTATTTTTGCTCTTTCTCAAATTCAGGTCGATTTTGGGGGTTTAAATAAATGCAGGAATTGTTTTTACAAAGGGGTTTCATACTCGCCAAAAACAATTTTATTTAATATGGCCCCTTATAGAAGAATCCGAACCATACACAAATTTAGATAGATAGGACTTCACACAGTTTTTTAGCCATGGACAGAAATATAGTGCATATTTCGTGAATTTTTCGATTAGATAATTTGTAGGGCATTTAGTCACACCAATTTAAAAGAAAGTAGGCAATAATAAGTTGTTGAAAAGGTATAAAAATCTCAAATATGTAGTACTGGACAAACTGTAACGTGACTAACCGTAACGTTACTAACCAAGGTTTTGGGCTCTACTTAAACAAATTGACAGATACAATCTCTAAGCAATTTGGGGCAACATGTGTCATCATTTAAGAAGTAATACTGATATGGCTCCAAGTTTGAGGTACAATATAATAAGGAGGAATATTTTTTCAAAAACTTTGGTTTGTTTCTCATGTCCTTTTTTTGTAACGTTACTAACCATCATCAAACGTTCTCATTACAGCTCTTATTTTATTCATTTACTTTTGATTTCTTTATGTACTGTAGACCTTTGTTAGGTGAATATATTTGCAAGAGTAGGACTTCAGATGAAAAAGCTATTGAATTATCTGTATCAAAATATTAAAATTTGATAAAGTGTAACGTTACTAACCATGGAATTGCCCTTGTCATTTTCCAGTGTATCGACCAATTGTTGACTAGCACTTTTTCAGTTCTCACTGGCTTTTATAGTAACATCAGGCTATAGTTCATTCTTGTGTAATGTTTTCTGTTATTTGTTCATTTTTGAGCTGTTATCCCTGGCTTTCCTTTTAATTCACATATGGATAGGAATTCTCATTTTGTGAATTGAAACATCTTTTCTTAAAAAGTTTCAATGTGGCATTCAACTTATAGTTTTCTACTTTTCTCTGAAATAACAAAATGATCGTTCAATAGTGCATGCAGCCCATGGGAGAGTGTAATCATGAGACTCCTTGAATTGAAATGAATTACAGAGACTGTCAATTACTGACACATTTTAGCCTAATTATTCTTCTGAACTGCTTTTGATTGATGTAAGATGTGTTTCGTTGTTTGGTTATAGTTTCATAGTTTCTAAATGTGGCATTGTTTTATTGGTACTTGATGTGACAGACAGTGGTATAGTGTGATCAAAAAAAGTGTTTTGATTTTGATGCAAATCAGCTTTCATCACTTGACTCGACTCTTGTACAGTGTCTGTTTCTAGTTGTATTAACTAGTGTTTATTGGTACTTGATAATGTAGTCTTTGGAGTCAAATGCACAACAACCCATTGATGTGGGATCATGTTTTCCCCCAAATTTCTAGGAAAATCTGCAATTTACTGAATATGGATCCTATGGATTTTGTTTGGTGCTAATATTTTTCCTGTCTTGAGATGTGTAGTGAGAAAAGAGTCCTGTGTTTCTTATTTCGTGTTCTGAAGTACGTTCTAAAAAATACTTTTCTTTCTTCATTGTTAAAAAACTTTTTAAAGTGATTCATGCATTGATTGTTTTTCTCTGTTAGGAAATAAGATTGTTGATATGATTTTTCTTATACAGTCTAATGGTGTCCATGTTAGTGTTATGTTGGTGTTAGGGTCCATGGTGGTGATAGATCTAGTACAATATGTTGCTGCTGCTGTTGATGATGATGATGATGATACTGCCTTGTTGGGGTACTTGGGATACAGTATCAATGTTTGTCTACGACTCATTTCTATTGTTCCTATTTTTGTTATGGTGTATTTCTTTTTCTTGTTCAGTTTGAAACAATTGATCAGCACTTTGTTTGGTATGTCTGTTGCGTTGCCCACTTGCCTTTATACACAAGAACACTTTTATTTCTGTAGTTCATATTGCATGTATGTAGCATCAATGTGATGTTCACATCAGCTGTATCCACCATGACTATTCACATACATAGTATCTGTCATTGTCGGCTGCTATATCATTTGCTCAAAGCCAGGGGAGCGTTTCATCAAGCGTATTGTCAGTGATTTTTAACGACAACTGTTATAAGCTACTGAAATCCTTGCATCTGATTGGCTGAGAGCAAATTTGTCACTGAAAATCACTGACAAATCGCTTGATGAAACGCTCCCCAGAAGGGTGTTAACCCTTTCAGGACAGGAATTATTTATGGGCTACATTGATCACATTTTGTTCTTCAAAATTGGCAACAATAATATTTTTCTTTTTGCCACATGGTTCTAATAAGTGTGATATCTTTGAAAACAATATACATGGTTGGGGATGTCGAATAGTTGAAAAATTGACAGTTTTGATTAAACAAACCTATGATTTTGAACCTCTCAATGTGTTGCCAATTTATGGATGGTAAAGCTTATTCTTGTTTTTTTTTATTCCTGGCATCAAACACAATGTGGTCATGCAACAAAAATGGACATACATAGTGTGTCCAGAAATTTATTCTCTTTCTTCTCATGCTTCTCATGATAGAGCTCTGAATCAAAAGTTATTGAGCAAAACCACAAAATGTGGCCAATTGTCTCGAAAGGGTTAAAGCCCTTCTGGCTCTCAACAAATGATATGTACTAGAATGCTGAAGTAGCATGTTACTTCTGTTTGTTTCCATGGTAACATTGATGCTGGTTGGATGAGAGAGAAGAAGATGGGGGCTGTTGTGTTATGTGTTGTTTTTTTCTAAATAGCGTGTGCTGCATAGCCATATCATTGCGTATGTGTCCATAATGTAGTTTGATGCCGGACAAGCCCCCAATTTGTTAGGTTGGGGCGATTGTGGAATGATATTTAATACAATTCCCTCCAACAACATACAATGTAGATCATGACAAACAAATAAAATGAGGTGTTTAGTTGACTTGCAAATCTTTTACTTTATTCAAAACAATTTGCATATATTCAAATAGACTAAAAACTAGGTTATAAAACACAGGCAGACTACACTAATGTTCATTGGTAATGCATCCTATGTACAGGCTAGAGGGATGTGATAAGGTATAGTATGTGTGGGGTGTATGGTGGGAGCCAGGAGTTTGATATGCTGGAAGACTATATTTTTGTTGGGAGTGAAACTGTATGTACATGTATGTGGTGATAATCTATGGTATGGGGAAGACGAGGGCTATAGTAAGCTATAATATATGGGATGTATATATTCTGAGGGTGAGGGATGTGATATAAGCTATAACCTATGGTGTATGCCGAGGGTGAGGGATGTGATATAAGCTATGATATACAGGGTGTATGAGGGATGTGATAAGCTATCATACAGGGTGCACGGTGGGGGTAAGGGGGTGTGACAGTGGCCGAGAGACATGTGTATTCCATCCCTTTTACAGAAATCCTCATCAGGCAGTCTGGAAACTGAACATCACAAGAAGAAGATCAATTTTATCAAACGATCAGCAAGTCTGAAGTTGAAGGTTAGTTAGAGAATAGATCAGTAGGGGTTGTTGAGCTGACAATACAGCTGACAGAAGAAGTGGTGTTATCAGTAATATTTCTTGTCGCTACCAAAGGGAATAATAAGTGATAATTTAGTCGTACTTCAGTTTGTCAATTTCTTCAAAATTCTAGGAAAACAACTTATATCGTAGACCTACACTTACCAAGAATCCACGTGATGAAGTTTCATTTATAATTTATAGTCTGATTTATAATTGGATACTAACTCATTGACCAGTGTGCAGTGATATTGTTCAATACCATTATAGAATTAGAATAAAAAACAGTGAAGAAGACGATGCAGATGATGAGGATGATGATGATGATGGTACATGTATAGTGATGATGATGATGATGAAGATAATGATCTTATGAGGATGGTAATGTTGGTGGCGTTGATGGCAATTATGATTTGGTACTCAAAATGTTGATTTTTTTAAAAATATTTTTTTTACTAGTAATGGTGATATTGATGCTGATTATGATTGTGATGAACTCCTTTTGATGGTAATAGCATTCATCATGTAAGTCAACTGAAAGAAATTGGAATGAGTAGGGGACACATGTTGGTTGGGCTACCTGATATTAAACCTGTCTAAATTGCTAGGTTTTTCCCAATGCAAAGTCTGCAGGAAAATCAAAGTCTTTTGCATGGATTTCTGGCTTTCACACAAGAGTTTTGATCAAAGGACTTGAGTAGAAGTGATCAATAGCCCCAGTTTTCATTCTTGTGTTTTATCCGAGCTCAGCAACCTTCCCTTACCTCTTCCCGACTATTCTTAAGCTCGTTCTATATCCATTTCTATTTATACCTGTCTGAACTTCTCATCCCTTATTGTTTCAGTCTAATGTGTGACCCCTTTGTTACCCCTCAAACTCTCCAGCCTTCCCCCACCTCTTCCCCTGGCTGACCTTTCTTTACCCGTATCCCACCTTCTGTACCCCTTCCTACCGCCTTCCTTACCCCCACCTTCCGCCCGTCTCCTCCCAGCACCCAACCCATGTCATTACCCGTCTAAATGCCTTCACCGCTCTACCCCGCCAGCCTTCCCCCACCCTCCGCCCGTCTCCTCCCAGCACCCAACCCATGTCATGAACCGTCTAAATGCCTTCACCGCTCTACCCCGCCAGCCTTCCCCCACCTATTCCTCTATCTGAACTCTCTTTACCCCCATCCCACCTCCTTGTACCGCCTTCCTTACCCCCACCCTCCGCCCGTCTCCTCCAAAGCCTTTGTCGTTACCCTCTAAATGCCTTCACCCCTCTACCTCTCCAGTCTTTACCAACCTCTTCCTGTTTCTGACCTTTCTTCACCCCAGCCAACCTCCTTCCGTACTTCTTACTTAACCCCATCCTGCACCGTTCCTCCCAGCACCCAACCCATAAGAGCTACGTCATTACCCCTATCAAAGTCTTTTCCCCTCTGGATCCAAGGGACCCATCTAGAACATACCTTGAATAGTACAGGTCTTGAATGTCACTAGTGTGCATGTGAGGCTGTGGGATTCGTTGCTTACTAAGATATGTGGACAATGTCATAGTCATGGGCTGTAAGTACATGCTCTTTAGTTTATCTGTGTCTTTCGATTGACTTCATTGAAGCTGACAATAACGATGCGGTGATGAGAAGGTCTTCAGTTTGATTTTGAATAGCAGAACCTTGTTATGATGTAGCAAAAAATTTAGTGCAAGATTTATTAATTTGTTGATTTGGGTTTAAAAAATTATGAATGATCAATGATGATGGCGATTATGTTTTTAGTTGTGATGATGATGATGGCGTCAGTGATGATTATGAGTATGATATTGACTAAGGATAGGAATGATGATAATGATGATGATGTTTTTTTTATGTTTTACCCCACTGAAAGTGATTTTTTTTTAGGATTTCAACTTAATAACATCAGTGCAAATGCATAACTCAATGTGGAAGTGATGTTAGTTAGAAACTCAACTGTGAGTTCATCCGTCAACCATTTATAGTGTAGATTTAGTTCCCTCTCGCTCAGATGTGACTAAGTTGGATGTAGAAAGAGTCTTGCGTCTTGTAGTTACATGTTTGTAGACCATCCTCCCTCCAGTACTCCTCCGTACTCTTCCTATAATGTCATACATAATATATCCTATACCATATTTTCAATGCAGTATTTTTGTGTCTCATGATACACGTTATAGAAATATTGTTATATATTGTTATAATGTACTTTCATACAAGATGTGTTACAATGAATAATCACAATTGATATGTTATAACTACATGTATCTATGGTATTTTGTCATAGACTATATCTTGGCATCATCTTTTTGGACAGAATTAATCTGGTTGACTTAGATGTTTTCAGTTGATAATTACTATTGACCTTGATTATTCCGAAATCACTTTATAGGGCAGCTCCAAAAGCTTATTCACCCAAATTTCATGTATCACTTCAAATTCTTGTTCGCTAATTTATTTTATTAATTGTATTTGCTTCATAAACTTCATTATATCATTATTCATTGTTTTTGTTCATTCATTTGATGTAAAATCAAAAAAAGAAAGAAAATTGATCAATTTCTAAATAATTATTTAATAAATGATGTAATTGCTCTCATTGTTTAAGGAAAGTTTTTTTTTCTCAAGCTCAATGTTCGAAAGCATGTTTCTAAGCATGTTTCTTGCAGAATTGATATCACAGTCGTATCTTTTTGTTGTTTGGACCTCTCAATTATATGACCTTTGACCTGTGATTTCATTTTTCTGTCATGTTTAGGGAGAAGAGAAGAAAGAAGGAAGGAGAATCACTGAGAACAAGAGATCAAGAAGGTGAGTTATTTCCCCCCCCCCCTATTTTTTTGCTATTTCAGATCAATCCATTCCCATCAGTACTTTTGATTTTCCTCTATGAAAGAGAAAGTTGAATTCTGGAAAGGGTGAAAAATAATTTGTGAGCTTTCTCATTCTTTTTATGTCGATTTGGAAGGATATCGTAGAAAAGTGCCCCCTGAAAAAGGATTACTCTTCAAAACGCCCTCATATTCCACATAGGACAAGAAGTAGCTGAAATGTTTGGTCCAAACTTTCATGCCCATGTGTGTGTGTAGTCCCATGTACACATTTCTGTGTGGAGTGGGAGACTGAGTCCATTCCTTATCATTTTCATGATTCCAAAACCTCACAGTATTATGTGCTACATATTTAATTTTTCCAAATTGCTTCCAGACAGCTTTCACAATGTAATCACATGACCAGAACTCAACTGTATCTTGAAGTATAATAAATTGATATATGCAGATAGTTTCAGGTATTGGCATGGGCTGTCATATATGGTAACTAATATATCTACATCTACATTGTGTGGTGATAGATACATTGTCATTTCATTTCATTTGACTTCTGTTCTAAAAGTGAAATTTGTATATGCATTGAGATCACAATAATTATAACTACGGCGATATGATTATTCTGTGAGAGGTTTGTGTTTGAGAACCCATGACACGACAAAGATAACATTTCATGTCATACGTTGATCTGCAAAGCATGGTAACCAGAATATCGTTTGTTGAGTGCCAAAAGGGCTTGATCTAATATCATCAAAGGGTTAACGCCTTTTTGGCTCTCAACGGACGATTTAGGAAATGGAGTTTGGTTGCATGATTAATATTGGTAGTGAATGAATATACTAATGTATGCACCTTTTATCTCAGTGATCACAATAAGTTATGGTTTACATTACAGTGTCATGCAGTCTCTCTTACTTTTACAAAAGGTGTGAGAATCAGATCTCACTTGCTTTGTGGGGTCAGAGTAGGGTGATATCTTTGAAGGCATTCATGGTGCCTTATAACATCCAAATTGTAGAATAAATTGCAAGTTATACTGTATCCCCCTCATCAGTAGTACTTCCATATAATTTTCGTAACGAATAGCATCGATGACGGATTCGTTGCAATTTAATCAAAAACAGTTAGAATTCACTGTTAATAATCCCAGAGCCCCCCCCCCCCCCCACTCTTCTTTTGTAATTCGGTATTATGACTTTCCGTAGGTACCTTGTAGTGAGCGAGTACTCAAGGTCTATGGTAATAAAACAGATCAGATTGATAGCAGACAATGTATATTTCACTGGAATAAACCGTAACATGTTATGGAATAATAGGTTTAATGGACATGTGCAATGATATACGGTACCAGTAACTATCACATTGGAGGGTCCTTAAAACACAAACAAACAAGCTATCATTCCCCGGCCCTGCACCACCTCTGACAGGCAGTCTTTAAAGGTACATGTTGGCATTTTACTCTCTCATACTGAGCGGTTTGCCTTATTTCTTGATTCAAATCATGTTCTGTCAGCCATTATTAGAATCATTAAAAATACACTTTTTGGAGGCACATTAGAACAAGAACCTTATCTGATGAGACATACTCGATACCTCACTTTCAACTTACATTTCCCCCCCCCCCCCCCATATTCAGCTCTAATGGAAAGCCCCAAACTGCATAATCATATCATTATAAAAGTAATAGACCGACTTAACGGTTATATGAAGTAAAATGATAATACTTACAAGGTATATATATATCATTGATCAGATATGATATTTCAAACCTTGTTGTTAACACCTTTCCATTTTATATTCTCAACATATACAGTATAAAGATGAATTTGTTGCAAGGGTATTCAAACTTCAATTGTCTAGAATTAGTCTGGTCCCTGCTTGGGACTGCATGATGGATGTTTAATCTTGTTTTAACCGGTATTCACGAAAGCGCAATCTTACTCAACTCATTTATGGAGCGCTGAGTTCCATTCTATTCTATTCATTTTGTAGCAACATGATTTCTGCAGAACACTTTCTTCATGAAATTAAAAGGAAAAATAAATTGCTTGCTCACATCAATTTTCTTATAGAATTTCCATTATATGCATATAGACTAAAAGAGGCTGACACTTGTGCTCCATAATAAAGTGGACTAACTTTAATTCCCTCTTATTCTGGGCCTTAGATCTGGCTTAAACTTATTTTGCTTTCAAGAATTTGTAAATATGTCCCTTTCATACCCATGTCAAAATTGCACTCTCCGAAAACACAGTATGATGGTTTGGATGCACCCAAATTAAAAACAAAAACCTGTCTGTTTTACTCACCTTTTCTCTTGTTTAATAATGCAAGGCTATCAAAAAGGTAATCAAACGAAAGATACATGTATCTGTGTCCTTAGTGTTGTATTGTACTAATGTGTTGTTTTGTGAAGCATGTTCTGTATATATTGGCTGTATATATATATATGTGGCACTATTATATATTTCCTGGGTATTAGATAAGTATTATCTATGTGAAATATGCTTTTATCAGAGATATAGTGGAATCAAAGCAGAAAGTTAGTGGTGGATGCTTCAGAAGAAAGTATTCTCATACAATTATTTCTTTTATTTATTGATTTATTGTTTATTATTATACAGTTATTGCTTCATTCATTTATGTATTTTGTCTTCATTTTCTTTTCTTTCTTTTTTTTTTGGGGGGGGGGGGGGGAGGAGGGAGGGGGGTGGGATACAACATGTAGGGATAGGAAATTAAAGTTCAATTTTTGATAAGAATTGTACTTTTATAATATATTTGAATGAAAAGTTCTTCCATCTTTGGTGATAATACTGTAAAAGAAAGGCTCTATGAAGTGTGTTCTATGACACTGTTTTTATCGTGACAAATTTATCTGTTTTTGTTGTGTATGTACTGTGGAGCTTTAATGTAACAAATGATCAGTACCTCCCTGACAATACTAGGAGTTTATTAACGAGGAGGGCAATTTCAAACTGGGTTTCTGTTTTGAGACACCTTCTCAGGATGAGATCTCCCTCTTTCTCAATTAAAACCCGATTTAAAGAAATTAGACTAGTTTATCCTACTCCAGGTTAGAAGAGCACTTGATATCTGGGTCACATGTCATATCCTCATTCATGCTTGTTTGATGGCCAATTACATGAATAATTTCTGCATGTTTTATTTCATCTTTATTTTGTTATTATTTCAGTTATGATTTTTCGTTCATGCATCATTATATTTAATTTGTGAAAATTTGTCAGTTTAATAACATTATTGTAGTCTTGTAAACATGTTCATTTGTGGACTTAGTTTTTGCCAAAATTTTCTAAAGGCATGTTATTCACTTTCATAATATTTTGGAACTCCATTTTAAAAATACAAAGTAACTTAAAACTATATTTTGGAAAGATTATGCAGTGCAGTATTATGTGAGTGGTGAAATTGGGATATTTTTTTTCCTTCAAAGTATATGTGTCTCATTATGATGATATTCTATAATTTTAGAGTTATATAGTCAAAAAATGCAAATAGATTTTGTATTAAAAGTCAACATTGAGTTTTCCATTTTCTAGAATTTACATGGATTATTGAAAATTAATTGCTTCAAATTGCCACTTTTTGAAAGTTATTCCAATGAAAAGATCATTTTCAAATTCAAATCAAGCATTCAAAAGATACAGCTTGATTTTACCCAATCAAATATGAAATTTACTAAAATCAGTGTTTTATGTTCAATATTGATAAACACATGTCAGAATTGTGAATCTATATGTTCTTTACTTTATTCCATTCCATTTGATATGAATTCCCATCTTTTGTTTTTGTTTTTATACCATAGCCTGCACTGTTACATGTATATGATTTTGTTTTAACGCAAATTTCTTCATTTTATATTATTTTGCCTGTTTCTCTTTTCTCCCTTCAATGCCCCTCCACTCTTTTTGTTTTGGTGTTTTCTTTTTGTATTCTCATCCATCTACTGCACCAAACCGATTTCCTCGTTCTATCAATCCGCCCTCTCTTCCCGATGTCTCCTATCTTTGCCTGTGATTGGGGAACTGTCTTGCATTTCTTTCATCTTGCGTCATTCTTATTTCATGTGCACAGCATTGAACCCGGCAACCATACCAAATCAATCGAGTAAGTCCACATGTTTGTGGTAGTTAGACAGGGCAATTTCCATGGTAACGGAGTGTCACAATAGCAGCAGTTTTCAACTTGGTTATCAGAAAGATTAAATCACTCAATAGAAATGTTTGATTATATCATATGATGGCCAGAACTTATGCAAGATGTCGCATATATTTCCTTTGTTCAAGTTTTGATAGTTATCAAGTTATCATAGTTTTCTATGGTAGGGCAAGTCTCATTAATGGTTTGATAGTTATTTTTACCTGACGGCTTTATAGAAAGTGTGGATATGCTTGTAAGTAAGCAACCAGGGGACTGATGACTTCAAGTCCTCTCTGAGGGACTTGGTAATGAGGATTAATGTTTTACCAAAGGGCACTGGCGCATCCACTTTGTTTCGATCCGGTGTCCTCCCAGCTGCGAGACCACTGCTCTTCCAATAAGCCATTGCCTCTCCTATATATTATTTCACATATGTGGCAGAATTTTCTGGGATAACACATAAATGTACATGTAGAAATTGGCATCGACAGCAGCGTTTGCATGCTTGAATATCAAATAAAATGATAATTTCATTGTCAACTTTTAAAACTCATTTGCACTATTTTAGTTTACTGTTCCACAAAGGACACAATTCATTTTGATCTTGCATGGTATCATAGCGACATCTTGCAGAGAGGTATATATTCTACTAGAGGCTGTTCAAAACAATCAAACATTCACATTGAGTGATATTTCTGGTATTAGCAAGTTGAAGCATTAAAAATTAGTGCTGTTATGTCATTCCATTGCTAGGAAATTGTCTTAGCATTATCTTTGAAGTATATTATCCTTAAATACTCAAGGTTTTGTGATGCTTTGAAAATCTGCAGCATTAGACAAATGAGGATTAGGTTTTTATTGTGGTTCTTTAAAAGATGCATCAACTTTTTTTTGCAGTAAGCTAAAGGTATGCATGACGTTTGCTTTCAAATAATCATATCAAAGAATATTGATTTTTCGCTAGATATATAGCCCGTACTATAATTATTATACTTGACAAAATCTGTGAGTTGATCTGTGATACGAGAAGTCTGTCCTTATTGCTGGTCTAGTATTACCAGAGCATGTATATAATTACAGAAGACAACTTTTGTAATGGTAATAAGTCACCATGGAATGGATGATGTAATTCAGTGCTATTGGCTCCCAGAATTTGTGGGGAACAAACTTTCAAGGGGGAAGTAAATTTATGTCACTGAAGACCCTTTTAAGTCATAGGTTGTTCATGTTTTTTTTTTTAGATTTGAATTTGCTAATTTGGGTTAGAAAAAAAACTCCTGAAATATATTGAAAAACAAACCAAAACAAACCAACAGAAAAAAGGGGGAATCCAACAACACACAAACAGACAAACAAGCAATCCATGAAATAGGCTAGTAGCATCATTTCTGATCCCAAGAATATCTTTGCTTGCATAACTTGGTGGCAGACATATGGTCTGTTGAGAGTCAAAAGGGCGTTAATCTATGTTAAAGTATATGAGTTAACGCCCTTCTGGCTCCAAACAGATCTTGTAGACTCTCCAGGGGAGCGTTGCATCAAGCATCTTGTCAGTGATTCTTACTGACAAATTTGCTCTCAGCCAATCAGATGCAAGGATTTCAGTAGCTTATAACAGTTGTCGGTAAAACTCACTGACAAAACGCTTGATGAAACGCCCCCCCTGTTCATTAGAAGCTTAGAATCCACTGACCATCTATAATCCCTATTCAATCATGCATAAACAAGAGCCCCCTTTCCTTCCAAAAGCCCCATGGGATCGTTTCCAATCGGACATGACCCCAAGCAGTGACCTAGTTTGGGCACTTCTTGGACGTAATACCTGGTGCACAGGTGAAATGGTGCATCCTAGTCTCTCTCCCCAGACCCGAGAAGTTGGAATATTGGTGCATTAATATTGTTCAGCGCATACATGTACCATTTTTATTTGATACCTGACTGATTTTTTTTTCTTTTTCAGAAAGGACAAACAATTGGAGTTTTGTTTACAGCATCCTATGTATAAATATTTCTGGGGGTAGAGTACATTTCAGAGAAAATGTCTCTTAACGATTTCCAAATTTTTCAATTACAAAAATTTGTTCTTCAAGAATAAAATTCTTTATTAATGAATTACATAATTAGGAAATTTGCTAAATCAATCATGGCGACTTTATAAATTTTGACCAATTTATTTATGATCATTTTGAGGAATTCAAGTTTATACAATTTAATGAGATACAGTCTCAAAACTTCTTTTTCTTGGAAGGTTTTGCTAAATTCTGTTATGGATTGAGTTGAATGTGTATTCAGAACAGGGTTTGTTGGCAGAGACTAGTTGCCTATGTCAGGTGGGATGGTTTACTCTTATGACGTAGATGACTACAAGTTATAGATAAGTTCACTGACTGATCAAGATCAAGAGTGGTGTGGGAAGGTCATGTGCCTCAAAGTTCGTTTAACTCTTTGAGTACATGGATCTGTAATGGGCTGAAACAATCGTCTCTTCTACAAATTGGCAACAATGAAATAAACCAATATACTGCCAGGCTATTCCAACAAGAATCCATCTCTCTGGATTTGGAACTACAGTCAAACATGCTTTATTCATCACCAATATAAAATGACCCAATTGTTTATACCCCCCCTCACAATGTTAATAGAGCTTCACACCGAATCATGTTTTAAAGAAAACGGTATAAACACCACTTGCCAATAGACCGCTTCTGTAATGTTACAAATTTATGCACTTATATTCTCTGAGCACCTAGTGACGAGCTATTCCATGAACCTGCTTTTTACAAATGAGCCTCAATGCTTGGAATCCAGTTTGCATACATTATTTGTTGCTATATCTGACAAGCCTCTGCCAAGCTTTCAGGTTGTGAAGAACAATCTTTGTTTGAAAGGTATGCATAAAATTTGCATACATTACTGAAGCGGTCTATTAAAGACCATTTTTCTTTCATCCTGTGAGTGGTCTTTAGAAACAGGTTGTATTGTACAGGAACTTAAAACATTGTCCTATCATGACGGTAATGGACATTATGAAACAGATGTTGGGTCTTTACTAATAAACAGCAAATTTACGGGGGTGCGAATTACCCACTTGATCAGGGTTAAACCAAGCTAACACGTTATAGTTTATATCGTTTATTTTACCAAAGTGCTGAGAAAGCAAAAATGCATAGTGCTGTACACAGTATCCCTTTCTGTCATTTGTGAATTGACACTTTGAATGAATAGTGGCCTAAACTATGAGAGTAGAGCCTAAAGGAGGAAGTGGCTTCAAGTATATTCTAGTTACTACTACTGTGACAAGCAGATATTGAGATGTGCTGGTAGCCCAAAAAACTATCATAGAGGAAGAAAGCAGAACAGAGTTTTAATAGATAACAGGCCACTCAATTGAAACAAGAAACAAACAAAACAAAAATAATTTTTCTTAGAAAATTGTTTAGATGATTTTATGTCTGGGCTCCTTTAAATGCAGGGCGAAATAACCATTCTAGGGGAACTAAAAATATAGTCTTAATAGACAAGTGGTCTTTAAAATTGGTCTTTGATAAAAACGAGTTTGATTTGTAAGACAGTATAAAGTTATTCCGGAAATAAATTGATTCCATGTGTGTTAAGATTTCTATGTAACGAGAGACTGAGGAAGCAACTGAAAAATGGCATACAGCATACACATGGATATTAGCAAAAGGGGAAAGTGATACGGTAGCTACCATCTTAAAGCTGGTAGCGGGGTCAGAGATGCTGGTAGGACAAAAGGATTTTGTTGACACTTTCTCTGACATCATTCTCCTTAAAAGTCTGACGTCCATCCCAACCTATCCCACACTTCCTCCTCGTTAAGGGTTTTTATAGAACTTGGGGGTGGAGGGAGTATGATATCAAATCAATCTTGAAGTGGTATGGGCAGTATCTACATGTAGCTCAGAAAACACAAGCACCTAGGGAACACTTCCTCCACAAAAATGAAATTATAGAAAACAAATCCTTTTCCCTTTGTGTACATTCGTAAACAGAAAACAAAGAGGACAGTACTAAAATACTTATACTTCAAAAAAAGGTCTCTTAATCCCGTATTCTGAACTCCGGTTTAACTTAAACCAGTCTAAAACTGCTCTTTGAACCAGAGTGTTAGAAAATCATGTTCTGAAATCTGCTTTAACTTAAACTCCAGTCTTACGGTTTAAGTCAGTTTTGATTAAAGCTCTGGTTTAACTTAGACTGGAGTTTAAGTTAAGAATACGGGCCTTAGACTCTTGTCTATGTGAAACTTACATGAATTCTGCAAGTGGTCAAGATTCACATAAGTTGCATCACAACACATGATTTTTGCCAAAGCTTCTTGCCACACAATGGCTATCACTAACGGTTTGTGAAAGTATTGTGTTGCTGAAATTTCAGGCAAATATCTCTCTTAACATGCAATAAAGTTGTAAGCATTTTGCTCAATTCACTCTGATGGATTTTATCCAGAATTTTGAGGAAGAAATTGGCTATGATTCAACCCCTCCCACATCTAAATGAAAATATCAACTACATGTAGTCCCGTTAATGAAGGTACTTCATCCCTTTTGCAGACTTCCACAAAATACCAGGAAACTCTGCACAGGTTTGGTAGACATCCTGTAGATACTGCCTATGAAATTTCAAGGTCACAAGTTCTGTAACTCCTTTAAGAAAGGAAAATCTTGCTTTAATCGCAGAGGGAACTATTCAGAAATCAACATAAGTACATGTATGTACTAGTAACAGTAAAAAATTTAATTACGCAGATTTTTTTAGTCGAAAAAAAGTGTTACCAATGCATTGTTATAACTTACATAAAAGCAAATTATAATGTGTTTCATATCTGCGCAAGTTTTCCAGTAATAATTGTTTTGAAATTTATCGTGCATACTCGCACAACTTCAAAATTTAGGGCTGCAAAAGGTATGAAATACCTTTAAGTCGTTGTAGGATACAGCCAGAGTTCACCCCACAAAGAATTTTTTTCTACTTTTGCAGATTGTTTTACCACTTTTGCAGATTGTTTTACCCCGTTTTGAGTTATTGTTTCTTTGGTTTGATGTTATGTTTTCCCTAAGCATTTTTAATTGTTCTTTCATTTTTGTTCCATATTCTTTTGTCTTTGATTTGTTTTTTGATATAGAATAAGGTAATTACAATTTCAGTACCAATTCTTAATATAGAATAGAAAGTTACACTATTTTAGTCAGCTCTGGTAGAGATCTCTTCTTAGCTTTCAAATGCCATTTATTCATTCTATTACACGCTTTTGTTACTTCCAAAGAATATATGCTCTTGTACATTTGGAATACTAACATGAAATAATTGTATATATTTAGGGAATATTAGAATTTGATGGCTAAACTTTTTTTCTTTATTGCATTAGTAATATCTTCTTGTCTCTTTCAAGAACTTATACAAGTTGTACAAGGTTGATATTGCATGAAAAAATACAAAATACTGCATCTTTGTGCACTATGTATTTAGATTATCATTGTTAGCTCCTTTTCCCTATGAAAATTTCTGGTTGATAGACAGGAAAAGTTATTTAAATTATTGTAATCTAAAGATTAAATTGATAGCAATGAAATGATTGATTATGCAGGCTCTCGGGTTAAACTTAGGGGGTGTTGCAATCAAATGCAAATCCCCCATATCAGTCGCAAGTCTTGCAATTGATTGCAAGTTCCATTTAAAATAGATGTATCATATTTGTAATCGATTGCAAATGGGGGACAACCCCATTAGTGTCATGAATTTATAGATTGTGTGTTTCCTGCAAATTTTATGAATATATATATACAAAACCTAGTAGTGTACCAAACTCCTTCAAAGAGTATTTTTAGCTCTTACAAGTTGTCAAGTTTTTGAAAACATTGATGACAGTGAAATAGTGGGTTAGTTTGAGAAATGTTTGTTGAATATACTCAAAATGAAGTACATGTAGTAGTAGAAGTATTAGTAGTATGAAACTTTATTGGATGACGTGTTTAGCACATATTCCAGTAGATATCTTTGTATTGCTTCTTAGCGACATGTGCACATACATGTGTAAATGAAGTACATAATTTGGGGCATCTTCAACGAAAGTGCCCCTGTAGTTGTGGGAAATAGTAGCTATTTCTCTCCTTACATTTTACTTTTTCTTCTCTTTTTAGATTTAAGTAAATAACCTTTTTTTTTGCATGTTAGATTAGTGAATGGTATATGGTACAATAAATTACAATATATTTTAAAGGTATCTTGGACACTAATGACTAAATTAACTGTTAGACTATTGCTTCCCTTTAAAACATCACATTTTCTGCAGTTAAATTTACGTGTATGTACAGTATATGATTGATAATGCCTAAATGAAACTGAATCTGAATATAGAAACTGATCCCTTTATAAGCCTGTGTAATTTGGTCTGTATTGATAGTGAGATGTCATGAATATTTATAGAGTATGATATATCCTTGGTTGAGAGCCAGGAGGACATTAACTCCTCTCCTGCGATCTTGAGTTAACAACCTTCTTGCTCTCACCAGACAATATTTACACACACACACACACACACACACACACACACATATATATTCAATTGGAAGACTTTTTCTTTCATAACATATATTCTCTTCTTGTACAAATACATATGTATACATGTCCATATGTATGTATTTATCTTTCAAACCCAGTGAATGTCTCTCATTACAGTGCAGTTATAGTTATGGTAGAGTGATGAATCTAATAGCCTGTATACTGGTAGTATAGAGATTGAGGGGCCTATTAAAAGAGATTTAATGCACCAGATCTTTCTATTCTAACATTCATTCATCTATAATGTTGTCTAGACATGGCTTGTAGGTGAGGGTTATAATGTCAATCTATTGTTGAGTCTCTTCTCTGTTCCTCTTCTTTTATTCTAACACCATTTCTCCCATCCTGTGATTTTGATTTCTTTCTCTTTCTCCTCCCCAACCTTTCCTCCTCAGTCTCTCTCTCTCTCTCTCTCTCTCTCTATTTCTTTCTCTCTCCCCTTATCTCTCTCTCCTTATTTCTCCCTCTCTATTTCTCTGCCCCCTTATTTCTCTCTCTCTTTATTTCTCTCTCCCCCTTATTTCTCTCATTTTTCTCTGCACCCCAGTATCTGCCCCGCCCCTAGTTTGTCCATGCCCCCTTTCTGTATCTCTGCTCTCTGCCCCCCCCCCCCCACTCTCTCTGTCCGTTTGACCTCATATTATCTTTTTCCCTGATACCATGTGTCTCTGATATACCCCCTCTCCCATACTGTAACCCTTTTCACATTGTTGGTAATCCCTCTTCTCTTCTCTATCATAGATTCTCCTTTCTTCTCTCAGTGGGCATGTAGCTGTAATCTAATGAGTGTTCTATAACATCTTTTGTATAATGTGTATTGCATGCAATTGTATGTGAATCTAGTGAGCAAAATAACATTTGATGTATTTATCTTTTCATTGTAAGAATGATTAGAAACTAGATTAAGCCCCCCCCCCCCTTCCCCATGAAATGATACCAAGTCTTAAAAGGTCTATAACATGAATAAGGATTGTAGATTATTGCTGTCCAGGATATAGACAAATATACAAGGGAGGGAAGATATCATTTTTCTCTTTTTTTTTCCAAGGAAGATGGAATAAGAAAAATTCATGTTTTCTTGTGGGAAGGCTGTTTAATCAAAGATACACGGAAAGGGAAAATATGACTAGATTCTTCTTTATTTCATAATGACCATGTATTATTGTCAAGCTTTAGGGTCACATTAAATTTTAAAGGAAAAGGGGGGGGGGTGTCATTTGGCTATGGATCCCTGTAAATATTGAACCTTCATTTCTGGCATTACATTTTCATGTGGAAAGCATCAGTCGTAGGTATTGGTGAGGTTTTGATAACGAAGAATTGATGTGTCTTCTTTTCTCTAGTGATGTTGATATGGATGGACAGTCCGTGGCTGCTGTATTATCACCATCACACGCTAGCTCATCTTCAAGTCTCTCCACAAAGTAAGTAGTTCCTACTACCACTGTATCTGGAACGGGGTGCTGCTGAAGGGTGAAATACAGTGTAGGTAGACTTTGAAGAAGGGAAAATTGTAGAAAGTTATTAGTAAGTAGTTTCCACTGGCAGTAGGTAGGTCTGGAAAGGGGTGCGGCTAAAGGAAGAAATGTATCCCTTTCAGAAACCCATTTCCTATTTCGCACATTAAAATAAATGCACTGACTGATGTCAGGGTGGGGATAATGCATGCTCCATATCATGTTCAGAAACCTACCATTTGCCCCCCCCCCCCAAAAAAAAAAATATGGGTATTTCGCGGGAAATAGCAGCACTAACATAATGTGCTTTATTTTTGTGCGGGTATATTATCCACTCTTGGGGGTTTATGAAAGGGGTAACAGGTAGACTTTTAAGAAGGGAGAACATTGGTAGAAAATGCTAGGGATGGTCTGTGGTAATGAGGAAACCATGCTTGAGATAAAGGGATAAAAGTGAAAAACGACTTCAGATATGTAGAAAGAGAAATCACAATATACAAGAGATATAAAGAGAATATTAAAATTGGAAAAAGCACATAGGGAAAGTTGAAAGAGGGAAACAGAAATATTGAATAGAAAAATGCAGACAAGGTGGAAAATAGAGGTACATGATACATGTAGGAAGATGGGTGAAGAGTCATATTTGCAAGACGTGAAGAAGCAAGTAAAGCTGGGGAAAGGAAATAAATATCAAAGGTTTACAAATCTCTTGGATTCTGTTCTTAATCCACTGGAATATTTTTGGAATATTTTTTCGTTGGGTTTTATCATGAGCTCCGATTTAAGCAGGAGAATCATTTCATGAACCATTCCTTTCCCAGTCGAAGTCAAGACTCCCCGAGGACATCCCTAGAGCACCTGTCTAAGGCCGTAGAGGAGGAGGATTCCGACATGGAGGCCGAGGCCAACACTCCCCACTGGCAGAAGATGATCGACAAAGACATCATCAGGAAACTCAAACCAAAGGAAGTCAAACGGCAAGAGGTCATCAACGGTAAGTCTAGAGGGCGCTGTCTCTCTCTGCTTGATCTGTGTAGAAAGAGTAATACATCAGGGGAGCCTTTCATCACATGTTTTGTCAGTGATTTTTTTTACTGACAACTGTTATATGCATCTGATTGGCTGAGAGCAAATTTGTCGGTAAAAATCACCGACAAAACACTTGATGAAATGATCCCTATGGGCCCTGTTTCATGAAACTTGCTATCAATAACAAGTTGCAATTACTGTTATAAGCTACTGAAATCCTTGCATCTGATTGGCTGAGAGCAGCTTTATCATAGAAATGTGGCAGTTGTTACTGATAACAAGTTTTATGAAACAGGATCCTGATTGGGTGACACTCAGATTATTTCTATTTAGAACATACATGTACTCTTGGAATCCCAAACTTTTGTTGGATGTAACTTTTCTGTAATGGGACTGTAGTTGATCCAGAGTGACCTATACATAGAGTTTGGCCAACTTGGTTACAGTTTGATGAAAAATTGTGCAGCTTATTTTGTGTGTTGGCCCAAAAAAGCAATATGCACCATTTTGTGTCTGACTGGAACCAATTTTATACCACTATATGGATCCAAGATGTCCCTGGTTCAATCTTGCTTTTTTTTCGCTGCTTGTTTAATAGTAATCACATTTTCAACAATTTCATTTCATATCAAAATATTTTTGTTTGCTTATTTTTACAATTAGAATTTATATTGTAACAGATTTTATATCTTTCATTTTGTGTGAGAAAATTATTTTTTAGCTGCATTTTTATTAGTTTAGTCATTTTTTTTAAAAAGGGCACTAAGAATATACCATAAGGTTTACAAGTACTACTAATAAACAACTACACAGCAATATAACTCTTTATATTTGGCATAGCTAATATCTAGCAGTTAGAAAATCAGCTGTAATATAGATTGATGTTTAGGAGACTGTTTAAAGAGTTTATTGTTGTTCCTATGACAGAGCTGTTCCACACGGAGAGGACCCACGTGAGGAGTCTGAAGGTGCTTCGTAAAGTCTTCTACTTACCCATGTTGGACCAGGAGATAGTCGGCCTCACCCGAGAGACCATCTATTTCATCTTCCCGAACATCGATGAGATGATTGAGATCCACGGTACTCTCAATAACGCCATGAAGAAGGAGAGGAAAACATCGCACATCGTCCAGGAAGTCAGCCAGATTCTACTAGAGAGGGTAAGGCCCGGCCGGTGCACACTGCACGATCGGACTACGATGCGATTTTGGGAAAAGTTGTAACATTTAACAGAACCTTCAAACGTGTAAAATCTTCGTGATCAAAGTTCCAAATACTAAAATCGAAATTCCGGGTTACTGCGAGCCCCTGTGTAGGAATAAAAGCGGATTCAAGTCCAAATTGTAGTGACGTCATACCAATCTTGCGATCGACTAAGATTTGAAACCTATTTGGGCTTTACTCTAACCAGGAGAATTGCAGTTAACCAAAATTCAATTCCAAATCGTAGTGACGTCATACCAATCTTGCGATCGACTAAGATTTGAAGCCGATTTGGCCTGTACTCTAACCAGAAGAATTGCAGTTAACCAAAATTTCGAAATTAGTATTCGTATCATTATTCTGAACTTCAAATGAGATAATTTCACTTTTTTAAACTTTCACATTTAATACAAACTGCAATTTGTTCGGAAATCGGGTCGCAGTCGGATCATATGGTGTGCGCTGTCGGATCATATGGTGTGCGCCAGGCTTATTTGTTGCAGAATTTCACCACCATCACCATCTTCAGGAACAGAAGAATAAGGAAATGCAATATGAAGTGTCTTCATACGAATTGGTATTTATTGCTATTTAATCTTTTAATCAGGCTAAAACAGATTTAAGTGAAAGGATACCACATTTGATATTTCTGATTCTATAACTTTAAATATTATTTGCTGTTTTTAATTTATATCAGTTGGTAGTTACCAATCGGTACATGTGGGTTCCAGAAAATCAAATTGGTTGCTATTTTAGCTGATGATCCTGGAGATGTTTAATTATAAAAATTCCCAAGGTAAGCACAAATGAGATGAGCCCACTTCCTTTTTCAGATTTTTCATTCAGTTATTAAAAAAAATAAAAGTAATCTTAAGTTTTGTTCTTGTCGAGTCATCAAGTGCACTGCAAGTAGCATCTGTTCCAACATCGTATCCGCTCTGTCCTTTTTTCTCTATTGACATTGTGTAGTTTGAGGGCGAGGCAGGAGAGACGATGAAGAGGGTATGTGCATCGTTCTGTCAGAATCAGAGTATAGCCATGGAACATCTCAAGAAACTTGTGAAGAAGGAAAAAGAGAAGGAGAAGGACAAGAAGGAGGGATCCCTATCAAGATTTATGGATGTGAGTTTTGATTGCATACCTGCCAACTGTCCCTATTTAATAGGGACAATCCTGATTTTTGGTAAAAGAAAGAGCCACTTCTACCACTGTGTCCCTATTTTTGCAAAAATCTGTCTGTAGTAATGTATAGGAAACTCAGAAATGTCCCTATTTTCAGTGTCTGCTTTGTCATTTGTCCCTATTTCTTGGGTTTCAGGGTTGGCAGGTCTGTGATTGTATTTTGCTCTCATTTCATATTCATTACTCAACATTGCTGTAACTGAGTTGTATTTTCACAAATTACAGGGAAATTGAATATGCATTTGAAATATTCTTTAGTGAGCACCTTTGTAATAAGTTTTGATTTTCTTGGTTTTTTTTAATGATTGGTCTGCCTTTATAGGTTTTCCTGTTTTATGTGAGCTAACAGGTCTGCCTTTATCATGTTGCTAATCCATATGAAGGGTCACATCTGGGCCCTGTTTCATAAAACTTGTCATCAATGACAAGTTGCAATAATTGTTGTAAGCTACTGAAATCCTTGCATCTGATTGGCTGAGAGCAAATTTGTCGGTAAAAATCACTGACAAGACACTTGATGAAACGCCCCCCTGATGCACCTTAATACATCTGGGTCATGAGAGGCTGCTCTTTATGTTTATGTTGCTGGTTTGCATAAAATGTTCATATTTATCAAATGTAAATATTTAGAAGGATTCAGAAGTTAAGGTTCCTAATTCCTAATTTGATTGTGATCTCCATATCAGGTATAATACATTGAAGCTGGCTTGCCATAGCTCATTATAAATAAGAGGGCAGCCCAGAGTGAAGGAAAGAAAGAGAGACAGATCAAGAGAGCAAGAGGGACTAATTTCTTTTGTTGTTTGATTGTAGGAAGCTGAAGGGAATCCATTATGTAGAAGACTACCACTGCCAGGCATTGTAGCAACAGGATACCAAAGATTGACCAAATACCCGCTACTCATTGAAAATCTACTCAAGTACACACCACGTAAGTACCACACCACACCTCTCCTAAATGCTATACAGTATTATTTTATGTGGCAAATTAATCTACAACTATACTTGACAGTGAAACAAAAATGTGTAGCATAATGCAACAGATGAAGCAAGAATATAAGTGGAGTTGTGTTCCTTAGCATGCCCTCCACCTCCAAAGTTGCCTTGAAGGAAAAAAATAATAAATAATTAATGACTATACCCATTAGTCGACATGTAAATTAAATTACAAGTCGGTTTAAAATGGAAGGTAATGAATTCGGGGTCCGCTCGCTATTCATAAGGACCACTATTCATTTAACACGCGTTATGAATAGCGGTCCTAGTTATGACTAGTGGTCCTTATGAATGGAGGTCTTTATGAATAGCTAGGTAATTCGTATGTTGTTTGCTCACTATTTAGAAGGACCGCTATTCATTTAGTCACGCGTTATGAATAGCGGTCCTTATGACTAGCGAGGTTACCCCATGAATTCTGTACACAACTGCAAAATCTTCATGGTATCAGAAGCTCAGTTGGGATATACAAAAAATGATAATGATGAGATAACGGATAAGAAGTTCAGAATGTGAAGTTCTTTTAAATAAGAAAATAAATGACATGTCTTCTCATTTGATTTGATGATTTGAAAACAAGAATTATAGGGAAGTATGGGGATGTAGAAAAGAAGTCATGTGTCTGGCAGAAAGGCATAAATAAGGCACTGCCAGGGCATGGTACATGTATGTACATTTCAAAACCTATTCTAAAGGGCTGGTCACATTTGACCGATAACTAGAATTGTCATTAAAAGATACACCCTAGAGCTGCCCTGTTATTGTCAGCCATGAGCATACTCACACGTACACGCCATATCGTAGGGTGCACCTTTATTTGAATATATTGTAATTGGGAAAATGAGACCAGCTCTTTAAGCTTCGACCATCATTTGACTACATCTAGACATTTCAGCCTACACATTGTGTAAATTGGTTACAGTGACAGTATTTCTCTGTTTCGTTACAAAACTAGGAAGTCAAAAGCATACGTGTGTATGCCCTTCTGGTCACACACACACACAATAAAATACTTGTCTGAATGAAATTTGTATACTTTCATAAATGCCGCTGAAGATATCAAAGTCCTTTGTGTAATGAAACTGCCCTTGTAAAAAAGAACCATAGTACCCATGGTAATTTGACCAAATTAACATCAAATCATGCAAAGTACTATCAAATTACCATGATTTGATGGTAATTTGGTCAAATTACCATGGGTACTATGGTACTTTTTGACAAGGGTGGTTTTGGGTGTGACCCTCTACTTATTTTCTTTCGCATTTCTCTCCTCTGCTCCTATCTCTTTTTGCTGTCTTTTGTATTTTACTTACACACATCCCTCTTTCCCTCCAAAGCCAAGAGTCCCGAGCATGAGCGACTTGGACGCGCCTTGGAGAAAAGCAAGGCGATATTATCCTACGTCAACCAAGCCGTGAAGGAATGCGAGAATCGGTTCCGTCTGGTGGACTACGACTCCAGGATGGACAGGACTCCACTGGACAAGTCCATGAATCCTCTGGTCACAGACTACAAGAATTTTGACCTGCAACAACACAAGATGATCCATGACGGCACACTCACATGGAAAGTTAATAGGAATAAAAGTATAGGTATGTTGATGATAATTTAATGGGCGATTCCGTGCAAAGTGTCCTGCACGACATACGTCTTTTATTCATATATTTTAGCCATAAATGAAGAAATACTTATATAAAAAATGAATGTGTTTTTCTGGCAGTGCTCCTGTTAGTGACAGTCATATGAAGAGATTTTTCATTTATTAATAAAATGTATGGATTAATGTCAAATGTCATTACGTAAAAAGAAATCTAATAATGAACAAGCAGACTACTTCATCACCCTCTAGGCAAAGAAAGAAGAATCCACGGCCCAACGAGAGCACTGCATTTTGCAACTTTTCACTTTTGACCTTACCCCTTATTTTTGATGTACTGCACATTCCATGACTGAAATATCATAACAAACCCCATACTGTCATTTTAAAGATGAATAAACACACTTTCTAATGATATTAAACATAGTGATGATTATGCCATGACAAGAGAGATATATGCAATCATACTTGAGTTTCCAAAATCTTTTGAAAGTGTTTTTTAATACAATATACATGTATCATGAGGCTACAATTACATGTAGAAGTGTGAAAAGTTCTTTTTTTTTCCCATTGAAAGTGGCGTGTCTATTTTTAATCTTTGTATTGGTTCTATGTTTGCTTTTATACAGAGGTACAAGTGTTATTATTAGAGGAGCTGATTGTACTGCTCTCCAAACAAGATGAGAAGTTGGTATTGAAGCTCCATTCTACCACCAACCAAGCACGGGAAGAACTGAAGACGCACAGCCCTATCATCAAACTTAGCACAGTCCTATGTAGGCAAGTAGCCACAAGTGAGTATCTCCATCTTCTTTCATTTCTCTACTTCATTTTGTAATGATAGTAGCCACATTTATGTTATGCACACATCCATCCCAGGGTATGCTCAAGGCTTCTACATAGCACTGTATAATTATTACCTTGGCTTTAGCCCAGCTGCCCTGAGTGAAAGTGAAAGGTTTTACCAGGTGCCCATTTTCTACACCTTGGTGGAGAGGGGCAAATGTAGATTAATGTCTTACCAAAGGACATGAGTGCCGCAGCCGGACACGAACCAGAAACCATGTGATCCACTCTGGTGATGTATCCACTAGACCATGACACCTCTACTACATTTATCTGTTGGTTCTCCTCTTTTCATACATCATTCTCTTTCTCTCCACCCTCTTTCCCCTTCCCTCTTTTCTCTCCCTTGTTCTCTCTCAGTACCACTAATCAGTGGGTATGTAACTCTCTGTATCTCCTTCCCCAAGTTCTCCCACATTATTTCCTTTTCTTTTCTTTGTTCTCACTCTTTCTGATTCTCTTCCCCTCCATCTCCCAACATTCCTGCCTTTATCTTCCTTCCATGCATCTCTCCTCTCTCATCCAGGTAGGTTTAAGTTGTCAACACATGTCTCTCAAAAGTGTTGTTTGGAATATGAGCTCTGTTTTAGTGGCGATTTCCTCTCAGACGGGTCCTTTATGTGATTACCTCCCTCTTGCTCTGTCACTGTCTTTCTCTACCCTGCTCTCACAAATTTGATACAATTCTCACCTCACTCTTTCGCTCTCTTTCTCTTCTTCCAGATAAGAAAGCCTTCTTCCTCGTCAGCACCTCATCGGCGGCCGGTCCTCAGATCTACGAGCTCTGCACCAATTCCTCTCAGGAGAGACAGTCCTGGATGGATGTCATTCTAGCCACGCAGGAGACTGAGAGGAAACAGTCTAAGGGAGGGCGCAGGACCGCCAGGACAGCTCCCAACCACAGACCACTACCTCTACCACCCGACCTCCATCCTGTCTATGAGGAGAACTTAAAGACGTGAGTAGACTTCGCTTAGAGCAGGCATCTCTGATGCATAACTAGTTTTGAGAGATAAACAATCACGGAAGTTGCTGCTGATTGGTCAGTTATTTGCGTGGAGTTCCAAATAGTTCCCTTCTTTCGAAATTGTACATGTAGGTGGGAGGGAACCTTTTTAAGCTTTATGATTTAACCTACGACCCTGCTTGTGTATGCATGCATACGCAAGTTACAACTTTTACTCTCAAAAGGCTAAGTACTTATATGTGAATTGACCTCTTGACAGAAGCTACTCTGCCATTTTATTTCACTGCAACCTTTTTTATTTTGAGGTGGCTGACTATAGTTGGAACAAACAAGTAGTAAAGAGCCTCCAGCTCCACTCCCACCCCACTATGTGTGTGGTGATCTAGTGGATAAGTCACCACACTGCAGATCACAACGTACGGGGTTTGATTCCCTGCCATGGCACTTATGTCCTTTGGCAAGACATTGATCTACATTTGCCACACTCGACCCAGGTGAAGTTGATGGGTACCTGGCAGGAAGAAATTCCTTGAATGCGTGAGCACCTTATCATGGTCGCTCGGCAAAGGCCGGGGTAATAATATGATTGCAGTGCCCTCAGGGAGAATAGTATATAATACTGATGAGGCTACCCTGGGTAAACTAGACATATTATTATTATTATTATTACTATAATTTGAAAACAATTTTAGCAGTATATAAATTGCACTTTATGTGTGAAAAGGTAATGCTGTGAGGCTAGGAGAATCCTGTTAGACACATGTACTATTCATGTCATATGAGTCATTGAGACCGTCTCGTAATACATATGGAAATGGGTGCTAGTGTATTGAGGATCATATTCTATAAATTTATTTAGAAGTATTACATTTAGCTGATGTTCTTCTTGGTCTTCTTGCAGTGAGGAGAAGCTAGAGATCAATGATCCTCCTGAGGTGGTCAACAATGATGTGGTCATTGCTCCCCAACCAGAAGTGGTCAGTCTGACCAACAGCTCAGGTCAGTTTCTTCCAGCCTTTCAGTTGAAGTCTCAATTGTGATTACGCTCCTTGGGGAATTCTGTACATTTGAATCTCATTCAATTTTAAGGGGTAATTAGAGGGTTAATTTTTATTTTTTTTTAAATTAATGAGAGTATCAAAATTACCATAGAGGGACTACTATTAACACTTTTGAAAGTCGCTTGTGATTTAATTGTGTATGACAACTATTTGGAAAGATTTTTTATTTAGTTTATATTTATTAATTTCTTGTGTTTTTTTTTGTTTATTTGTTTGTTGATGTTTTTTTTTTAATTTTAATTTTTTTAATTTTTAATTTTTAATTTTTTTTTTTTTTTTGGGAGGGGGGGGGGGGGGGCGTTGAGAGTTTGTGTCTTACACCTTGCCTGTTAGGTCTGTTTGCTTAAATAGAAAAGAATATTATTTGGGGAAAGAAAGACTAGCTCCTCTCTGGGTTATTTTGGTGCGCATAAGGGGACAGACTTAAAGATAAAGTTGAGTTCTGGTCATGCCATTGCATTGTGAAAGAAACTGTCTCAAAGCAATTTGGGAAAGGCTGATATGTCTACATAACAATTGTTGTAAACTTTGAGGTTTTGGAATCATCAAAATTACAAGAAATTGACCCACTGTTACCGCAGGTCACATGCACTGCACTCAGAAATGTGTATATGGGACTGTACGCTCACCTGCCATGAATGTTTGGCCCGAACAGTTCAGCTATTTCTCATCGTAATTTGAAGAGCAATCTTTAAAGGAGCTATTTTGATATGATATTCTTCCCAACTGACATAAAAAGAATGAGAAAGCTCGCAAAATATTTCTCACATTTCACCGAATTCAACCTTCTCTTTAAAGTTGCGAAGTAATCTTAGATTTTGAGAAGTACAGTGCAAGATTTAATAGTTTTGTTTTTAAATGCTTTCCTCAACAGATACCAAGTCAGATTCAGAATCAACAGAAGATATCAAGACAGCCTTGGAAAAGTCGTTAAAACAGGTACATGTACGAATGCATTCACGCCAAGACAGCTCTGGGCTCCGTTTCATAATACTTATTATCAATAACAAGTTACAGTAATTGTTATAAGCTACTGAAATCATTGAATCTGATTCACTGAGAGCAAATTTGTCATAGAAATGAGGCAGTTATTATTGATTTTATGAAAAGGGGCTTAAAAGATCATTTTATTTCATCAAGGCAGTAAATACGTATATAAACAGAAATAACATATTAATAATAGAACTTCAATATGGCACGAAAAAGAGACATGATAACGAAGCTTTTCGACCTGCACTCATCAGGTTATCACGCAGGTATATAACAAATTACTTGAAATCAACTATATTATACTCGGTGAACCCGAAAGCTTCGTTATCATGTCTCTTTTTCGTGCCATATTGAAATTTTGCAGTACCAAGAAATTATTTGTTTAATAATAGAACATTGGTACATGTGCCAAGAAAAGTTTCTTTTACATATCAAGAATAGAGAACATGTACATGTACCTACTGTACATCACATGGAATCAGGAACCCCTGTGATCTTGACAATCATCCATCATATCGTCAGTGGGGTGATAAAACCTCGTAATTTAAAAAGTGTTAGATTTTCCGGAGAGCAAAAAAGCTTTCAAGATTAATGCAGTAAGTGCATTGACAACCTTCCTTTTACAGATCATGTGGCATTTATTTTTTTCAGAACGTCAAATAAGTCCGTAGCTCCAAAATCATGAAGAAGAAAAATATTCGCCAGAAAATGTTCAGAGGTTTTATCATCCCACCAACGATATGGATTTTTTTCAAGCAAATGATTAATAACCTATCAACCCTGTACATGGTAGAACTTTGAAGATTTTTTTGGTTACGTCCAGACAGCCCTTTAACACTTCTTCGTCACATAGTGTTTATCAAACAAAAACTGCATCCTTCTGTTACAGTTACAAACGTTTTCCCTCCCGCTATTTGATATGTCCAGGTACCTGGGGAAGAAGCAACTGTTGATGAGCGCTTGCAGAGTTCCATTCTAATCGTTGATAGAACCATACCAGTACTAGGTAAGTTAGTTTACATCAAGGAGATGTCCCTCTATCCATTGTTCAAATTGATGTTTCACTTTATTATACCTCTTTTTAGTGAATCTTTTCTTGTCCATTGTATTGTCTATTTAGAGTGTGTATTGTCTATTTAGAGCCGGAAGAGTGTTAACTCTGTTAAAGTATGAGCCCTTATTGCTCTCGGAAGATCATATTTCCTTCCCCTTTTACATGTACTTCACTTAGTTACGGATGGAAAATGTTGATCGGTGTCTTTCCATAGGATGTTACCACACTTTTCCCCAAGTTGATCATTAGTTACAGGTCTGTTGTATGGCTGCCTCCAATTTAATTATTGCTTTGTGTGTTTTTAGATGAAGCAGTTGGAGAATCAACAGAGAATGATCTCCTAAGAAAGGCCTTACAGGCCTTAAACCTCTTATCAAAGCAACTCTCAGATGCCAAAGTAAGTACTGCCCATTCAATTCTCATGCATGTACATGATACTGGGAAAAAAGTATTAGTTTTTGTTGGAATATGTTTGGAAAGAAACAATTCAGTTGTGAATCTAGATGTGACCATGTGGCCATATGTCACCTTGAAATTAAATATGCGACATTTTTATTTTTTTACACTTCTATCCTCTACATTGTGTTAAACATACCTGTAGGACATCTTTTTGTTTTAAGAGTAATTGATAGCTCTGAATGCATACTTCGCTAAGCTAGTCTTAAAATCCATGAGACTTTTAAATCTCTTTCTATCCAGCATCCTTTGTGTCACTGTAATATTTATGACAAAAACCCAAGTATGTTGTTTATGCTTTTTTGTTATGCATCAGATATGAATTTTCCAGTGTACTGGTTTTGACCCCATCTCTAATATTTTTGTTATCACAGGAGCAGCATCATGAGAAGGAGCTGGAAATGAAGAAGATGAAGGAGGAGAACAGCAGTCTTCAGTCCGACAAAGAGGAGCTGAAAGCTGAATGTAGGCAATTGAAAGGAGAACTGACAGTCACGAAACATGAACTGGGAAACCTTCACCCTGATCCTCTGCATCTCAACCCCGGATCCGTAGACTCCATCCCAAATACTGTCGACGAGGATCGACTCATGACGGACAAGCAACGCAACCGTCAATCCTACTCTGGCGATTCAAGTGCGACAGAATCGGAGGATTCCAAGACGGTTGAGTCTTCGGAACCGGAAGAACTGACAGTTGTCGTGGACGACGAGAATAAAAGTTTCAATGAACAGGATTCTGATGTCCCGGTGACGCCTAGCGAGGTGATGCAGCCGGAGATCTTCCAAACAGACACTCAGGTAGTGAAACCGGTAGTGAATGAACAACTCTTGGAGTTGCAGTCTGTCGCTGGGTTACCCAGTGAAAGAACTGAGGATGAGTCAGGGGTGTGTGTCCAAGAGGCATTGGTCACTGATGATATAGCAAATGGACTAGAAGAACTGAAGATTAGTGATTCGAACCAGGATTGTGAGAATGGAAATGAGAAGTTGGAGTTGGAGGAGGATAGGGAGGTGGTTGAGGAGAACGACGATGTGATTAAAGATGGAGAAAATTCTGAAGTCCAAAAATCGAACTCGGCAGTAGACGTTAACAGTAATCCTAACCTAAGTACTGAGTCAGTCAGCCAAGATGATACGATAAGTGAAGAGGGCGAGACTGAGAAAGCTGTCACTGTTGATGCTAACAGTATGGACATGTCATTAGGTGATGCTAACCCTACAACTCAAGAACCTGATACATCTGCCGAATCTCTTACCCCTGAGGAAGGGTTGCATTCTTCCACCAAAGAGGAGTCAGACTCCCATCCGTGCCTGATTGAAGTTGTGGACAACGATGTCTTGATCGGTGGAGACCTCGTATCGAGTATTGACGAGCAGACAGGGGAGAGCATTGAGCTTACACCAGAAGAGGAGAAATCAGAGACCATCAAATCGGATATGATCCTGACAACAGACTTGACAGTACCAGAGCAGACACAACTTGACTGCCAGGAAGGTAGCAGTAGACCTGCGAGTCTCATATCAGAAGACTCGGCATCCTCCGATGTCCTGATCAATGCATCAACGGAGGAGCTGGAGGACACTGATGCAGGGGGACCTGGAGACAGAACTTCACAAGGTTTGTACAGACAATCTTCTGAGAAACATCTTTGAATCCTGCATGTTTAGGGGAATGTTTACAGTTGCTCTGGGATTCATTTTTTCAGTCATAATCTTTGTATATCTTATGAGCGGATAAACGCTTCAGCATGCTCATTGGGTCATATGACATTCTGGATAATAGTATTGCATTTGCAAATTTCATCTTTTCTAGTCCTTGTCGTGGAATGAAATACAGATTTGGGATGAGAAATAGTAGGAAAACTGTAGGATTCAACAAAATCACAAAGTGTGTTTGATTCCTTGTTTCTTTTTACCATTAGATTATGACCTGTAATAGATGAATCTTTCCCATTGTTGACCTTCAGGTTACTTCTTTTTATGAGTGCGTATTCATTCATTCATAATTTAGCATTAGGATATTAAAATGAAATGTTTGGTTTATGATGGACATGAATGTGCATAAGCCAGTTTGTAATTACAATTGTATCGAGTACAATGGACCTTTATACACTTTCATAGAGTGTGCTCCATGATGCTGGCTTCAGTATGATTTTGCATATTAAACAAGTTGCTTACCTACGTAAACAGATGTGCGTGCACATACAAATGAAGATCTTTTGTACAATGAACTACATGTAAGTACGAACTGGCTTATATATTAATGCCATTAAGGAAGACAAAGTGCTGCAAGGTTTTCTTATTGAGGACATTCAGGCTGGGCACTGCTCTCGTAATCAGTCAGTCTGCATTTATAACATTTTCAGGTGGTGCCTCTAGCGAGAAGAATTGTAGGTTGTCCTAAATTCCACTGTAAGTTATTTATATTTAATATGACCAAATTGATCAACCTTTTTCCTGGGTTTCTAAAAGTGTCTCATGTGCTATGGGGGTATAGGGATGTCATTTGTAGCATGACTCCAGCTGCTGGATTACTGCGACCATTCATTGTTAAGGAAGCATTAACATTGTAAAATAAACTAATCTACACAGCAAGTAGGGCATACTTTGATGTATAAAAGTCAGTTGGTGGAACTATTGTAGTTTCACTTTGGGAATTGATGGTTTATGACATTACAGTGGTCCAAGTATGATGTCATATTTGGGATTGTATATTGGACCATAAAACTTGCTCTCAGAAGCTGATAAGAAAATTTATTATCTTCATGATGCCCATTGCTTTGTAAGAATATGGGAGATGTGCTGTGGAAATTTGTTCCAAAGTTCATATCCACTGAGAAATCATGTGAGAGAGAGAGAGGAAGGAAGAGAGGGAAAGAGTAAGAGAAGAATTCACGAAAGACATTTGTCATGCATAACCATGCTTACATGTATGTACAGTCCCGCCCGCGGGCAACGTCACGCGTCCGTCTAAATATACGCGTCCTCATTGCGGGCAGCACTTCGTCTAAACGCGTTCGGGCGTACTAGGGTAAACGGACTAGTCTAAATGCCCTAGTACGGCCGGACGAGGGTTTGTGTGCAAGCGTGATGTTTGAGATGAGCCGCGAGAACGGCACGGGTCCGACATCTTTTTGATTTATGTTTCATATTTGTTTTCTCTTGTTTATATTCCATTTTATAATTCTGCAATGTCCCTTCTCTTTCAAGACGTTAAAGACAAGGTGTTGCCGATGTTACCAAAACATCCTTATGATTTGTGTTTCATCTTTATGATTTGTGTTTCATCTTTATTTTCTCATTTGTCTCATTGCTCCAATGTCTTTGACACGCAAAAAAACAACTTTCGAGCTTCTAATTTTGTACTGAAAATTTACAGAAAATTCCGCTGCCCACATATTGTATTTTCCGTCTTATAGATCTAATTCATTTGGTAAGTAGATTCGCTGTAATTTATGCGCCGAACCAATTTTCTATTCGATAAAACAGTCTTTGCGTTGTATACTTCATCCCTTTCATGTTTTATTTGGGTTGAATATTATCCATTAGTTACGCGCCAAATCAATTTCCGATTCGATAAATATATGTTGCGTCTTAGTTCTAATTTATTTGTTGTTTCATTTGGTCAGTAGATTCTCTGTAATTTATGCGCCGAACCAATTTTCTATCCGATATAAACATTTTGCTTGTATACTTCATTCATTTCATGTTTTATTTGGGTTGAATATTATCCATTAGTTACGCGCCAAATCAATTTTCGATTCGATAAATATATTTTGCGTCTTAGTTCTAATTTATTTGTTGTTTCATTTGGTCAGTAGATTCTCTGTAATTTATGCGCCGAACCAATTTTCTATCCGATATAAACATTTTGCGTTGTATACTTCATTCATTTCATGTTTTATTTGGGTTGAATATTATCCATTAGTTACGCGCCAAATCAATTTTCGATTCGATAAATATATTTTGCGTCTTAGTTCTAATTTATTTGTTGTTTCATTTGGTCAGTAGATTCTCTGTAATTTATGCGCCGAACCAATTTTCTAACGATATAAACATTTTACGTTGTATACTTCATTCATTTGATGTTTTATTTGGGTTGAATATTATCCATTAGTTACGCGCCAAATCAATTTTCGATTCGATAAATATATTTTGCGTCTTAGTTCTGATTTATTTGTTGTTTCATTTGGTCAGTAGATTCTCTGTAATTTATGCGCCGAACCAATTTTCTATCCGATATAAACATTTTGCGTTGTATACTTCATTCATTTCATGTTTTATTTGGGTTGAATATTATCCATTAGTTACGCGCCAAATCAATTTTCGATTCGATAAATATATTTTGCGTCTTAGTTCTGATTTATTTGTTGTTTCATTTGGTCAGTAGATTCTTTGTAATTTATGCGCCGAACCAATTTTCTAATCGATATAAACATTTTACGTTGTATACTTTATCCATTTGATGTTTTATTTGGGTTGAATATTATCCATTAGTTACGCGCCAAATCAATTTTCGATTCGATAAATATATTTTGCGTCTTAGTTCTGATTTATTTGTTGTTTCATTTGGTCAGTAGATTCTTTGTAATTTATGCGCCGAACCAATTTTCTAATCGATATAAACATTTTACGTTGTATACTTTATCCATTTGATGTTTTATTTGGGTTGAATATTATCCATTAGTTACGCCCCAAATCAATTTTCGATTCGATAAATATATTTTGCGTCTTAGTTCTAATTTATTTGTTGTTTCATTTCGTCAGTAGATTCTCTGTAATTTATGCGCCGAACCAATTTTCTATCCGATATAAACATTTTGCGTTGTATACTTCATTCATTTCATGTTTTATTTGGGTTGAATATTATCCATTAGTTACGCGCCAAATCAATTTTCGATTCGATAAATATATTTTGCGTCTTAGTTCTGATTTATTTGTTGTTTCATTTGGTCAGTAGATTCTTTGTAATTTATGCGCCGAACCAATTTTCTAATCGATATAAACATTTTACGTTGTATACTTTATCCATTTGATGTTTTATTTGGGTTGAATATTATCCATTAGTTACGCGCCAAATCAATTTTCGATTCGATAAATATATTTTGCGTCTTAGTTCTGATTTATTTGTTGTTTCATTTGGTCAGTAGATTCTTTGTAATTTATGCGCCGAACCAATTTTCTAATCGATATAAACATTTTACGTTGTATACTTTATCCATTTGATGTTTTATTTGGGTTGAATATTATCCATTAGTTACGCGCCAAATCAATTTTCGATTCGATAAATATATTTTGCGTCTTAGTTCTATTTTATTTTTTAGTTTTATTTGTTGTTTTATTTGTTGTTTCATTTGGTCAGTAGATTCTTTGTAATTTATGCGCCGAACCCATTTTCAAGTCGATAAATGTACTTTGCGTCTTATAGTTCTAATTTATTTGTTGTTTCATTATATTTTGGTCAGTAGATTCTTTGTAATTTATGCGCCGAACCAATTTTCTAGATTTGGGTTCATAATTCCGAAAATGAAGTGGGGTTCATAATTCCGGGAATGAGAAAAATGTTTATATTTCTGAAGGTTCTTAACCCGTTGACTACTGAATTATTTAACTCTCATAGGCTTTATATAGGAGACACCCGGTTCTAGGGCTATATTATATTTTCGTAATTACGAATCCTACATAGAGCCTACATCGTTTTCGAAATATACGTAAAGAACCTTCTGAATAACGAATCTTCACAAAAATATGTCACTTATTTGGAATTGTGAACCCCCTCGCTATGGAAAATTTGTATTTCGGAATTACACGCCTGATGAGTTATGAAACGAATTTTCTGAAATACTATTAGACCTACTATAAAATTCATGCCGTCATTTCAAGCCGCGACTATGCGCTATTTTGCTTAAGAAACATTGGAGATAAAAGTAAGAGAAAACTTCTTGTCATTTCAATTTTACTATGGAACTAATACTATGATAAAGACGAGCGACATCTCTGTTGTTTTAGATCATCAGCATGCAGGCGCGCAGCCAGTGGGTGCGATGGGGGTGGTCGCCAAGGCCAAAAAAAAAAAAAGTTTTCGCGGGTGGGGGGGGGGGGGGTGGTGTTGGAGGAAAGAAACCACCCCCCCCCCCCCACCTCCACGCAACCACCCCTGTTACACACAGTACAGTATTGCCCCGGAGTACTTTTTCTGATAAAACGTCGAAGTTTTCGCGCTTCGCAGTGCATGCATCATAGCGTCTAAACACAAGTCAGTTGAAAATCAGTCCCGGCGTCGAACCGTATTTATCTCGAATTTGCTATTAAACGTCAGAGCTTTTGCGCTTCTCGCAGGAGGGGTGGCGGGTGGGACCCCCCCCCCCCCCACGCCACCCCTGTAACATACAATGCAGTATTGCCCGATAGTAATTTGCGCTTAAATAAGTTAAAAGCAGTCATGACGTCGAACTATACAGTGCAGTATTTTTTTTTTTTTTTTTTATATTGATCAAAGGAGAATATATACATGTATAGTTGTATAACGTATATTGTACAATCAGGTTTAAAGAACTATAGATTGTGACATTGAAACTTACAGTTACATTGTAGAAATACACATAACAGTGACGAACGACAAAGAAGCTATTTATCGGGGATGAAAAAAAATTCCTTTGGCGTTGGTGTACTAATAACAGACAAACTTTGACGACCGTCATGAAGTAAGTTATTTCATACACATAGGCATACGGGCACTATTTTTCTCGGGGTGCTGACGTCGCTTACCCGAATATTAACTTTTCCATTTTCTAAATTTTGCGAGCGAGTGATACGAGTAAGCGAAAATTTGACACTTAAAAAACAGTATACAGTGCAGTATTGCACCCCGCCCCTGTTTTTCACAAGGGAACACGGTACACTTGATCTTAGACTCTATTCTAGGTTCTTATGAGATGTTAAATTCAGGATCAATAATCATAAAACTGTATAAAGCAGTGTCAAAGTCCCCCACCCCTCACAAAAAATAAAGAAAAAAAAACCTTCATATGGAATGCATTTTAGTGAAAGGCGCTAGAAATTACAAATTATTACTATGTACGACCTCCCCCGCGCCTCAAAAAGACAGAAGGTTCTTAGAAAGCGGGAGGTCCATTGATGGATTATTGATCATTATTTACAACAAAAACGATCTTTTCTTTTCAGTATCGACACTCCCCTCCTTGTGTCAAACTCCTGCCTTCCAATTTATGACAGGAAGTTCTTAGAAATCGGAACCCATTGATAGATCAATGACCATGCCATGAAAAGGTGACACACGTCTATTGTGTAAAGGGGAGCTGGAGTTCTGGGAAAGGGTTAAAAAAATAATTTCTGAACTTTCTTACTCTTACTACGTTCGTTTGGAAGATTATCATACTAGATATATGTCCCCTGAAAAGGATTGCTCTTCAAATGCCCTCACAAAAAGTAAATGTAAGCTTTCAAAACAGAATTATGAAGAGCGTTCGAAATTATGATATAGGTGTGTGATTTTGGAGAGAGGGAATTGTTTTTTAAAGCTCCAATTTACTGCAATAAATCATATATACCTACCTATTATGCCTGTAGTCTTGACTACGGGACCCCTTCGAGAATTATCACACATGTGTCACAATATTGTGCGCACCCCCCGTAATCCTATTGTCCCCTTCGCCACTCACGCGCGTCAATACGCTACGGCCATCTTCCTCTTTCTTGCTCGCCCCCGACGAGTTAGGACGTATAGTCACAGCGCTCCTGAAATCAGGTCGTATAGTATCTTTTTGGTGCGCTTTTTCACATAGTTAAAGCACTTTTAGGTACCTATATTCGTTTAGATTATAGTACTTTGTGTTTTATTAGTCACTCTTGCCGATTGCAAGGGATTTTTTGATTCCCTTTCTTGGCATTTATTTTTCTCTTTCACGGTCAGCCCCACGTAGATATTTCCGTGTTTGCGGGTGTTTCCGTTTGTCACCGAGCCTTCGGGTTCGGCGTTTATTCTTACGGTTTTTAGGCTGTGAAAATTTCTTTAGTGCGTATCTCCCAAATAATTTTACCCTTATTTACTGCATTCAGTTGAAGTATTTTTTAATTTGAAAAAGTATACTTTATTGTCTGTTTTATTGCAGTGGTATGGATTCGGAAGAAGAAGCAGCTAGGTCAAGGAGACCTGCTTCTTCCGAAGAGTCGTCTAGCAAGACGACTCGGCCTTCCAGAACTCCCCCGAGTACTGCGGTACACGGGGGAGGGAGGAGGGCTAAGGGTAAGTTGCCTAGTGGTGTTTCCTTGCAGAGTTTGCCAGTCTCGGAGCTTGCGGCTTCGGGACGGGTGGCGTTAACTGAATCGGGATTGTCAACTCCGAAGCCCGTGGTTTCGGGGTGGGTGGCGTCAGATTCTAGTGGTTTGGATATCTCGAATCCAATCCCCCGGTCGCTGAGACCAGAGGGGGGGCTGTTGTTTCCCGTACGGTAGCGTTCACTCGCTCTGATCCGTTAGGGGAGACGCGCCCCACTACTGCAGGGCAGCCCACGGGCTTAGTCCATGTTGGTCTGGGTTCTCAAACCCTAGCCCCCGGCAAACGCCATATGGGGGAACGAGTACTTCCTGGGCTGTCTACATTGCCAGCTAATGGGAATGCTCGAGCTAACAATTATGGACGCTCTTCGGAGCAACAGGTGTTTTCACCTGAGTGCGTGACTACTAGTGCTCCCCTATTGCTGCTTTCGAGCGGTCCAATAGCGGGTTCACACGCCTTTAGTAGTCATCGGGCACATACCGAGTCATCTCGGTCTGCCCACGCACTGGGAGCTTTTAGCTCCCAACCCAAGGCTACTGCATCTTCTTGCTTAGCCAATATGGGTGATTTGGGCGATTCTCTAGGCTTACGCCATGAGCGCTCCAATCCCTTTATGGGAAGTGAACGCCCCTCCGCGGAGGGATCGGTTTGTGTTTCCGAAGAGGCTTCGGGGACCCGAACGAATCCGATTAAGCGTTCTAAGAAAAGGGTTTCGGCTACGACTTTTGTCGAGCCAGCCAAGAAAAAGGCCAAGAAGAAGGCAAAAAGTGGCAAGGCTTTGCCGGCCTCTTGCCCGTCTGACCTGGCTAACCCAGCTAGCTCCTCTCAAGCTGACATGTTCAGTATGATGCGGGCTTTTGCTCAGAATCAGGGTTGGTCCTTTGTACCGGCTACTTCAACCCTGACTTCTGTCCCTATTCAGGGATCTCGCCTTGAGTCTAATCAGCCTTTTGTGATTGATTCCTCTTTGTCTGAGTCAGATTCGCATGTGCCTCCTATTCCCGCGGCCCTTGGGGCTCCGCCGGGCGAGGAGACTTTTGTTGAACCATGCGGGGCTCTGCCTGCGGAGGCCTTTGTTAGTGCTCCTTTGTCTCATTCCACTCGGGTGGAACCAGATTCGGATGTGGCTTCTCAAGCTTCGGTTCCCGAATCGCTTGGGCAGGCGGAGTCTCAATCGCTTGCTCTTCGCGGGGTAGAAGCGATTGCTTTGTTGTCCAAATATCTCCCTGAATTTCAGTCAACCCGCGCGCAGGGTTCGACTTCGCGTTGGAAATTTAAGCAGCAGGATTCCTCTGAGGGTATCGCTCTTCAGGAGGTTTTCAAGCTGGAGTATGACCGCATTGAGGCCGCGCTGTTGATTAAGCGCTCTAATGCGGTCAAGGGTAAGGCCTTTGCCTTTTGTTCTCAGGACCAAGACAGCTTTTTTAAGGCTAAGACTCTGTCTCCTGAGATTTTGGAGGTTGGTCGTCGCTTACGGGCGACTAATCCGCTTACCTCCGCCGCTTTCAAGGCGGAGGATAAGATCTGGTCTAATATTGAAAACCAGGTTAGGTCGGGGATGCGTTTGTCGGCGTTTCAAGGGTTTCTCTCCGACCTTAGGTCCAGGGCGGAGGAGTTGAATGTTACCGATGGTGACAAGCTGATTATTGACGACCTGTTGCATACTCTTTTTTGTCTGCAGTGGTCGCAGCTTTCCACCGCAGCTGCTTCGGCTACGTTCCGTCGCAGGACCTCGGCTCTCTCGGCACTGGGTGTTAGAGAGTCGGGCATTGCTCAACTTCTCCGAGATGTTCCGTCTCGGGGTCCTTCGCTTTTTGGTGGTAAATTCGCTACGGTTTTTCAGAGAGAGATCGATGCGCGTAAGCAGATCTCGGATATGACTAAGCAGTTTCACACTAGCTCTAAGCCAACGCGGGCCCCTGTTCAGCGTAGACCAGCTGGTCCCGTTTCGGGTCAACGCAGTCGCGTGTCTAGGGTCCCGCCTCCTGAGCCACAGCCAGCTCCTTCTCGTGGGAGAGGGAGTCGTGGCAGGGGCATTTCGAGAGGTACTCGTGGTAAGGCGATGGCTTCGCAGAAGGCCAAGCCTGGGTTTTGATGTTTTTCCCCGAGCGCTTGTTCAACCGAATGTGGTAGGTGGCCGTCTTCACGCGTTTCTCCCCGCTTGGGAGGCCATCTCCGGGGACGCGTTTGTTCTCTCCGTCGTGCGAGACGGATTCTTCATAGATCTTTGCGCTTCGCTCCCCGGAGGGGCTATAAGAATTCGGTCACCTCCCATGTCTGCCCTGTCTCGATCTCATGCTTCAAAGGAGATCGAATCTCTTCTGGAAAAGAGGGCTATAGAAAGGGTAAGAGACAGGCCGTCTCTTTCCCTTTCTCCAATATTTGTTATTCCCAAGCGCTCGGGAAAACTTCGTTTGATACTGAACCTAAAAAGGATAAACAAATTTATTCCTCCGGTTCATTTTCGGATGGAGACTCTTGCCTCCATTCTTCCGTTGATCAAAAGGGAAGACTACGCGGTCTCGATAGATCTCAAGGACGCGTACTTTCACATTCCCATTCATCGCGCATCTCGCGATCTTCTGGGGTTCTCCTTCCTCTCGGAGACTTATCGTTTTCGGGCTCTTCCCTTCGGGCTGCGCCCGGCCCCTCGGGTTTTTACTCAAGTTGTAGCGGTGCTAGCGGCCTTTCTGAGGCGTCGCGGCCTGCGGTTGTTTTGTTACCTGGACGATTGGCTTCTCCTTGCGGAGTCGCGCGATCGTTTGTTGGACGAGACTCGTTTGCTCGTCTCTCTTACTCAAGACTTAGGTTTCCTAATAAATTGGGAAAAGTCAGAGTTAGTCCCCACTCGCAGCCCAGTTTTTCTGGGGGCGGTGTTAGACATAAGGAATCAGTTAGCTCGGCCCAGTCGAGACAGGATTCTCACCATTGTCTCTGCGGCTCGCAAGCTCTTGCTGGCCAGAAGAGTCTCGGCCAGACAGTGGCTTCAGTTTCTAGGTTATCTAGCCAGTCTAGTCGATGTTTTAGAGGACTGCCGGCTCCTCATGAGACCCTTTCAGAGACATCTCCTCAGGTTCTTCAAGCCGGGAAAAGACTCTCTTTTGGTCTGGATTCCAGTACCAGTAAAGATCAAGTCTCTTCTCGCTTGTTGGACGAGCGAGGTGTTTCTCGCGCGAGGCAGGTCCTTCTCTGCCCCTCTTCCGTCGATATCGGTTTCGACGGACGCCTCTCGGTTGGGGTGGGGAGGACACTGCAACGGCAGCACGGTTGCGGGGGATTGGTCTCATCTTGGGACTCTTCCTCATATCAATGTCCTGGAGTTTATGGCAGTTCTGTTGACCTTGCTCCATTTCAGAAGTCGACTTCTCAGTCGTTCGGTTCTGATTCTCACGGACAATGTTACTGTGGCGGCATATATCAATCGGCAGGGAGGCACTCGTTCGGTTGCCCTGAATGCCCTAGCAGCTCAGCTGTGGAGGTGGTGTCGTCGCATGGCAATCACACCCGTGGCCTCTTTCATCCCCGGTCGGGAAAACCTCATTGCGGATTTTCTGTCCCGGGGCAGGTATCTTCCATCGGAATGGATGCTCCATCCGGAGGTATTTTGCCGCATTCGCAGTTGCCTAGGTCCACTGGAAGTGGATCTATTTGCGTCGGTGCTAAATCACCAGCTGCCGAAGTATTGCTCCCGTGTTCGCGATCAGGGAGCATGGGCTCTCGATGCTTTCTCCCTCAGCTGGGAGAACCTTCAGGGATTCGCCTTTCCTCCCTTCCAACTGATTCCGCGTGTCTTGCGGAAAATCAGGGAAGATCGGGCGAGGGTGCTTGTAATAGCTCCCTTTTGGCCCAGGAGGAATTGGTTTCCGGAACTTATGAGCCTTCTAAGGGCTCAACCGTTAGTTCTCCCGTTAAGAGCGGATCTGGTGTTACAGCCCCTATCGGGGATTCTTCACCACAATCCGGAGTCTCTTCATTTGACTGCTTGGCCCCTGTCAGGGAATCTGCAAGACAGTCGGGTCTCTCTGATAGAGCCGCGGACTTTTTAATGTCCAGTCGTAGGGTTTCTACTAGGGAAATTTACAATTCCCGTCTCTCGGTCTTTTTCCTTTGGTGCAAAGAGAGAAATCAAACCCCTTCTAAGGCTCCTATTGGTTCAATTGCGGATTTCTTAATCTCGTTATTTGACAAAGGGAGATCTATTTCTACTATCCGAGGCTACCGTTCGGCGATCGGGGCCATTCATTCGGGTTTTTCGGATGGTTCGGGGATTTCCAATTCCCCGCTACTAAGTGGTTTGATTCTTTCGTTCTTTCTGAAACGACCTTCGTTTTCTAAGTTAGTGCCGTCTTGGAGTCTGCCTAAGGTCCTGGAGGCCTTGGCGAAACCTCCTTTTGAACCGTTAGGTGAAGCTTCGCTTCATCATCTTACGGTTAAGACGCTCTTTTTGGTAGCTATTGCCTCTGGGCAGAGGCGCAGTACTCTTCATGCTCTCTGTCTTACTCCTGGTCATGTTCGCTGGGAGAGAAAAGGTGTTAGGTTGATTCCTAGGGCTTCTTTCGTTGCCAAGAATCAGACAGCTACCTCCGGTCCTGTTGAGATTTTTCTTTGTCCGCTTTCTGACTTTTCTTCGGTGCGTGAGGACAAAGTTTGGTGTCCTGTTAGGGCTCTCAAATGGTATATTGATAGGACTAAGTCTTATCGTAAGGATGATCAGTTGTTCCTGATCACTAGAGAGCCTTTTTCTCCTGCCTCTCTTGATTCCATTTCTAGATGGATCGTTGAAGCTATTAGGGCCGCTGGCACAGAGGCTCTTTTATCCGACAGTAAGCCTCGTGCTCATGATACTCGTAGTGTCAGCACTTCTTGGGCTCTGTTTCAAGGTGTGGCGCTTGTTGATATTTTGAAGGCTGCTTATTGGCGTTCGCCCAATTCCTTCATTTCTTGCTACCTTAGGGATATTCCCGCAGGTGAAGCTTTGTTTGCGTCAGCCACCTTGAAGGCCGCTGTGTCTTCTTTGTAGTCTTTGGTGTAATCCTATTTCCTTCCGCTCGAAACATGCCTCCCGGTCTTTGAGTTGGCGCTGGTCTGGCATAATAGGTAGGTATATATGATTTATTGCAGTAAATTTGTAAAATCAGCACTGATTTTCTTATTTACTATATAAATCTATATACCTACCTATGACCCTCCCTCCTTCCCCGCTCCTTGCAAGCAACATGTTTCTTCTTGGGGTTGCTCGCAAAAGAGGAAGATGGCCGTAGCGTATTGACGCGCGTGAGTGGCGAAGGGGACAATAGGATTACGGGGGGTGCGCACAATATTGTGACACATGTGTGATAATTCTCGAAGGGGTCCCGTAGTCAAGACTACAGGCATAATAGGTAGGTATATAGATTTATATAGTAAATAAGAAAATCAGTGCTGATTTTACAAGTTAAATAGATCAGAGAGAAACGATGGCTTGCGAGCTGGGACGCAGTTTTAACAACCGAAAAGAAAAGGAAGTCAACATTTTGACCAGAAAGAAAATGATCTTTTTCGAAATTATGAAACAAGTGCATGATTTTTTATTTTAACCTCGGGTAAACTAGAGCGGAGTGAAGCGTTGACATTCGAGCTATATATAAACGCAGTTTATCTTCGTCCCGCTGTTTTAACATTAGGATGATACATTTCAATTATGTAACGATTATTACAGCCGAAAAGAAAAGAAAGTTAGCTTTATTTATAACGAGATTATAAAACAAACGCGTGATTTAGAAGGACATAGGGGGAGAGAGAGAGAGAGAAGAAAAAATAAATAATCGTCTCGTGCAGGGACCTGAGGAGGTGCTCCATTAATTCTTGTTCTTTGAAAGGGGCGGATTCTATACCTCCGTAACATGCAGACATGGGGAAAAGAAAAGAAATTTAGCTTTTAGAAACCCGTAGATACACATTTTAAAAATAATTAGAGCAGGGTAAAATAATATCCACATTAGCCTTTTTTGTTCCCATCGCTTTTAATCCAGTAAAAAGAAAAGAGTATATACAAATTTCAAAACAGAATTAAGAACTTTCGGCATTATGATACATGTACGTGATTTAGAAGGAAAGAAAGAATTGTCAGGGCGTTAATTTTACAAGAGGCAGTTACGATTTAAAAAAAAAACTGCAGTAAATAGAGCGGAAACACAGACTGTTTTTCTTTAGCAGAGAGAAAGTGAACTCAGCCGAGATTATCATACAAGTGCATGATTTAGGAGAGAGAGAGAAACTCGATAATCGTGTGTTCGAAGTAATAAGACATTACATTTTTTATTCGTGCGCTGTAGATGTGGAAGGAAAAAGGCATGCTGACGAAAAGAGGTCACATACCATTCACACGACCAGAATGATTGACATGTTTACAATAGCGCGCAAAATGTCGGTTTCACCACCAAAGGGCGGTGGCTTTGCGAAGCGAAAAGCAAGTACAAGTAATTTATGCATTTTGTTTCTCGTCACCTCTGAATAGTGTACATTACGAGACGGATGAACATACATACAAAATCTTGATTTTCAAAACCACTTTCGAGAGGGTGGGGGGGGGGGGGAGTTTGATTTGGAAATGTTTATATGGCAAGTTTTGTTCAAGCACGAAACAAAACAAAAAAATACAAATAATAAGCCTATCAGATACAAAGTCATGTACATCATTACAGCTCTTTAATTGTTTCTTTGGTTACTCCAAATGCCGCTTAGCCAATTTCATGGCGGGAGGGGCTCTGACGCTTTTAATAGCAAATTTTGATTAAAAGGTAGCGGCTCGTAGACATGTTTTTTTTCACCCCTCCCCCCATATATCACTTTTCTCCCTTCCCTCCCCCACTCTCCCAATCTTCTCTTTCTTTCTCACTGCTTCCGTCTCGGTTTTTGGCTTCTTCTCCCTCCCCTCTCTCTGTCGCTCTCTTCTTCCTTCTTCTCCCTTTTTTTTTTTTGGGGGGGGGGTGGTGTTTTTTGTCGAGATGAGTATATATAAAAGGCACGCTGAAGAAATCAGAACACAATACCAGCACTCAACCAGAATGATTGACAAATGTGCGCAAAATTAGTTTCACTATCAAGCGGCGGTGTCTTTGAGGAGCGCAAGTTATTTTCTCTCTCTCTCTCGGTCGCTGGTCACTCTCTCTCTGTTCTGTTTTTTCCCTATCGCTCCCCACCCTCCCAATCTTCTCTCTTTCTCACTGCTTCTTATATACTCTTATATCTCCACTTTCCTCCTCTCCCCGCTTCTCACTACTCTCACTCTCTGCTCACCCTTCTCTTTCTACTCCCTCTCCCTTACTCCATTTTTTTTCAGCCACCCCTCCCCCACTCTAGAAATTCGAGTTCCATTCTGCTACTTCATATTGATTTTTAAAATGTCCCTTTGCTTCCTGTGACTACATGCAAGCTATATTATCGGCCATTTATCACTGGCGAAATATGATTTTCACCAGTGACAAATCAAAATGACTCAATGTTTTTATTTTATATTCTGTTTGAGTCAGGATAATTAGGAGTAATAAGACATGACAATTTTATTCGGTATTTGTGCGGTAGATGTGAAAAGAATAAGGCGCGTTGGCGAAAAGAGGACACGACACCATTCACTTGACCAGAATGATTTACATGTTTACAATAACGCGCAAAATGTCGGTTTCACCATAAAAGGGCGGTGGCTTCGCGGAGCGAGAAGAACATGGCAAGTAATTTATGCATTTTGTTTCTCGTCACCTCTGAATGTGATCTAATGTACATTACGAGACGGATGGACAAGTTTGTATGGCAAGTTTTGTTCCAAGCACGAAACAAAACAAAACAGAAAATAAAAATAATATCAAGCTTATCAGATCATGTACATTATTAAGCTCAGACAGGAAAAATGCAACCGCTTAGTCTGGATTTAATTTTATGGGAGGAGCGGTTGTAAGCACACGAACCGTGCCGGGAGGGGCTCCCGCGCGAAGCTCTGACGTTTTATAGCAAATTGGAGATAAATATAACGGCTCGTAGCACCCTTTTAGACGGAAAATAGTTAGTTCGTCGCCGGGACTGCTTTCCACCGTATGTAAAAGTGGTGGATGCGGGGAGGGGAGTTCCAAGGAGTTCTCACTTTTTTTAAGTTGACGTTTAAGGGGGAGGCCGCCCCCACCGCCCCTCCCTGGCCACCCGCCTGAAAAAACGGGGTTTCGTATATTAAAATATTGATAATCAGAGCCCTCGTTGCTTCCTGTAAGAAGTCCAGTACGGCAGTGAATGGCAGTAGCAGCCCCCTTGCCGGAAGGCGACGCCCTAATACTACCATGACTACGGCATAATTAAAAAAAAAAAAAAAAGAAAGGCATAAAGTCTTTTTAAAAAATAGGGTTAGTAATTCCGAAAATTTATGTAGTCTATTGAATTTTCGGAATTACGAACCGTAGGAGTAACGAACCCTATGCATTATGACATATGAAGGACAGTCAGGACACCACCCAAATAAAATTTAGTAATGGGCTTGAGTGAGATATGCCCCCTGTATAACAGAAAAAAATGTACGACGATCGTAACGATTAAACATGAAGCACTGTGGTGATCAAAAGTTTACGTTCTTCAATATTTTATGACAGCATTAAAACATTCATTCTTGTATTTTCTTTCTTGTACATGCTTGTTTCTTTAAAAAGTAAATACATCACTGTAATATATCACCACACACTTAAAAATATATCATGATTTAGTAAATTCACTTTAAAAAAGAGACGTATTTACAATAATCTTGCTGATTCGGATAAACTTTCGTTAAACTTTCATCTGGTGTTCATCCTAGAAAAAAAGAAACCACTGACAATTATTTTTGTCAAACTTGGCGCACATTTCACTATTTTAGAAATGTTATATTTTATTCATGATTCCTCATAATCTAGATAATTTCAAGTAAACCAAACTCCAAGCAAAATGTTAAGACTTCAAACGGGCGCAACTAGTTATATTTTAAAGAAAATAAAGGATATCCCGATCTCAAATTGCGATGTCGTTTTGCTAGGCAACATATAAAAAACGGTACTAAAACAATAACTCAGCGTACACCAGTTTATTATCTATTAAATATGAAGAATAGGGCCCAGACAGGACGCAGAATGTAAAATAAGTAGATCCGCGTTTATTCAGCAACCTATCCGCATAATCTCGAAAGATTCTATTCACTGTCTTCCAAACATTTCCCGCGTTTCCGCACTTTCGGAGAGGGCAAAATTTCCGCGTCCATATTTTTGGTCGGGACCAAAATTTGGATGCGGAAATGAACTTCCCGACACCTTCGACAACTTAAATTATTTCCTAATATTGTCCTCATATATATATCTAAATGGTTGTCAGGAAATTAAATAAAACCCTTTTTATTACAAAGAGAAATACTCTGTATTTTTTCGGACGAAGCCACGCAATCTTTCTTCCTGAGGTAGCGTTATTTTTTAGTCCAAGTACCCTCAAATGTACGAGTATTTCCGCATTCACGCACGACTGACTTTGAGGGTACCGGACGCGTCCGATTTTCGTCTAAGCGCGGGCAGGTCTCGTCCATTCTTTGTTTCGGGCGTGACGTTGCCCGCGGGCGGAACTGTACCAATGCCACTGTGCAAAACAATGGATGTTTGCATTAGAAACGTATTTGAAATGATGTGTTAATACGTAAAGCGATCTGAAAGAATTTATCTGAACATAACATTAAATTCAAAGATGTCTCATGTTTCCGAATCAGCAAACATCTTTATTTGCAAAATTATATTGCCGCTCATTGACAATTTCTATTTGGTACAAATCATTTATAAAAATTGTAAGGAAATCATTGAATTCATCAATTTATGTAAGCTTTTGCTTGTAAGATTATGACTTAAATATGTGTTTTCTAATCTTTTCTAAAGGTTTTGACAAATAGGTAAAGGTAAATTGTAATTTCTAATAGATTAGTAGCAGAAATGGAGAAGTAGCCAGAACCAAAAGGGAGTAATTCTGTCTTCCCAGTTGCACAGTCTGTCAAATTTTACTTGAATTAAATTTTAGTGGAATTCTTGTACCTTACACTATAGGATCGATATGAGCATTCTGTTCTAAAAGCCACTTTCATTACATGATGTAAGGAGAGGGTATTTTCAAGTGTGAGAAGTACCCAAATCTTTGTAAATTAATTGTTGCCCTTATGGAAATGTTGTACCTTACCAATTATATAGATACATGGCAAATGTAATCTTTATAATTTTGGGTAAATTTTTTAGATAAAAAGTTGGTTGTAAATCGAACATTCATCGGCTGAAAATTTCAGAGATAGATTTTGATGCTCCGTCAGAGTATAGACTGAAATACAGTTAACTTTGCATAAGTCGAATCTGTTGGGACCACAAAAATAATTTGATTTATGCAAAATTCGACTTAGAAAATGTAAAGAACACATGGTTTGCATGGTTTGGTGAAAAAAAAATTAAATCGACTTGGGGAAAGTTTGACTTACTGGATGCGACTTTTAGTTATGTATAACATGTGTTCAATTCAACGCAAAAGGGTCAATATCATTTTGAAGAAAACAATAAATGTGATACATGTATGTGCTGATGAGATGCCTGCTTGCTATATATGCCATTTTTATTCAGTCATATATTTATTTATTTTTGTCTTGTTTTTCCTCTTTAAACTTGCTTTTTTTTTCTCAGGTGGCCTGCTTGCCCGTGCCAAACGTGTATTCCAAGAATGGGTCTAACGGCTGTATATCACTATGCTAATATCATGCAATGCAGTATGTCAAACACTCTCCCATTTGGTTGCTTGTAGTTTTTTGCTGTTCTCTCATTTCTTCTCTGTCCTTGTTCCAATTCCTCTCCCATTCTGCCATGAATCCTTTCATGTAGTTGCCAGCTTCTTCTTGCCAGCAATTTGTTCACCCTTGGTCTATTAAAATGGAGTGAAATATGGTTTGGGAGGACCAAAGCAATTTTGTTGATTGAAAGCATGCACTGACATATTTATTACCTTTGTTGGTACCCTTGCGGGAGAATTTGCACTTGGTATTTTGTTTAAGTGTTAACACCAATGGTTTTATGCCCTGGCACTGATCCCTAATACATGTATTGTGAAAATAAGTCAATTTTCAGGGAAGTCATGTTGAAGTGTGGTGTTTTGCGGTTTCCTAACACTCCCAATCCTGATTTTCTCACAACTTTTCTGTTAGTTTGCTTTCTATGCTTGTGTGACCTTTTCATTTGATAAGATTCAAGCAGTAATTGCTGAAGAATAAACTGCATCATTTTAGATTTCTGCAAAAAAAAAAAAAAAATGTGGGAAATTTCTAAGAGGCAAATATATATATATATATATACCTGTATTTGAAAAAGAAAGATGTTTGAATTGCACATTTCTTTCATACATCATATATCTATCTACAAAACATTACCTCTCATCATACATTGTAGTATATTCGTATTATTCAAGTTATTCAATTCATTCTATCCTACACCACTTCCTATCATGCAAGAAACCACAGTCCAAACTTCAAATTTCAAATATCTATCTTACATGAGATACATATATACTGTAGCTTGTTTCCATAGAGCTGACAGTGTCAAGCTCATGTACATTGAATTATATGCACATATGTAGGATCATAATGTAATGCATAGAAACCTGCTGCAAGACATTTAGGCAACGGCGGTTAAGAAACATACTCAAAAACTTTCATTAATGTAGTTCATAAAAAAAAATGAATAAGGAAGATTTCACAGTATTGTGTTCAACAGGAAATGTCAGAAGAAAGGAGGGGCAAAAATTACAAATACATTTGTGAGGGCTGGTTTAAGTTGAATAATTACATTAACCCCTTCAATGCCACCAGACTTTTGAGCAAATGTCAAAAATGAATTTTCAAGAATTAAATATTAACTTTCAAAAGAGGTTTTTCTCAAGCAAACTGGGCAAAGATATACTGCATAGGAATAAACATTATACTAATGCCACAGGTTTCTGAATGAGGAAATATTTGCAAGCCATCCTGAGCCTAAACAAAATGTTCAACACTCAAAATTTTGGGCAGGATTTGCCGCCCACTGCATGGCAGGGGTTAACAGTATATTTGTATATTGACAGAATATTTTTGTGATTTAAATGTACCTCGGGCTATTCAAGACTTTCAGGGCAAAACATGCTTTTCCTCCATATATCTTGTTTCCCTGAAAGGATTACCTTACACTTCATTTTGTGATGCCACAATGTCACAAAATATTGTTTAATTATAGAAATGTCCTGGCATATCCTACAATTCATAAACATTTGGGTTGGATATTACCAGATTCAAGGGGGGGGGGGGGGGATTTAGTAGCCCTATCGTTTAGACCCTTGCAATGTGCAGTGATTTTCTTCCCTCTTTGATCTATATTGGGGGGGGGGGGGGGATGTGCGTCCTCCCTATGCTACATGTTGCAATGATGAAATTCTGAATAGCTAAATTTTGTTGTGGGGATGATATACAGTGGATGATTTTCTACTCCACTTTTGTAATTTTTGTAAAGCTGTAGTGTAATAATAGTCATGCATGCTCTACATAATTTTCCTGTATCTCACATCTTACATTCTAATAAAGCTTTCACTTGCTTGACTTTGCAGCTTTTGCAATTTAAACACGTACCTTGATAACCCCAATAACCAGGTTTGCCATTGCTATCCTTGCCAGCTTTACTAACTTCCTGCAGATCTATATGCATATTCCCCCATAGCTCCTTCCTTTCTTATTCTGATACCCCCAAAATAGGCTGCCTTCAAATCCTTTCAATGCCGCTGGATCAAACTCCCTGCATTTTTAAGAATTACTACTTCACTTGACTTCTTCGTAAAAAAACTGAAAACAATCCTCTGCATTTCTTCCTAATAAATGTTCATAGACTAATGGACAGTGCCTTGTATCCTTCAGAAAAAAGGTGGCTGCTTTACTGATCAAATTATAATTCTGAAATAAATGCAGAAATTGATTATAAAGGTGCTTGTGTTTGTATGAATGGTGTATTATGAATGAAAAGGTGTACCCATTGTCCAACAAATGACACCCAGGGGAGCGTTTCATCAAGCGTTTTGTCAGTGATTTTTACTGACAAATTGGCTCTTAGCCAATCAGATGCATGGATTTCAGTAGCTTATAACAGTTGTCAATGAAAATCACTGACAAAACGCTTGATGAAACGCTCCCCAGATGATTCTCTGTTTCCCTCATTAGAAATTAGATTTGATATACTGCTGGATAGGGCCAGAAAGTTGCTAATCAAAATGCTTTCCAATATGGAGAGTTGACCGGGGATATTCAGGAGTAACCTGTGCATGAATGGTGTGTGGATTTTGATCCAAAATTTGCTCTAGAATTTTTTATGGTGCACGGTTAGGGTTGGCGTAAATTTTAAGTGTGAGGTTTTCTGGGTTTGGTATAGTGTTGAATCCAATGTTCAAGTTGACGTTGTTATATATATACTGGCCATACCACCATTGTCATGCAGTGCTATTTAAAGACATGTCCATACCATCTCTCCTTCATTTTTTTGCTAATTTGCACTTACAATTCTGCAACGTGCAACTCAAAATTTGGGCTTCCTAAATTTGGGACAATCAAGTTTTTGCAATTTGCTTACTTTTGTTGCCGGATAGTCCGTGTTTGTTGTGTTGACCAACGGACGATGCAACAGCTCAACATTCCTTTCGCGTACATCTTCAAGTCGCTGTGTGGAAACATCTGGACACCTCTAATCTTGATCCCAAAGGAAGAGGATGGGAACTGGATTCCAAGAGAAACAGAAAGCTAAGACCGAAGATGTTATCTGGTAGTATTGCCCCAGACAACCTTCTAAAAGGAATTTGCTGCAACTGCAAAGAAGGGGAGAGACAATGTCAAAACATGAAATGTAGCTGCCTGAAAGCTGGTATGTCATGTGTATCTGCATGTGGGGTGTGCTCTGGACATTGCTCCAATGGAACAGAACTCATAGATAATGATGTTGGAAGTGATGAAGAGGAAGCAGACTAAGTATCAGTGATTTTTTATTGTGTTGTCAATAGTTACTAGAAGTTATAAGCCCAGGTTGTATGCTGCGAGCAGTGTTCTTCAAATTGTTGATAATTATGCAAGGTTCTACTGCCAATCGGTAAACTCTGTTAAATAGACCTGCTCAGGCTGGATCGGCAAAGGATATTTTTTACATTTTAATATAGGTTTTCTCGGCCAACTTCGTAAGCTTTTCATTCGTTTTGATACATGGGTCATTCAAATTCGCGAAATACCGATGTAGGCTTGAAAATGTCATTCAAAATGGCACTTCGTTCATTTGAATTACTTCTTTGGTCAATGGAATTTGCACTTGTATCATTCAATTTAACAACCGGTTACAAATGCGCAGTTTGCATTCAAATTCGTCAACGCTGGCAAAGCGGACGTCCGGATCATTCAATTTCACACCTGGTCATTCAACATAACAAAGTTTTCATTCAAATTCGCCTATCATTACAAACATATGGTATATGCACATTTTTCTCATCTAACAAAAGTGAGCTTTATTCTTTATCAATATCCGGTGATGTGTTTAAGAAATAACTCCTTGCATACCACCTAAGGGTCATGGGTATCAACAGACGGGGGGACAGGGGGAACATCCCCCCCCCCCCCCACCCCCACGATTAGGATGGTGATTGTGATTATGACTGTGGTAGAAAGACTACTTATAATGTACACAAATATAAATGGCCAAAAGAGATCATGACCGCCGAATAAATTTTCAACAAAAAAAATGAACAAATAAACAAACATGAAAATAAAGCGATGACCCAGCATGTAATGTCCCACACCACACACTTTGCTAATTCTACATGTCGGTGATGTGACTAGGTATAAAAAAAAATTATATATGATCGTTCAGTTGCTAAATAGTGTTGATTTAGTGGGTGGGTTGTTTGTTGCTCACTATACCGTATAATTTAAAATGAATATAGCACGGAACGAAGCTAGCGGATTTATATGAAGATTGGGTGAGATTAACATGATTAACGTGTTTATTTTGTCTGCAAAGCGTGTGAAGTTGTATGCAAAGAAATGAATTTGAATTCACGGAAGGCGTTATTACGTAATCGCGAATCGTCTTGCTTTAATTTGAATGAAAATTCTCCGAAGACGAAACACATTTTAATTCCAATGCAAAAAAAAATGTTTTTGAATGACAGTTTTATGAAATCGAATGCTAAAAAACAAATTTGAATGATAAAACACAGCTACGGTGGCAGAATCAGTGAATTTGAATGCACATAAAATGAATTCGTGTGGCCAGCTTACGAATTTGAACGAGAAATCCTATATTACTTGTGCAAGAACTAAGAGCAATGTCGATCAAGGTATAGACTAGGGAGGTTGTCCCTATTTACCCATGCCGAGCTAGACTGACCAGGCCAACGTTATCTTGATCAGGATTGAATGAGTTAAAAGATTGGCAAAGAATTATTTTAGGATTATGAATACCTAGGATTATGGACACAATATATTTTATACTAATAAGCTGTACCAAATGCTTGCTCAATTTAAGTTTCGTGATTAACACAGGGGTCAATGACCTTGACCCAAAGACAAGGAATTTCACCTCATCATCTGCTTTTGGAAGAACCAATTTTTCCCGTTGTTGCCAGAACAATTAGGAACGAGTAGGAATTAGCCACTTTGATTTCTCTGCTCACACTTGAAACAGTAGCATAATTTTCTTAATACCAGGTTGATATATGATAAAACATCAATTTTGACCTTTGACCCTCTTTGACCTTAGCTTTAGAGGTCAAGACTTTAATCTAATAGTTATTACTCTAAATTATTTTCTTTCGTATTCCTGAGCATTTTGATACCGAAATCAGGTACACGTATATACCATATTTCTTTCCTGAAATACCATTTTTAGTGATTTTTGTGAAAAAGGTCATTGACCTTTGACCTCAATTTTGGAGGTCAAGATTTGATTTTTATAGTCAGTAATTACTCTACATCATTTTCTTTCCTAGTTCTAAGCATTTTGACACCAGAATCATGCAGATACCATATTCCTTTCTTGAAATACCAATTTTAGTGATTTTGAAAAAGGTCATTGACCTTTGACCTTGAATAAAAAAAGTTCCCCAACCTCTATCACTCCTTCCTTTTTTTTGGTAGTTGTCCAAACCCATACCTACCCAAATCAGTTGAAATTAGCTTCTTTAAAAAATTTTCACAGATTGGCTCAATATAGGGCTAATTTAGGGTTACAAAAAAAAAATCGGCAAACCTTCAAAAATCGCTCAGTAAGGGGTTATTGGGGTCCAGTTTCCCTCCATAATTCCCTGACAAGCAAAAAAAAAAAATCATACTTCTCTTCCAAAAGGGTGGGGGGGGGGGGGGGGACCGGGCCGGCTGTGCCCCCTGGATCCGCCAATGGTTCAAGTGATGGAAATGCTGCACGGATTCTTGTCACGGCACAAGATGGGAGAGGAACACGTCCTGCCCTGCCCAGGAAACTCAAACACCATCTTACAAGCTGCCTATAGGCCACATGCCTGGCTTTCCTATAAAAGATTTTTTTTTAAAGAGTACAAAGGAAACTATGATTAGACAACTTCAAAACAATGCACAGTGTAGTCTATGATGTAGGTGATAGTGAGGTAACTTTTACTTTGAACTTCACAAAATATAGAAGATTAGCTAATTATTTAGTTGTCAACATCGCAGTGTAAAATGTTGTGATGGGGAAAGAGGAAACAAACGTTAATCTGCACATAGGACAAGAAAATACATGTACACTGCAAATAGAATAATCTTCCTCTATTTACATTAAGGCTAAAACATTATTTTATAGAATATCGTAATATTAATTTCATAAGGAGCCAAATTGGCATTTTGCATCCAAACTGCTTTATATAATACAGGAATACTGCAGTAAGGATTAAAACAAAAAATATGGTGTACTCACTGATTTTCAGTTGCATCCTGCCTTGCCTGTCCGCCATACTGCTGCCGATACAGATAGTAAGCAGTTTCCATCACATACCGCTCCAGACACACTGGATGAAACCCTGGGTGGAGAAGAAGAAGAAAAAGAAGATCATATCTATTGTCAACTATAACGGTACCTACACTTACTTAGTGTAGCAGCACAAAGAAAACAAGCAAGATAACAGGAGAGCTAAGAGTTTTCTGGATATCAATGTTAGAATTTACTAGAATCAAACGCTACCACCCCATGCACCAGTAAAACTGCCCAAGCGCAAGCCCAGGCAGGGTCAGCAGGCGAACAACCAAACAGCGCGGCGTGTACCCCGGCCCTGCGCACATCGAGCTCACTGCCTCGATCAGCGAAGTATCAGCTCAGCCTCTCGGGCAATTTGCAAGCGTAAACAAGATTCATAATACGTGGATATGCGTGAATTAAACTTTAATCGGTAATTTATTATCAAAAATAATTACCAGTTGTTATTCCCAAGTCTCCCGTCGATATCCTCTCCGTTATTAAAATCAGGGACGTCTCTGTCATCATCAGAATCTTGCCCAGAATCCGACATGTCTGGCTCAAACATAGTATACGGCCGGGCCCCTAATTCCTCTTCAATTTCTTCTGGGACTTGATGCTCCAAATCAGATATATCTGATCCTGAATAAGTGTCCTGGCTGTCCGAAGAAGATGCCATCGTTGATGTAGGATTTTGTCTTTAAAAAGCTAAAATGAAGGGCTGAAATGGCACGAAGTCGAAGGGATCTACGCGAAGCTCAATAGCCTATAACACACAAACATCGATACTGACCCAGCTTGTGTGAGTCGAGCGTTCTGTGTGTGACGTCACATGACGTCATCTATCCCTGGACCGATTTTCCAAAATTTTTAGGGGCGTTCCCAGTTATTTTTTTTATTTTCAAGTTTACAGATTAATGAATGGAATTCAGGTAATATGGTTGACATATCTGGATTCACAGTAGAAAAGTCTATTATTAGTTCCTTTGTAATTCCATAAAAGGGGACCTTTAATGTTCTATGTTGGCTTTTCTTGAGTATACTTCAATTGCAATTAGCAATTATGTTATACTCTCTTGAGAACTCTTTCGGTTTTTTTTGGGTTTTTTTTCTTGCTTCATGAAAATTCTCAACAAAGATTGGTAATATTTTTTTTCCTTGTTTTGTTTTATACATGCATTACAATAGGTACGTTCACACGTAGAGCGATAGCATCGATGCTATCGAGGTGTCGATGCTATTTTGGTGAAGACCAGATAGTGTCAAGACCAAACGCTGTCTGAACGCAGATAGTCACGAAATAGAAGCGAGTTTCCAAACTATTCTTGCAGCGAGTTTAGCAGGAGTAAATCTCAGGATCCAGCGACAAAGCATCGACGCTTTGCGGTAGACCACCCACCGCGCTTGTGACTATTTGTCGTGTGAGCGCAATCGCTGCTATCTTCACTCGCTGCTATTATAATTCTATCTGTTTCATGTGTTGCTATAATATAATGCGATTTACTGCAATAAATCATATATACCTACCTATTATGCCTGTAGTCTTGACTACGGGACCCCTTCGAGAATTATCACACATGTGTCACAAAATTGTGCGCACCCCCCGTAATCCTATTGTCCCCTTTGCCACTCATGCGCGTCAATACGCTACGGCCATCTTCCTCTTTCTTGCTCGCCCCCGACGAGTTAGGACGTATTGTCACAGCGCTCCTGAAATCAGGTCGTATAGTATCTTTTTGGTGCGCTTTTTCACATAGTTAAAGCACTTTTAGGTACCTATATTCGTTTAGATTATAGTACTTTGTGTTTTATTAGTCACTCTTGCCGATTGCAAGGGATTTTTTGATTCCCTTTCTTGGCATTTATTTTTCTCTTTCATGGTCAGCCCCACGTAGATATTTCCGTGTTTGCGGGTGTTTCCGTTTGTCACCGAGCCTTCGGGTTCGGTGTTTGTTCTTACGGTTTTTAGGCTGTGAAAATTTCTTTAGTGCGTATCTCCCAAATAAACTTTAGTTTTATTTACTGCATTCAGTTGAAGTATTTCTTAATTTGAAAAGTATACTTTATTGTCTGTTTTATTGCAGTGGTATGAATTCGGAAGAAGAAGCAGCTGGGTCAAGGAGACCTGCTTCTTCCGAAGAGTTGTCTAGCAAGACGACTCGGCCTTCCAGAACTTCCCCGAGTACAGCGGTACGCGGGGGAGGGAGGAGGGCTAAAGGTAAGTTGCCTAGTGGTGTTCCCTTGCAGAGTTTGCCAGTTTCGGAGCTTGCGGCTTCGGGACGGGTGGCGTTAACTGAATCGGGATTGTCAACTCCGAAGCCTGTGGTTTCGGGGTGGGTGACGTCAGATTCTAGTGGTTTGGATATCTCGAATCCAATCCCCCGGTCGCTGAGACCAGAGGGGGGGGCTGTTGTTTCCCGTACGGTAGCGTTCACTCGCTCTGATCCGTTAGGGGAGACGCGCCCCACTACTGCAGGGCAACCCACGGGCTTAGTCCATGTTGGTCTGGGTTCTCAAACCCTAGCCCCCGGCAAACGCCATATGGGGGAACGAGTACTTTCTGGGCTGTCTCAGTTGCCAGCTAATGGGAATGCTCGAGCTAACAATGTTGGTCTGGGTTCACAAACCCTAGCCCCCGGCAAACGCCATATGGGGGAACGAGTACTTTCTGGGCTGTCTCAGTTGCCAGCTGATGGGAATGCTCGAGCTAACAATTATGGACGCTCTTCGGAGCAACAGGTGTTTTCACCTGAGTGCGTGACTACTAGTGCTCCCCTATTGCCGCTTTCGAGCGGTCCAATAGTGGGTTCACATGCCTTTAGTAGTCATCGGGCACATACCGAGTCATCTCGGTCTGCCCACGCACTGGGAGCTTTTAGCTCCCAACCCATGGCTACTGCATCTTCTTGCTTAGCCAATATGGGTGATTTGGGCGATTCTCTAGGCTTACGCCATGAGCGCTCCAATCCCTTTTTGGGAAGTGAACGTCCCTCCGCGGAGGGATCGGTTCGTGTTTCCGAAGTGGCTTCGGAGATCCGAATGAATCCGATTAAGCGTTCTAACAAAAGGTTTCGGCTACGACTCTTGTCGAGCCAGCCAAGAAAAAGGCCAAGAAGAAGGCAAAAAGTGGCAAGGCTTTGCCGGCCTCTTGCCCGTCTGGCCTGGCTAACCCAGCTAGCTCCTCTCAAGCTGACATGTTCAGCATGATGCGGGCTTTTGCTCAGAATCAGGGTTGGTCCTTTGTACCGGCTACTTCAACCCTGACTTCTGTCCCTATTCAGGGGTCTGACTTTGAGACTAATCAACCTTTTGTGATTGATTCCTCTTTGTCTGAGACTGATTCGCATGTGCCTCCTACTCCCGCGGCCCTTGGGGCTCCGCCGGGCGAGGAGACTGTTGGTGAGCCATGCGGGGACCCGCCTGCGGAGGCCTTTGTTAACGTTCCTTTGTCTCATTCCACTCGGGTGGAACCAGATTTGGATGCGTCCTCTCAAGCTTCGGTTCCCGAATCGCTTGGGCAGGCGGAGTCTCAATCGCTCAATCTCTGTGGAGTGGAAGCGATTGTTTTGTTGTCCAAATATCGCCCTGAAGTTCAGTCAACCCGCGCGCAGGGTTCGACTTCGCGTTGGTTTAAGCAGCGGGATTTCTGCTGAGTCTGGGCGCCTTGGCGTCCGGCCCATGGCTGTTGCATCTCCTTGCTCGGCCGATATGGGTAATTGGTGCGCGTCTTTGGGTTCAATACCCTCAGCGCACTTCTCCCATAAAGGGAGGTGAGCGTCCCTCAGTGGAGGGTTCGGTTCGTGTTCCCGAAGGGCTTCGGGGATCCGAACGAAACCGGATAAACGCTCTGATAAGCGGGTTTCGACTTAGGCTCTTTTTGGGCCAATCAGAAGCCTAGGGAAGGGGCTAAAAGAGGCAAGGCTTTGCCTGCCTCTTGCCCATCGGGTTTAGCTAACCCTTCGGTCTCTCAAGCTGAGATGTTCAGTGTGAGATGGGCTTTGCCCAGACTCAGGGTTGGTTCCTTGTACCAGGATTCACATCCCCTGCTCTTGTCCCTTTTTTGGGTCGGACATCGAGACTAATTAGCCTTTTATGGTTTATTCTTCTTTGTCTGTGATGAGATCACATGAGCCTCCTAGTCTCGCAGCCTCGGGGCTCCGTCGGGTGAGGAGGCTTATGGCGGTTCATGCGTGAATCCGACCGTTTCGGCCTTTGTTCGTGATTCTTTGTCACGATCATTTCAGGCGGATCCAGTTTTGGAAGCGGCCTCTCAAGCTTCGGTCTCCGAATCGCTGGGGCAGGCAGAGCCTTAGTTGCTCTCCCTTTGTGGGGTAGAAGCGATTGCTTTGTTCTAAACTTTCCCTGACTTTTAGTCAACCCGCGCGCAGGGTTTGACTTTGCTTGGGTTCAGGCAGCGGGCGGACGAGACGGATTCTTCATAGATCTGTCCGCCCCGCTCCCCGGAGGTGCTATAGGAACTTGGACACCTCACAGGCTGTCCTTTTTCCCTTTCTCCGACTTTTGTTATTCCCAGGCGCTCGGGAAAACTTCGTTTGATACTGAACCTAAAGAGGATAAACAAATTTATTCCTCCGGTTCATTTTCGTATGGAGACTCTTGTCTCCATTCTTCCGTTGATCAAAAGGGAAGACTACGCGGTCTCGATAGATCTCAAGGACGCGTACTTTCACATTCCCATTCATCGCGCATCTCGCGATCTTCTGGGGTTCTCCTTCCTCTCGGAGACTTACCGGTTTCGGGCTCTTCCCTTCGGGCTGCGCCTGGCCCTCGGGTTTTTACTCAAGTTGTAGCGGTGCTAGCGGCCTTTCTGAGGCGTCGCGGCCTGCGGTTGTTTTGTTACCTGGACGATTGGCTTCTCCTTGCGGAGTCGCGCGATCGTTTGTTGGACGAGACTCGTTTGCTAGTCTCTCTTACTCAAGACTTAGGTTTCCTAATAAATTGGGAAAAGTCAGAGTTAGTCCCCACTCGCAACCCAGTTTTTCTGGGGGCGGTGTTAGACATAAGGAATCAGTTAGCTCGCCCAGTCGAGACAGGATTCTCACCATTGTCTCTGCGGCTCGCAAGCTTTTGCTGGCCAGAAGAGTCTCGGCCAGACAGTGGCTTCAGTTTCTAGGTTATCTGGCCAGTCTAGTCGATGTTTTAGAGGACTGCCGGCTCCTCATGAGACCCTTTCAGAGACATCTCCTCAGGTTCTTCAAGCCGGGAAAAGACTCTCTTTTGGTCTGGATTCCAGTACCAGTAGAGATCAAGTCTCTTCTCGCTTGTTGGACGAGCGAGGTGTTTCTCGCGCGAGGCAGGTCCTTATTTACTGCAATAAATCATATATACCTACCTATTATGCCTGTAGTCTTGACTACGGGACCCCTTCGAGAATTTAACACACATGAGTCACAATATTGTGCGCACCCCCCGTAATCCTATTGTCCCCTTCGCCACTCACGCGCGTCAACACGCTACGGCCATCTTCCTCTTTCTTGCTCGCCCCCGACGAGTTAGGACGTATTGTCACAGCGCTCCTGAAATCAGGTCGTATAGTATCTTTTTGGTGCGCTTTTTCACATAGTTAAAGCACTTTTAGGTACCTATATTCGTTTAGATTATAGTACTTTGTGTTTTATTAGTCACTCTTGCCGATTGCAAGGGATTTTTTGATTCCCTTTCTTGGCATTTATTTTTCTCTTTCACGGTCAGCCCCACGTAGATATTTCTGTGTTTGCGGGTGTTTCCGTTTGTCACCGAGCTTCGGGTTCGGTGTTTGTTCTTACGGTTTTTAGGCTGTGAAAATTTCTTTAGTGCGTATCTCCCAAATAAACTTTAGTTTTATTTACTGCATTCAGTTGAAGTATTTCTTAATTTGAAAAGTATACTTTATTGTCTGTTTTATTGCAGTGGTATGAATTCGGAAGAAGAAGCAGCTGGGTCAAGGAGACCTGCTTCTTCCGAAGAGTTGTCTAGCAAGACGACTCGGCCTTCCAGAACTTCCCCGAGTACAGCGGTACGCGGGGGAGGGAGGAGGGCTAAAGGTAAGTTGCCTAGTGGTGTTCCCTTGCAGAGTTTGCCAGTTTCGGAGCTTGCGGCTTCGGGACGGGTGGCGTTAACTGAATCGGGATTGTCAACTCCGAAGCCTGTGGTTTCGGGGTGGGTGACGTCAGATTCTAGTGGTTTGGATATCTCGAATCCAATCCCCCGGTCGCTGAGACCAGAGGGGGGGGGCTGTTGTTTCCCGTACGGTAGCGTTCACTCGCTCTGATCCGTTAGGGGAGACGCGCCCCACTACTGCAGGGCAAACCACGGGCTTAGTCCATGTTGGTCTGGGTTCTCAAACCCTAGCCCCCGGCAAACGCCATATGGGGGAACGAGTACTTCCTGGGCTGTCTTAGTTGCCAGCTAATGGGAATGCTCGAGCTAACAATGTTGGTCTGGGTTCACAAACCCTAGCCCCGGCAAACGCCATATGGGGGAACGAGTACTTTCTGGGCTGTCTCAGTTGCCAGCTGATGGGAATGCTCGAGCTAACAATTATGGACGCTCTTCGGAGCAACAGGTGTTTTCACCTGAGTGCGTGACTACTAGTGCTCCCCTATTGCCGCTTTCGAGCGGTCCAATAGTGGGTTCACATGCCTTTAGTAGTCATCGGGCACATACCGAGTCATCTCGGTCTGCCCACGCACTGGGAGCTTTTAGCTCCCAACCCATGGCTACTGCATCTTCTTGCTTAGCCAATATGGGTGATTTGGGCGATTCTCTAGGCTTACGCCATGAGCGCTCCAATCCCTTTTTGGGAAGTGAACGTCCCTCCGCGGAGGGATCGGTCCGTGTTTCCGAAGTGGCTTCGGAGATCCGAATGAATCCGATTAAGCGTTCTAACAAAAGGGTTTCGGCTACGACTCTTGTCGAGCCAGCCAAGAAAAAGGCCAAGAAGAAGGCAAAAAGTGGCAAGGCTTTGCCGGCCTCTTGCCCGTCTGGCCTGGCTAACCCAGCTAGCTCCTCTCAAGCTGACATGTTCAGCATGATGCGGGCTTTTGCTCAGAATCAGGGTTGGTCCTTTGTACCGGCTACTTCAACCCTGACTTCTGTCCCTATTCAGGGGTCTGACTTTGAGACTAATCAACCTTTTGTGATTGATTCCTCTTTGTCTGAGACTGATTCGCATGTGCCTCCTACTCCCGCGCCCTTGGGGCTCCGCCGGGCGAGGAGACTGTTGGTGAGCCATGCGGGGACCCGCCTGCGGAGGCCTTTGTTAACGTTCCTTTGTCTCATTCCACTCGGGTGGAACCAGATTTGGATGCGTCCTCTCAAGCTTCGGTTCCCGAATCGCTTGGGCAGGCGGAGTCTCAATCGCTCAATCTCTGTGGAGTGGAAGCGATTGTTTTGTTGTCCAAATATCGCCCTGAAGTTCAGTCAACCCGCGCGCAGGGTTCGACTTCGCGTTGGTTTAAGCAGCGGGATTTCTGCTGAGTCTGGGCGCCTTGGCGTCCGGCCCATGGCTGTTGCATCTCCTTGCTCGGCCGATATGGGTAATTGGTGCGCGTCTTTGGGTTCAATACCCTCAGCGCACTTCTCCCATAAAGGGAGGTGAGCGTCCCTCAGTGGAGGGTTCGGTTCGTGTTCCCGAAGGGCTTCGGGGATCCGAACGAAACCGGATAAACGCTCTGAAAAGCGGGTTTCGACTTAGGTTCTTTTTGGGCCAATCAGAAGCCTAGGGAAGGGGCTAAAAGAGGCAAGGCTTTGCCTGCCTCTTGCCCATCGGGTTTAGCTAACCCTTCGGTCTCTCAAGCTGAGATGTTCAGTGTGAGATGGGCTTTGCCCAGACTCAGGGTTGGTTCCTTGTACCAGGATTCACATCCCCTGCTCTTGTCCCTTTTTTGGGTCGGACATCGAGACTAATTAGCCTTTTATGGTTTATTCTTCTTTGTCTGTGATGAGATCACATGAGCCTCCTAGTCTCGCAGCCTCGGGGCTCCGTCGGGTGAGGAGGCTTATGGCGGTTCATGCGTGAATCCGACCGTTTCGGCCTTTGTTCGTGATTCTTTGTCACGATCATTTCAGGCGGATCCAGTTTTGGAAGCGGCCTCTCAAGCTTCGGTCTCCGAATCGCTGGGGCAGGCAGAGCCTTAGTTGCTCTCCCTTTGTGGGGTAGAAGCGATTGCTTTGTTCTAAACTTTCCCTGACTTTTTGTCAACCCGCGCGCAGGGTTCGACTTTGCTTGGGTTCAGGCAGCGGGCGGACGAGACGGATTCTTCATAGATCTGTCCGCCCCGCTCCCCGGAGGTGCTATAGGAACTTGGACACCTCACAGGCTGTCCTTTTTCCCTTTCTCCGACTTTTGTTATTCCCAGGCGCTCGGGAAAACTTCGTTTGATACTGAACCTAAAGAGGATAAACAAATTTATTCCTCCGGTTCATTTTCGTATGGAGACTCTTGCCTCCATTCTTCCGTTGATGAAAAGGGAAGACTACGCGGTCTCGATAGATCTCAAGGACGCGTACTTTCTCATTCCCATTCATCGCGCATCTCGCGATCTTCTGGGGTTCTCCTTCCTCTCGGAGACTTACCGGTTTCGGGCTCTTCCCTTCGGGCTGCGCCCGGCCCCTCGGGTTTTTACTCAAGTTGTAGCGGTGCTAGCGGCCTTTTTGAGGCGTCGCGGCCTGCGGTTGTTTTGTTACCTGGACGATTGGCTTCTCCTTGCGGAGTCGCGCGATCGTTTGTTGGAAGAGACTCGTTGCTAGTCTCTCTTACTCAAGACTTAGGTTTCCTAATAAATTGGGAAAAGTCAGAGTTAGTCCCCACTCGCAGCCCAGTTTTTCTGGGGGCGGTGTTAGACATAAGGAATCAGCTAGCTCGGCCCAGTCGAGACAGGATTCTCACCATTGTCTCTGCGGCTCGCAAGCTCTTGCTGGCCAGAAGAGTCTCGGCCAGACAGTGGCGTCAGTTTCTAGGTTATCTAGCCAGTCTAGTCGATGTTTTAGAAGACTGCCGGCTCCTCATGAGACCCTTTCAGAGACATCTCCTCAGGTTCTTCAAGCCGGGAAAAGACTCTCTTTTGGTCTGGATTCCAGTACCAGTAAAGATCAAGTCTCTTCTTGCTTGTTGGACGAGCGAGGTGTTTCTCGCGCGAGGCAGGTCCTTCTCTGCCCCTCTTCCGTCGATATCGGTTTTCGACGGACACCTCTCGGTTGGGGTGGGGAGGACACTGCAACGGCAGCACGGTTGCGGGGGATTGGTCTCATCTTGGGACTCTTCCTCATATCATTGTACTGGAGTTTATGGCAGTTCTGTTGACCTTGCTCCATTTCAGAAGTCGACTTCTCAGTCGTTCGGTTCTGATTCTCACGGACAATGTTACTGTGGCGGCATATATCAATCGGCAGGGAGGCACTCGTTCGGTTGCCCTGAATGCCCTAGCAGCTCAGCTGTGGAGGTGGTGTCGTCGCATGGCAATCACACCCGTGGCCTCTTTCATCCCCGGTCGGGAAAACCGCTTTGCGGATTTTCTGTCCCGGGGCAGGTATCCTCAATCGGAATGGATGCTCCATCCGGAAGTATTTTGCCGCATTCGCAGTTGCCTAGGTCCACTGGAAGTGGATCTATTTGCGTCGGTGCTAAATCACCAGCTGCCGAAGTATTGCTCCCGTGTTCGCGATCAGGGAGCATGGGCTCTCGATGCTTTCTCCCTCAGCTGGGAGAACCTTCAGGGATTCGCCTTTCCTCCCTTCCAACTGATTCCGCGTGTCTTGCGGAAAATCAGGGAAGATCGGGCGAGGGTGCTTGTAATAGCTCCCTTTTGGCCCAGGAGGAATTGGTTTCCGGAACTTATGAGCCTTCTAAGGGCTCAACCGTTAGTTCTCCCGTTAAGAGCGGATCTGGTGTTACAGCCCCTATCGGGGATTCTTCACCACAATCCGGAGTCTCTTCATTTGACTGCTTGGCCCCTGTCAGGGAATCTGCAAGACAGTCGGGTCTCTCTGATAGAGCCGCGGACTTTTTAATGTCCAGTCGTAGGGTTTCTACTAGGGAAATTTACAATTCCCGTCTCTCGGTCTTTTTCCTTTGGTGCAAAGAGAGAAATCAAACCCCTTCTAAGGCTCCTATTGGTTCAATTGCGGATTTCTTAATCTCGTTATTTGACAAAGGGAGGTCTATTTCTACTATCCGAGGCTACCGTTCGGCGATCGGGGCCATTCATTCGGGTTTTTCGGATGGTTCGGGGATTTCCAATTCCCCGCTACTAAGTGGTTTGATTCGTTCGTTCTTTCTGAAACGACCTTCGTTTTCTAAGTTAGTGCCGTCTTGGAGTCTGCCTAAGGTCCTGGAGGCCTTGGCGAAACCTCCTTTTGAACCGTTAGGTGAAGCTTCGCTTCATCATCTTACGGTTAAGACGCTCTTTTTGGTAGCTATTGCCTCTGGGCAGAGGCGCAGTACTCTTCATGCTCTCTGTCTTACTCCTGGTCATGTTCGCTGGGAGAGAAAAGGTGTTAGGTTGATTCCTAGGGCTTCTTTCGTTGCCAAGAATCAGACAGCTACCTCCGGTCCTGTTGAGATTTTTCTTTGTCCGCTTTCTGACTTTTCTTCGGTGCGTGAGGACAAAGTTTGGTGTCCTGTTAGGGCTCTCAAAAGGTATATTGATAAGACTAAGTCTTATCGTTAGGATGATCAGTTGTTCCTGATCACTAGAGAGCCTTTTTCTCCTGCCTCTCTTGATTCCATTTCTAGATGGATCGTTGAAGCTATTAGGGCCGCTGGCACAGAGGCTCTTTTATCCGACAGTAAGCCTCGTGCTCATGATACTCGTAGTGTCAGCACTTCTTGGGCTCTGTTTCAAGGTGTGGCGCTTGTTGATATTTTGAAGGCTGCTTATTGGCGTTCGCCCAATTCCTTCATTTCTTGCTACCTTAGGGATATTCCCGCAGGTGAAGCTTTGTTTGCGTCAGCCACCTTGAAGGCCGCTGTGTCTTCTTTGTAGTCTTTGGTGTAATCCTATTTCCTTCCGCTCGAAACATGCCTCCCGGTCTTTGAGTTGGCGCTGGTCTGGCATAATAGGTAGGTATATATGATTTATTGCAGTAAATTTGTAAAATCAGCACTGATTTTCTTATTTACTATATAAATCTATATACCTACCTATGACCCTCCCTCCTTCCCCGCTCCTTGCAAGCAACATGTTTCTACTTGGGATTGCTCGCAAAAGAGGAAGATGGCCGTAGCGTGTTGACGCGCGTGAGTGGCGAAGGGGACAATAGGATTACGGGGGGTGCGCACAATATTGTGACTCATGTGTGTTAAATTCTCGAAGGGGTCCCGTAGTCAAGACTACAGGCATAATAGGTAGGTATATAGATTTATATAGTAAATAAGAAAATCAGTGCTGATTTTACAAATCTGTCCCTCTTCCGTCGATATCGGTTTCGACGGACGCCTCTCGGTTGGGGTGGGGAGGACACTGCAACGGCAGCACGGTTGCGGGGGGTTGGTCTCATCTTGGGACTCTTCCTCATATCAATGTCCTGGAGTTTATGGCAGTTCTGTTGACCTTGCTCCATTTCAGAAGTCGACTTCTCAGTCGTTCGGTTCTGATTCTCACGGACAATGTTACCGTGGCGGCATATATCAATCGGCAGGGAGGCACTCGTTCGGTTGCTCTGAATGCCCTAGCAGCTCAGCTGTGGAGGTGGTGTCGTCGCATGGCAATCACACCCGTGGCCTCTTTCATCCCAGGTCGGGAAAATCTCATTGCGGATTTTCTGTCCCGGGGCAGGCATCTTCCATCGGAATGGATGCTCCATCCGGAGGTATTTTGCCGCATTCGCACTTGCCTAGGTCCACTGGAAGTGGATCTATTTGCGTCGGTGCTAAATCACCAGCTGCCGAAGTATTGCTCCCGTGTTCGCGATCAGGGAGCATGGGCTCTCGATGCTTTCTCCCTCAGCTGGGAGAACCTTCAGGGATTCGCCTTTCCTCCCTTCCAACTGATTCCGCGTGTCTTGCGGAAAATCAGGGAAGATCGGGCGAGGGTGCTTGTAATAGCTCCCTTTTGGCCCAGGAGGAATTGGTTTCCGGAGCTTATGAGCCTTCTAAGGGCTCAACCGTTAGTTCTCCCGTTAAGAGCGGATCTGGTGTTACAGCCCCTATCGGGGATTCTTCACCACAATCCGGAGTCTCTTCATTTGACTGCTTGGCCCCTGTCAGGGAATCTGCAAGACAGTCGGGTCTCTCTGATAGAGCCGCGGACTTTTTAATGTCCAGTCGTAGGGTTTCTACTAGGGAAATTTACAATTCCCGTCTCTCGGTCTTTTTCCTTTGGTGCAAAGAGAGAAATCAAACCCCTTCTAAGGCTCCTATTGGTTCAATTGCGGATTTCTTAATCTCGTTATTTGTCAAAGGGAGATCTATTTCTACTATCCGAGGCTACCGTTCGGCGATCGGGGCCATTCATTCGGGTTTTTCGGATGGTTCGGGGATTTCCAATTCCCCGCTACTAAGCGGTTTGATTCGTTCGTTCTTTCTGAAACGACCTTCGTTTTCTAAGTTAGTGCCGTCTTGGAGTCTGCCTAAGGTCCTGGAGGCCTTGGCGAAACCTCCTTTTGAACCGTTAGGTGAAGCTTCGCTTCATCATCTTACGGTTAAGACGCTCTTTTTGGTAGCTATTGCCTCTGGGCAGAGGCGCAGTACTCTTCATGCTCTCTGTCTTACTCCTGGTCATGTTCGCTGGGAGAGAAAAGGTGTTAGATTGATTCCTAGGGCTTCTTTCGTTGCCAAGAATCAGACAGCTACCTCCGGTCCTGTTGAGATTTTTCTTTGTCCGCTTTCTGACCTTTCTTCGGTGCGTGAGGACAAAGTTTGGTGTCCTGTTAGGGTTCTCAAATGGTATATTGATAAGACTAAGTCTTTTCGTAAGGATGATCAGTTGTTCTTGATCACTAGAGAGCCTTTTTCTCCTGCCTCTCTTGATTCCATTTCTAGATGGATCGTTGAAGCTATTAGGGCCGCTGGCACAGAGGCTCTTTTATCCGTCAGTAAGCCTCGTGCTCATGATACTCGTAGTGTCAGCACTTCTTGGGCTCTGTTTCAAGGTGTGGCGCTTGTTGATATTTTGAAGGCTGCTTATTGGCGTTCGCCCAATTTCCTTCATTTCTTGCTACCTTAGGGATTTTCCCGCAGGCGAAGCTTTGTTTGTGTCAGCCACCTTGAAGGCCGCTGTGTCTTCTTTGTAGTCTTTGGTGTAATCCTATTTCCTTTGCTCGAAACATGCCTCCCGGTCTTTTGAGTTGGCGCTGGTCTGGCATAATAGGTAGGTATATATGATTTATTGCAGTAAATTTGTAAAATCAGCACTGATTTTCTTATTTACTATATAAATCTATATACCTACCTATGACCCTCCCTCCTTCCCCGCTCCTTGCAAGCAACATGTTTCTTCTTGGGGTTGCTCGCAAAAGAGGAAGATGGCCGTAGCGTATTGACGCGCGTGAGTGGCAAAGGGGACAATAGGATTACGGGGGGTGCGCACAATTTTGTGACACATGTGTGATAATTCTCGAAGGGGTCCCGTAGTCAAGACTACAGGCATAATAGGTAGGTATATAGATTTATATAGTAAATAAGAAAATCAGTGCTGATTTTACAAATCTATGTATTCATGTGATGTACCCTCTTCCCTACTTTTTTTTTCTATTATCATTCTGTCTGTTTGATCTGGTACTGTAATGTAATGTATGTATTCATGTGATGTATAGTAGGGTAATGTGCATACTGTGTGGTAAGGAAGTGTTGTTTTTTTTTGTTTGTTTTTTTGGGGGGGGGTTCCTTCTTTTTATCTTTTTCTTTTTTGTATATATGTGACCAGGCACCACAAAACCACCCAAAAGTCGCACTGTGATTTTCAGTTAGAGATCAATCAATGTGTTTTGGTTGGCATGCATGGTCAATTTTAGTTTTGGGTATTTCCTGAAAGAGTATACTTTTTTCTAAGTAATCTAAAATGTGCAGGCACCAGACAATCTAGAAGTGGTATTTTTGCCAGCTTTTTATCAGACTTATGTGTGTCTTCTGGATTTTGTTGTATTACTTTTCTTTTTCACGACCCTGAATACTTGTCTCATTTTAATCTCCCATAAATCTTCCGGGGTAAGTTCTTGCATTGATACTTGTGCACTATGATAAACAGGATAGGTCTATGTAGTATGCCAAGTTTTAGGACAATCTGATAATCCCTTCATAGAAATTTTCATTGAGTTCTAATCCTCCATTTGTCACCTTAGCACAACACTTTGCAAGTCAGAGTGCTTCAATAGACTGCAAACTTTAAACTTTAACAAGTAACATTATGAGGGACTGTGCATTCTTCTCTTTGTACATCGAGTTATGAACATATCATTTTAAAGCTGAGAATCTTTCAGAGAATTCTTTCAGAATCAGACCTTAGCTAAAGTATGATGTGGTCTTTAGATATTGATTTACATGTGCTTACCAGAGAATATAGTGTGCATGCATGTGTTTTATTTTGGCATAAGATTGGAGTTCAGTCAATTTTGACATGTACAAGGTTTATTTAAAATTAAGTATTATAAAACATGTATTTGCTACTTGATTGTATTATCGATATTACAAATGAATTGTTATTGTGTTATTATGTTGATTTATGAAGACATATAACTTCCGCGCGTTTGACCATGCATACCAATTATACTCGGGTCACTCTGTGTGGCACAGTAATTATTTACAGCAATAAATCGATGTATCTACCTATTTGCTAGTTTCCCAAACTATGCCGTCATTCGAGAAAACCTAAGTCTAAAACGCGCAGCCCCTGCCTGCGCGCGCGTACTCCCCGTCCACCAATCCAAACGCGCCACCGCCATACTCTTCCTCTTCCGTTCTCGCCCGTCAGAGAAGTGACATCTATGAAGCTAAGTCTTAACCTAAATTGCGAGATTTTTACCTCCAAAAGTGTTTTTGGTTGCCTTTCGCAATAAAAATCCCGTTCACCATGTTTTCACACTCATTTTGGTGTATCGGATTTTTCCTGAGTCAACCTCCTTCACGGTAAATTAATGAAATTACTTTGCCGTTTTTCCTCACTTTCGGGGCTTTATTCACAGACGGTGTACTAGTACACTGCGTCGGGCTAGCCCCCGTGTCTGTAGGTGGTTGATTCAACGCGCTTAGACAAGCGGTCTTATCATACATTGTGCTCCGTAATAGGAGTTTATTCCCACTCCGTCTTGTGAGTTGGTTGTTACCTTTATATAGATCTATACTGTTTTGTAATAATAATAAATTTATTACTATATATGGTTTTCTATATTGTTGCTTGTCTTTATTTTCAGCCATGTCGAGGTCTCCGTTCGGCTGGCGTTCCCCAGTATTTAATACTTATAAGGGGACTCGCCCAGCCTTGGAAGGGTTGGCTGCGAGAATTTAATCTCGCACCAACATTATAACTTCCACGGAGCTTCGACTAAGGTAAGTTAGGGCCTACTTCGTGTACGGCTCGCCCCGTTATGAGTTCGCCGTCTTTTTTGACGACCAACTCATGCGGGGAAAACCGAGAGAGTGAGTGCTGGGAACGGCCAATACCTCTCTCGAAGATAGAGACTTGTATAACGGTGGGAGTGAGTGCCTCCGGCCAATACCTCTCACCGATAAAACTGTGGGTGTTATCCCTGCCCACAGTTCGTCTCGCTCGAGCATCATTCCTCGCTCTTCAGCCATAGGTGTGATTGCTCAGGGATCGGCTCCTTTTGTCTCTCCGCACGCTTCTAACACAAGCAAGGCGGGTAAGGGAAAAAGAGAGTCGTGATCCTCCAAAAGTACTCCCTTCAGGGCCTACTACGGAGGCGGTGCCCGTTTCTAAGGGTAAAGGGGGCGATAAACATGCCCACCTGCCCAAGAAGCGTAAGCGCCAGAGTACTGCCCAGCCAACAGGCGAGGCGGACTCTCTCCCCCTGACACCGACTGTGTGTTCACCTCATGTGTCAGGGGGGGCCAAGAAGAAGAAGGTTAGCCCCCAAGGGGCGACCACTTCTTCTGAGTTAGGCGTCTCCCATGAACTTTTGAATTATCTCAAGATCATTGTGGAGCGGAGTGGTTGGTCAGACTCTGTGTCTGTACTCCCCACCACGCCTGACTCCAACCCCTCCCCCCAAGGGGGAAGGGGGGATACCTGTACCCGACCCGACCCAGGTCCGGTTCGGATACCGGGTCGGATACCGGATCCGGTTCGGATACCGGATATCCGGGTCGGATACCGGATCCGGTTCGGATACCGGTTCCGGTTCGGATACCGGATATCCGGTTCGGATACCGGTTTTTGCCGGATATCCGGTTCGAATACCGGATATCCGGTTCGGATACCGGTTTTTACCGGTTATCCGGCTAGGAACACTGGTTTTCCCTTGTTTACCACCACTGCTTCTAGTGGGTTGGGATCCGGTTCCTTTTCTCAGGTATCTGGCTCATTGTGTTTGTTTTCCAACACACTAGAGCCTTACCGCCCCACTTCGGGCGTCTCTCGACCACGTTCAGCTTTGATCGTCCGGTCGGGGCTACTCCCATTCCAGCGGCACTTGGTGCTCCGCCTGGGGAGGAATCCTGAGACTGCTTACACCGCCCTTCTTGGGATCAGGTTTCAGTCTGGATTTTCGGAGGATGATGCCTCTCCACAGGCTGAGATTACACCCCAGACCTTTGGGTCCTTGGCGGTAGAGACTCAAGCCCTGCTGGAGAAATTTCTTCCCGACACTTTTACAGAGTCGGGCTGATCCGGGACATCCGTCTCTCCTTTTTCAAGGTGAGCGTCCCTCCAAGGGCATCCCTCTTACGGAGGACTGTAAGCGAGTCTTCAATGACTTCGCCTCACAGCCTCTTGCATCCTTAGTAGGGTCCGTCCCTCGGCCGGGGATTTCACCTTCTCTAAACAGGACACTCTCGAATTATATTACGAGAAAGTCCCGTTCCAGTGACCTCCTACATGTAGGTGGTAGGCTTGGTGTCTACTTAAGAGTACACCTTGCGCCAAAATAGAGAGGTTCCCGTCCTTATTGGAAGTTCATTCCAGGACTGGCCTGAGGCTGACTGCCTACTTGGGTACGCTCCTTTCCCTTAGCGCTAGGAGCCAGCACCTCGAGATGTCCGACTCGGACATCCTGTGCTAGACGAAGCCCCTTGTCCAAGGACAGGCTCGTTGTAAAACCGTCCCTCGGCTGGGTTTTCACCTTCTCTCGACAGGACACTCGATTAATTTAAGAGAAAGTCCTGTTCCAGTGACCTCCTACATGTAGGTGGTAGGCTTGGTGTCAACTTTAAGAGTACACCTTACGCCAAATAGAGAAGCTCCCGTCCTTAATGGAAGCTCATTCCAGGACTGGCCTGAGGCTGACTGCCCACTTGGGTAGGCTCCTTTCCTTTCGCGCTAGGAGTCAGCACCTCGAGATGTCCGACTCGGACATCCTGTTGCTAGACGAAGCCTTGTCCTGGACAGGCTCGTTGTGGTTGGAACTGTCTGTGTCGACAGCAATAGCCACCAATGCTAGGAGGAAGCTTACGCTTTCCTCTCTGGGCAGTGCGGATGCGGACATACCTGCCCTCCTGGCCAGGGTCCCGCACTCCGGCCTTCACCTCTTTGGAGGTAAGGGGCCTGATGTGATTCAACTTGAGGTTGATTCACGCAAGCAGGCGACGGAACTTCTGAAACGCCTTAAGTCCTCGGCTCCTAAGCCGCAGGCCCAGGCTGTCTTTCCGCCTCCTAGACGCGGTGGCGCTTCCAGCTGCCCCGTGCACAGATGCGCCCCGAGCGTTGGAGGAGAGGGTTGGCGGCCGTCTTCAGTACCTTCCCGCCTGGGAAGGAATTACCGACGACGTTTTCGTGCTCCCCTTCGTGCGAGGAGGCTTCTGCATACTTTTCGCAAAGCCCCTCCCACACGGAACCGTCCGCCACAACCCTCCTACACTATCGCCCCCTTTCTAGAGCACATCTCCACCGAGATTCAAGAGCTGCTGGAAAAGGGCGCGATCGAAAGGGTAAGAGACCACCCCAGTTGTGCCTCTCCCCTATCTTATATTCCCAAATGCTCGGGGAAGCTCAGAATGATCTTGAATATGGAAGTCATCAATTCCTTCATACCAAGAGAGGTTTTTCCACAGGGAAACCTTGGCCTCGATTCTCCCGGCGATCAGACCGTCAGATGTGGCTAAATTCGGTAGACTTGAAAGATACTTTCACATACCGATACACCCTTCTTCAAGGGACCTTCTAGGTTTCTCCTTCAAGGCGAAACTTTCCGGTTCGAGGCCTTAAATTTCGGCCTGAAACCGGCTCCTCGAGTGTTACTCGAGCAGTCTCTACCCTAGCCGCTTCCCTCAGGATCGCGGTCTGAGACTTTTCACTTACCTGGACCACTGGCTCCTGGTGGCGAGCTCTGTGTCCGTCTTTCAGTCGCACATGGCCCTACTTCTCCGTGCTACGCAAGAAGTACGATTTATAGCCAACTGGGACAAGTAGGAGTTGACTCCTACCCGCAGACCCATTTACCTAGAGTGCGGAAATTAGACATTGTGAACCAACTTACCCGCCCCAGTCGGGAGAGAATTCACGCAATTGTCTTTCTAGCTCGATCTCTTTGTCTCTTACGTCGAGTTCGGGCAGGCCGATGGCACCAGTTCTTGGACCACTTATCGAGCCATAGGGATGTCCTCAAAGACTGTCGGCTTCATATGAGGCCTTTTTCCAACTTCATCTTCTGAAGTTTTCAAGCCCAGTGTAGACTCGCTCAAGGTGTGGATTCCTCTCTCCGAGGAGATCAAACGCCTACTTATTGCCCTGTTCGGACCAGGTGGTCTCGGGGGACTGGTCACACCTGTGCACCTTGCCCCACTTATTGTGTTGGAATTGATGGCAGTCCTCATGTCTCTCCACCTTTTCGAGAACATGTTTGTAGGTCGCTCCGTCCTGATTTGACGGTCAGCACCTCTGTTGCTGCTTACATCAACAGACAGGGCGAGACTCTTCCCGCTACCCTGAACGATCTAACCGCCAAACTTAACCCATTGCCTACGGGAACCGGATGATCACCGTATTAAACCTATGGGAATTAGAGAATTCGGTAGTGCATGGGTTAAGAGTGGTGTCGGCCTCACCGAGTGATTCCGATCGCCTCCTATGTTCCCGGGCGGGACAATCTGATTGCAGATTTGCTGTCCCGGGACATGTGTCCCCCCTCCGAGTGGTCACTGAATCAAGAGGTCTTCGACTACCTCAGTTCAGTCTGCGCCCATCTGGAGATAGACCTGTTTGCGACAGCTCTGAATCATCGCCTCCCGAGTTTGCTCTCGAGTGCGAGATCCGGAAGCTTGGGCCCTCGATGCGTTCTCCCTTCAGGGAAGAACTTCTGGGGTTACGCCTTTCCGCAGATCTCCTTAATTCCTCAGTTCCTGGGGAAGATTCAGGAGGATCAGGCGTGGGTTTCTGCTCATAGCACCTTGCTGGCCGAGGAGACCTTGGTTTCCTCTTCTTCTGTCTCTGCTGGACGGTCGGCCTCTCTCCCTTCTATGGAGAGCAGTCCTCAGATCAGCCCCTGTCGGGGATCCTCCACCATCGTCCGGCGGCTCTACATTGACCGCCTGGCCGCTATTGGGGAGGAAGCGAGGACTCTCAGAGAGAGCCTCCCAGTTCATAGTCCAGAGCAGAAGAGTTTCTACCCGAGCTGTTGTCAACTCGAGTTTAGAAACCTTCCATGCTTGTTGGGGAGAAGGGGTTTGTTTTCCCGTTTCTGCCCCGGTGGGTGCTTTTACAACAATTTTCCTTATTTCTCCTTTCGATAAGGGCAGGGCCCTCTCTAACTTTAGTGGTTACCGGTCCGCTATTACTGCGGTTCACCTTGGTTTTTTTTTTTTTTTTTTCTGATGGTTCGGGAGTTTCAATCTCTCCCTTCCTGACTCATTTGCTGAGGTCTTCCTTTGACACGCCCAGCAAATCGCCAGTTGACTCCTGCATGGAGCCTTCCTTGGTTTTGGACGCCTTGGCCAAACCGCCCTTTGGGCCGTTCTGCAAAGCGTCGTTACACCATCTCCCGATTAAGACCACCTTTCTCTCTCTACGGCCCCCGGGCATATCAGATGGGAAAGGCAAGGTGTACGTCTTGTCCCTCGACCTTCGTTATTGCCAAGAATCAGACGGATTCTTCTGGCTTAATCGAAGTGTTCTTGAGTCCTCTGTCGGAATTCTCTTCCGTCATGGAGGATAAATCTTGGTGCCCTGTTAGGGCTCTCAAATGGTACTTGGATAGGACTACGGTTGTTTTCGTAAGGATGATCAGCTCTTCTCTTTTTCCATCACCTTTATTCCCCAGCATCACGGGAGACTATCTCCCGTTGGATTGTCGAGGCTATCCAAGCTGCGGGTTTGGAGGCTCTCCTGTCTGGGAAGCCTCCCAGAGCGCATGACACTAGGAGTGTTCTACCTCCTGGGCGCTTTGTCAGGTTCATCCCTTTGGAAGACTTTTGAGGGCCGCCTTTTGGCGTTCCCCTACTTTCTTCACATCCTTCTATCTTAAGGATGCTCCTTCGGGTGAGGTTGGATTTGAAACCTCTGGGTTGAGAGCTGCTTCGTCGTCTCTGTCTGCCCCGCGTTAGTTACTCCCGTCCTGGGACATGCCACCCGGGTTTTTATCCGTGCTATTCTAGCAAATAGGTAGATACATCGATTTATTGCTGTAAATCAAGAAATTTTAACTAATTTTGTTATTTACTAGATAAATCTATGTATCTACCTATGTCCCTCCCTCCAGCCCCTCTCCTTGTCTGACATGTCCTAGATTCTGTCTCTGACTGCTCGGAAGAGGAAGAGTATGGCGGTGGCGCGTTTGGATTGGTGGACGGGGAGTACGCGCGCGCAGGCAGGGGCTGCGCGTTTTAGACTTAGGTTTTCTCGAATGACGGCATAGTTTGGGAAACTAGCAAATAGGTAGATACATAGATTTATCTAGTAAATAACAAAATTAGTTATAATTTTCTTGATTGTTTTGGCAGCGGGTGAGCGATGAATAGTCACGAGTGGGTGATAGAAGCAAGTCGATCACGGCCTGTCTGAACGTACTGGAAATATTTTTGAAACTTACATAGCATCTATGCTAACATAGCATCGATGCTATGTACTACGTGTGAACATAACTAATAATGTTCAATCTCGGGGGTCCACAGTTTACAAGCTTTACTTTTCAAGTGGACTCCTCCATTTCCAATGTTTACTTTATTCAATGAAAATGTACCTTCAATGCCTTATTCAATGTCATTGATTTTATAGTCACATAAGATTTTATTCCTTTGAATTGTACATAGATATTATAATTGTATTATTTACTGAATATTGATTTGTATTGATTCGTAGTGTTGCTGGAAATGGAAATAAACTAAACTGAAACTGGAAACACCTCATACCACAACTATCTTTCTCTTTACATACACCCATCCCCACACACACCCACGCATACATTTTTTTGTTTTTCAGTATACATACACACACATCTATGTTTTCTATTGTTCGAATTTCAACCGATGACTCCACTATTGAATTGCGTCACAAAATTCATTGACGGAATAAACCTCACCCATTGTTGACAACCGATGACCTAACGATGTCATCGGTTTGAATGCGTACACATGTACACCCACCCACACGTTCGTACACACACACACATACCCAGGTATAATTATGTGTCTTTCCCTTTGTTCTCTCTATTGTTCAAATAGCCACACAAGCAGCAAAAAAAAAGCCACACAAGCCTGACGGAATAAAGGAATCTATTGTGTTTGACTGTCCAATTAGTCACACAAGTATACCTCTGTTGGTACACACACACACAACTTATATCTCTACATCTGCATTGTCTTGTTCTTTGTGAGAATAGCTGCAACGCATCGTTTTGTAATAAAGAAAACGCGACAAAAGTGCAAAAGAAATCGATTGATTTCATTTTTTTTTCAAAATTCCCTCGTTAATATTTCTACACTTGTAAAGTCTTTCAAAACTCATCCCATACATCCGAATAATTTCATAATTTCTCATTTATGAACATCTGGTGAACAAATGTTACTCGTTCATATTATACAAGTGCATAATATACGCTTATTCATTTGGTGTAACCTTCACCAGATCTCAAGAGTCTCTGATATACTGTATTGTCGTGAATATTTGTCTAAGTTCATTCTAATTTGCTCTCGCTGGATTACGTGTTTCTTTCCTTCTCCTAGCGAATGGGTGAACAAACATTCCACCAAATGTCTAGCGACAGGTCTAAAACGTTTTGCATGAAATCCTCCGACGGAGAGTCTACGGAACGACTTCTCAAATTCGTCGTATATCAAGGAAGTTTCTATTCTCACCGAACAGTGATCCGTTCTGTCGTAAAATACGGTAATAATGTTAATGTGCTTTTGAAGCTTACCTGCAGGCAAAATACATAATTGTGCTTCTACAGTGTTATGTAAAATTATATTGAATAATACTCTTGAATGTGACTTTCATACCTATTTATTCCTCGCGTTAACGTTTCATAAGTCCAACTGATCATTAGCGCTAATAGGCCCTATTTCAATGAAGGAAAGTCAAAGTGTATGGTATTATTATGATTCAGTTCATTTCAATTTAAGTTTACAGAGTGATAATGAACGAAGTAATGCACATGTATGTTTAACAAATATTTTATAATATCTCATTTGTGAACATCTGGTGAACGAATGTTACTCGTTCATATTATACAAGTGCATATACGCTTATTCATATTTTATAAATTATACATTCAGGTGGTACATACAGTTGGAGGACACACCTCTAAAAGCAAAAAGCATGGGGCGAGGGTTCCCTTAGTACATATTACATAATAGTAAATAATAAATATATAAAAAGGGAATACATGTAACTATATACAAAAAGAAAAAAATAAAACATTCCTAGGCAGTTGAGCTTGACTGGAGGGAAGAAGACAGCAAAAGGGGGGGGGGGGGGGGGGGGGGGGAGGGGAAGAGAGGAAAATGGGGGGGGGGTGAATAGAGGTATAAAATAAAGGAGTACGGAAAAGAGAAATATTCACGAAGAAACAGAGAGAAGAAAAGGGATAGCATAGACCCAATGGAGGGTGGGGAAGTGTATTTGTAAGATGAAGTGAACTGTTTTTACAACCTTCTTGAGAAGCTGGCAAGAGATGCGGAGATTTTTATTGTATCTAGGATAACGTTCCACATCTTACGTCCCGAGTACCGGATGTTATTTTGAATAATAAGGTTCTGTGCTTGGGTAGATGCATGTGATTTGCATGTCTGGTTTCGTATTCATGAATAACCACTATATTGACATGAATTATAAATTTCACAGTCATGAATTTGGGTAATAGTATGAAGGACCTGAGTGGAAAATACGTCGTTGGATGGAATCAACATAGGTTAATACTAGGTCCTAAAAAGATTTAACTTTAAAAGGTTATGACCGTCGTATCAGCCTTCAGTTTTCATATTTTAAAGTTGGATGGATATCATATTCCTTTGGAAAACATTTTATTTTCTTTAAGAATTCCCTGAATATTCACTTAGATTTTCACTTTTTGAATTCTGTGTGTATCAGTAATTAATTCAGAACACAACAGTGAATGACATTGTTGATGCACGTACGGTAATACGATATACTCTTTGCTATTCTAACACCTGTTGAATCATTTTGGAACATTTTCAGATATTGGTTTCCATACCTTTCAAACAGCCTTGGGAGATATTTTTTCATCAAATCCAAGTTTTGTATTCGAAACGGATGATGCTGAGAGGTCCGAATTCACAAAGAAAGTTTTAATTTAACCCATGGTCTAAAACATGGTTTGAACCTCCACCGTGGATTAAAATAAGCTTATGTTATACAAATATACCCGGTTTTTCGAATAATTATCTATAGTTCATCTGAGGCGTCGGCCGAAGCCACCGCAGTCGTCTTATTCTTGAGGGGTGGGAGCCCCGAGGGAAATAAACTATTCACTGTATGCTGAGAGTGATACAGACCCCCATAGTAATGTTTGATAAATAAAACGCGCGCCCCATGCCAAAGGTGCGCGGAGAGTCAAAATTTAGTAAATTTCAGGCGATAAATAAAAAAATGGTTGGGCATCTGGAAAAGTTCCTTTTGAAATATGTAAACTCAGATTCCGCCCCATTTACACTCCTTTTCTCAAGTAAAAAGACGACTGATTGGGTTCGTAAAAATTCAATTGAAAATAGTCAATCATGGCGCTTCTCCCATAGACAATCGTGTCTTTATGGCGTATTTAGGGTGACCTTATGCGCTTTTGATCCCCTTAATCAAATAAAAAGTTCCCTTTGGAAAATGAAAGTGGAGAATTTTCTCAGGCGATTGATGTCAATTCTACTACGCCTGGATAAATTTTAGGTCCGTCACTTTAGGCATTTAATCAGAGAAGTTATTGCAAAAAAACACACACTTGTTGGTATAGTTTCGAATGCCGCCTACAATAGGCCCTAAAGAGGTTACACTGCACATGCTGAACGCTTTGTCTTGACAAGTTGCCACTGAGACCGCGCGCATTCTTCATTCAGTGATTGCCCATGATTTGTTACAAGGGAATCCATGCTGTCCTGCAAGTCAACCCCCTTTTACTACATTCTTATGAACTAAATGTTTTGGGGCTGCAAGCAAATCAAGCTGTGCTTAGGCTGTATCCCTTCTGTATCATCACTTTTAATACACTTTTAGTACACGTTTTAGTCAAGCTGTGTTAACTGTACATATATGTCTATACATATATGTAAATACCTCGTAAAGTATTGTTGTTGTATTAGATGATAGAGTAACCAATACATATTTCACCTATTATATCTTTTACTGACAAAAACCCCCAATACAGGAACGGTTCCAGTTGATGAAGGAGAAAGTGCAGTGCACTATGAGTTCATAACAGACACTCCTGCTGATCTTATTCTCCAAGAAGATGAAGCAGTAATATCATGCGGCATCAGATTCTCTCCTTCTGGAGCCAACCTCAGCAAACCTGTCAAGGTTACATTGGAACATAATGCACATTTCACCAATCCACGACGTGCAGAAATTGCCTTCTATACTCGTAGCAAAGGTAAATATTTAAAGCAACAAAGGGTCTTTACGATTCCTTTCTAATCAATATAAATACATATCACATGTCTACACTATATCATGTTTCTACTTTATGTGTTACATCGTTTATTGAAAAGGTATTGTTACAAAACTTTACATAACTATGAAAAATTACAACAAAGTTGTAACATGAAAATATACACAGGTATAGCATGTGTAAAAGATATAAAAGGGCAATCCAACCTTGGTAATAAGATGATTTGTGTGAAAGCACAACAATAAGAAAAAACAGGATGGTGAAAGGAGTAAGAAAGTTATGGATGTTTGAAAAATGAGATCACTACATCTATGCGAATTTCAAAATGGCAATTTGGTGAGTCGATTGTGACATACTTTTCGACAACTATCCCGTTTGTCGTACACATAAATATCATTAATTTGCGGTTTTCTCCGAAGCGCCTTTACCCTCGGGGAAGTACTCAATATACAGTGCGTCCCAGAAAAAAGGAACCAGTTTTTGGAGATAGATACATGTATCTTGATAATGAAATAGGATTGGAATAAAGCATGGGCAGTTTTAGTAAGAATAAATTCTCTTCTTTTATGTGATACAAATACACGAAGATTTGTTTATGCTTGACCGACTTAGAACAATTTTACCAGCTTAATGTAAGAATCGATTTGCACAGAATATTGGTGCGAACGTTTTAATGCAGATTATTCGAGTTTGTTTTCAATTCCCTTCATGTTGTTAACACGTTTTCTGTTTTATCTTCAGTATCTTCTTTCTTGTGTTTGGTTTTCTGTTTCTGTTACAGTTTTCATGTTTCTGTTAATTCAGGTTTTTCTTTTCATTTCCCCTTTTCGCTCACTCCTTGCTTTTAATGTGATACATTTTGTTTCACTTTATGAATCATTTCTGGCTATTTGCATCTTTATCTTTTTTACATTTTGGCCCGTTTCACAGTTAGGCGCCACTTTTTGTCAACCTAGGTATCAAAATTTCAAGTTAAAGTTGAAATGTTGAGAAGTATGATTTTTCAATCCTGGGAATGTGAATTTAACAGCAAATGTGGTGCCAGAGCTTAATTAATGCCATAACACCTGGCTCTGTAATGGCCACTTTGAAGTTTAAGGAAATTTGAATAAAAAACAACATTTAAATATCACAGACATAATTATAGGTCCATATGTACAAATAATATTATCACATGTTCACATGATGAAGTGGTATTTAAGCAAACTTTGTTCCAAACATTGTGCCTTTCTGTACATTTGGTGTTAAAATATAGCAATGTGAAGAAAAAATATGCATTATAACAAGGTTTTGACTCTGAAAAGTTTCTCTCATTTTACACTTCCTCATTGAGGATATGTATTACTCCATGGAGATGATGATTGTGGTGGGGGACATCTACATCCTTAATAGTAACATTGCTAATGTTTGTCTTTTAACTTTAGAATTTTAGCCACAGGGTGGTGCGGATGTGACAAAACCAGATGTGAACGGACATTTCAAACATTCACCAATAATACACAGATATGAGCCCATCATTAGTTATTAAACAGTCTGCAAATTCAATTTTCAATCACAATGGGAATTTATTACTTAAATAGATTGTATTTTTCACAGTATGTGGTAACTGGCATGGCGGATGTGACATTATGCATGTGAACGGAACATTATCTTCCTTGTTTTCTTCAAAGTTTTATGCTGCAATCACAATAATAATGTCTAGCAATACTCCCAAGAATACCAATATTTGCAGAAGACAAGTCACTGCTCACAAGGTTATGCATTCTGTAAAGTTATGAAGTTACTTGTGGTGGATGTGACAAAATCAGATGTGAACAGACACTTTCCACCTTTATCAATAATGCAAATAACTGAGACAGTGATATTAATCAAGCATAGCAGAGTTTAATATATACTGAGAATTCACAGCAATAATCTGTTGGTACGCAGAGTAACTTTTTGTCGGAGTAAATGAATTCAAATATGGTGGATGTGACATTATAATAGTGAACAGACTTACCGGTTATAGGTTGATTTAATTTACTGAGAAGTAGATTTAAACCAGTACTTATCTTTAGCAAAATCACTAAGAATACTCATATTTCTAGAATACAAGTCACTGCTCATAAGATTTTCTATTTTAAAAAGTAGACTGCCTGAAACTCCTTGTGGCGGATGTGACAAAATCAAATGTGAACGGACATTTTCCACTTTAATCAATTACTGCTTGATACAAACATTTAGACAAGAATATAAGCAGTGGTGTTACATATGTACTGGGAATTCACAACAAATGGCATTTCTGTTGGTAGCAGTGTTAATTTCTCATAGTAAACGACATCAAACATGGTGGATGTGACATTACAATACAGTGCATCCCCCCAAAAAAGTTAACAGATGGAAATAGTCTCCCCAACTAATTATTTTTGAATATTTTCAATAAATTTTAATTCTTGTAGATAGATTAGGGTCCCTCCTATACAATAACACCAAAAAATCTGACTAGTTATTAACGCTTGAATGATTTAAAACCCCTTTTGTGAAAGGGTGCAAAATTCAGACTTGACAAGAATTGGTGTTTGTTCAGACTGGTATAAAAAAAAAAAAAAGTTGAAAACTGTTTGAAATAGACAGTCGGAAAATAGTCTCCCCAATGAAATATTTCAAAATATTTTCAGTAAAATTTCATACATGTGGTTTGCTTAGAATTTCTTCTACCAAATGACACTAAAATGTCTCACAATATTTTTACGCATAAGTAAGCAAAAGTCACTTCTGTGAATTGGTGCAAATCTAAATCTTGACAATATGTCTATTGTTGTTGTAGCTGGTATGAGCCAAGTTGAGAGTCATGAAATACATTGTAACATCAAGATTTTATATTTTTGTCATTGAAAGACTATTTGTGAAAGAACAGACTTTGTTCAATGCATTTCCTGATATATCCCATCAATACTTTATGGTCAAGTCAGATGAAATTAAAAAACTCACCAAAAGTAACATTTTGAAACACTCAGCAAAATAGTAAATTGCTCACTCAAGCATAACATGTTGATGGATGTGTAATGATATACAGAGAACATAGCCTGTTATTTCATAAATTGTCTTTTATTGATCCGAATATGGAAATTTTAAGTCTTTGAATTTACATACATGTAGTCTCAGCTCAGCTGATACCAGCCAGAGCCAATATCAATACTTGTCAAGACTGGATTTTGCACCCTTTCACAAAATTGGCTTTTGCTCTCTCAGACGTAAAGTATTGTGGGATATTTTGGTGTCACTTGATAGAAGAGACCGTAGGCTATCCACAGGTATGAAAATTTCTTAAACATATTTTGAAACATTTATTGTGGGAGAATTTTCCAACTTAACTTTTTTCTTGGACATACTGTAGTGAACAGACTCGCTAGTTCAGTGTTTCTTTTACTCATACATGTAATTAATTATAAACCAGTAGTAATATGTTCAGCAAAATCCTTCAGAATACTCATAATTCCCAGATCACAGGTCACTGCCCATAAGTTCTGAATTCTTCAAATTTTAGTATGAATTACTGAAATCCTTCTGACATGTGAATACAAATGTCAACTTTCAACAATCGCAAAGTTAAACAATTCAAACATTTAATATTTTATCAAGAAGCAAATTAATTTATAGCAATAGCACATATTCATGTACTATCCAATTTGTGGATGAAATGTGAATAAAAGAACACTAATTTGTTTTTCCAGATGCTTTACACAAACTGGTATGTGGTAAAAGCACCATAAAGTATAACAGTACTTGTACATGCATGTACATGTAGCAAAAGCTAGAAATACCGGAATGCTTTAATAAGTGTATTGCCCAATACGATTCTAATAGATATTTCCAATGTTAATCATACAAATGCTGCTTAGCTAGAAATTGCACTTACATGTACAACCATGCAGCTATGCATTCTGAATGTACTGCACTGGTACAGTATAAAGCTCTTACATGAAACCTTTCACTCACCCATCACTTTCCTGGATTCTACTATAAAGTTAGTCAGAGGTAAAGGCAGAATGTTTCATTTATTTGCTCCATAATTTTCTAAGTCAAACAGTGATAATGTTCATTGCAGTTTGTTTAAATGTATTCCTGTTATCTGGTTTGCTTATTTTCTTTCATCGATAGTGATTAAAAGTACTTATGAATACATATTTATTTCAAAAAGACAATTCTGCTTTCCAGCGTGACGTCACTTTCTTAACTACGACCCTAGTAACGCCTCTGTGGGTGGAAACAAGGCTCGTTTGAGCGTCTCAATTAGTTGACTTCGTCTTCGGTCCCACACGTAGAATTTGCATGCAATAAATCCATTGCATTTTATTTGTATGCACATAGAAGGACTCTCGCACAACGAACATCATCGGAAATTCACTCCTGGCAGGATAACCTCATACTGGTCGGAGTGGTTGATGACGTATTCAGGGAATTAAAAAAATATATAAAAAAAAGCTTTCACAAAACTTAGTAAGTGGGACTGTACCGTGATGATATGGAGTAGTGAACAGCTGCATGAGCGAGTTATTGTTTTTGGTTCCCATAGCACATTTTCTGTCTTTGAAATCTATATTGCTCTATTGGAAAATATATGTACATATTATATTTATATATAAGACTGAAGCTAAATATCAGCAGGATATGTATCTATTATGAAATGATCCGAACAAATGAGCCGAACGTATTTACATGTACGTCGGTTCCCAGCGTTTGTTGTCTGGATTTTTCTTGCAGATTTCGATCGCGTTTACCCATTTTCCCCATCTTCACACTATTTAACGCGATAAGGAAAAATACAAAATGAAAGAATATCCCTGCACCATATTGTGGTTGTAACAACCTATGGCACAGCAAATTTTCGGCATTTTGATGAAGAAAAGAAAAAATACATTTTTATAGAGTCAAAGTGTGTGCAAAGTCAAATGTGTTGCTACGCATTGCCAAGCTATTGTTTTCACCCAGCGGCTGCAATGACAACGAAAGATCCCGGATGCCCGGAAAGGAGAATTCCAAAGTTTTTTTTTTAATTAGTTGGCACTTTTCAAAGTCATGTCGTTGGGGGACCTAGTGTACATGTAGCAAATGGAGAATACACAATGTGTCTGTTCACATGGAAAATGTCACATCCACCACACATTTCAACAGCATAGTATTCAAAGCATCTTATAAGAGAGAGGTGAAATGGTAGTATGTTAAATATAATAATAAATTTATAGCTTTTTAGATGTCATATATGTATCAAGTTAAGTAAAATACATTGAATTTTGGCTTTATCTGATATGACGAAAAATGTATTTTACACCCTTACTGTGTGAAAATATTATTATGTAAAATAAAGGGATAGGTATAGTTAAACAAACTGATTACACTCCTATTACATGGTAAAGACCAGAAATGTTTAATTTAGACGCCATTAGGTGTAAAGAAAAACCGAACTGTCCCAATAATTTGGTGAAATGTACGAAATGTCCGTTCACATCTGGAAGTGTCACATCCGCCACACCACTTTAAGCATTTTCACTTTTTTGTAAATTTATAATTACGCAGCAATCTCTTTTTGTACTCTAACTGCCAGCTCAATATAGAATCTGAAATTTCCTGTGATTTAAAGTCGATCACATTTGCAAGTACTGAGATATATATCCTGATGTGATTCTGGAAAAATAGACTGGTGGATGTGACAGGTGTGAACGGACACCATGTATTGTGACATAAAAGAAAAACTTGAGTTTGAAATGCCTAATTGTCTTCATTGGATATGTAGCTCACCTTTTCTCCTAAATCTATGTAAAAAAATCTGAAGTCACCTAAACCATAAAAAAGTAATAGCATTCTAAAATTTTGGTGGATGTGACAAAATTGTGAACGGACATTTAATTTCGTTTTTCAAATTATCGACATAGTATTAGATTAAAGTGAGGTACAGCCAAACTTTCTACAGTTATTCGACCAAACCAAAAATGTACTCAGACAACATTTTTATGAAATATCCCTTAAATATCTAATGTGCATGACCCTTATAAGTAGATGCTTAAATGTGAACGGACACTGTCACATCCACCAAGGGAATTTTGGAGTGAAAAAAATGTATAAAAAAGGAATCAAAATGTTTTAACACTAATATGATTTATTACAACCACTCATCAACCAAACATATATTGGTTCAGTTAGGTGAGAGCTGAGTGTGTTTAGGAGTGGCACAGTTTTCAAAAAAGGTATGTTTGCCAGGTTGACATCAGGTAGGTCCAATTTGGGCACATCTCACCCTACTGTGCACAAATGCTTGGGAGTTAGATTTTTGTTATGCTATGGGAGGTAGACCCCATAGGGGCCTAACATATGCATATCAAATCATTTCATTAATCCGCTCATATTCTGTGTAGGAGACCCAAACCTAAAAAAAATGAAAAGTGGCGCCTAACCGTGAAACGGGCCTTTTCACTGTCTCCATGCATCCCCCTTTTTCATTCCCGATTTCTATTTAATCCTTAACATTCTTTAGCTAAGTTATCTTCCATTCATTTCAACCTTCTTATTTCATTTCAGTGATATTCTAACCTCAATCTTTTCAATCTCTTGCATATCTCAGCTTGCTCTCTTGTTGTCTTCTCTTGTTTTCCACTTAAAAGAATTGTGACGCCTAATGGTGACACCGAATAACGACACACAAACAAACGATGAAACTAAGTTTTATTTCTTTTAATTTCATCCTTTACAAGAGCAACTCATAAATCTTGGACCGTGTAACTCTATCCCCAACGTCCCTCAACATGTCCACCATTCCTGTCCACGCACACCTGTGCTCTGCCCCTCATGGCTCCTACTGCCTGGCGAATCACAGGTTCTTTGTTGAGGTTCAAACTTGTACCTTCATTCTGGTATTTTCGAACGTTCTTCGATCGTTGACTTTGACGGAACATACCGATCAGGAAACCGACGACGGAAAGCTTGGGCAACTTCCTGAAGGCTTCCAGTGCGGTTCCATTCGGTTACTAGGAAAACTCTTTGCTGTGTTGTTAGCTAATGGTCAGGCAAGCAAGTGAAAAGCTTGTGCTTAAAAGCGTATTCATTCTCATTGAGAAATTTGGTGAAAGAAACATAAAAAAGAACACCAAAGAATTGCTAATGAGCTCTCCCTTTGTTAAAGGGAAATTAACCTCAGCGTATGAATTAGCTTATTTTGAATGGTGTAGTATATGCCTCTTATTTGATACATGCAATTTCATGTAAAAACACAGGATATAGATATAAATCACTATTTTCCAGCCAATTTATCGTCTGCTAGCAATAATAAGGGGGCTGCCATTACTTTATGTGTACACGAACATATTTTTCATCCCAAGTAAAATTTCCTTCATCGTTAACTTGTAATTGATTTTTAGAGGACAAATATATATTAGATAAAGTCACATATTCTGAAATGTAAGTTTAGTTTTATATATTTTTTAAAAGGTCTTAATTTGTTCATAAAAAATATACTTCATAAAAAATATACGTCAAGGACGGAGAATTGACGTCAAGGACGGAGACAATCGTAACAATACCAAAACAAAGCGAGGAATCTGCTTTACAGGATGGCTATTAGAACTCATGGGTCGTCAATTATCTAGGCCCATGGCCAATAACAATCGTAATACAATCAGAACAAAGCGACGTATCTGTTGTAAAGGTAGGCTATTATCAATGCATATGGTACCTAATGATCCGTGTCATGCACAAAATGGCAGCCTCCATGGAAAGACGTAGCAGACAATAGGTGCATCTAGAATATCACGTGGGGTTAATTGTCCTTTAACCCACGTTGCTGCATCCTTTCCAATCTTGACCACTTATTCTGTACAACTTGATTTTTACATTCAAATTTTAAACTCTCCTTCCTCATCAATGCATAAACGTTAAGTGTCATATTAGGTGTCAAAAGAAAGAGGAAGAGCTAAACTTTATGATGATATATATTATATAACATTAATTGTTCTATTTTACTGGGAAAATAACTGACAACTCTGGTTTCCTTTTTACCACTGTATATTGTAGATAGCACATTGTTATAAGTCCACATGAAAAAAAAAAGATCTTACTGAGTAATACATTTTGAAGAAAAAAAAACAAATATTAGTCATTTTGTGTGTTGGAGCGAATGGGGGAGTTGTCCACAACTACATCTCAGTGACATTACCTATTCGACCAATTTGAAATTCCCATATGTATAGTGATTACAACTTTCAAAAATTCATAACTTTCTTATTGCTTTTCCAATGCAGACACAGTTTGCTAACATTGCGATTCATAACGTCACAGTGTGGTAACAATTTGGACACATAATACACTACATGATATGCATGTTAATATGTGGTGGGCTATGTTAACCGAGTTTGACCATGTGCTTTATCATGTGGGAAATGCAATGTCACACTGTGGCAACACTGTGATCACAAAATAACCACACAGTGTGGCAACGCTGTGGTAACACTGTGTCTGTACTAAAAACTGTTCCCTGAGGACCCTGCCATTATATCATTACCCAGACATGCCAACTAGTACGATTTCCTCACCCAGTTTCGCTCCTATTACACTTGATAAGGGGGTACCAACATCTATGGATGTCTGGAATTAATTTGGAACACAACATTACCATAATGCATCGCACCTGTCTCCTCGAACAACCTTTTGTTGTCCAGTGGCATTAACTATTTATGGCTCTGGGTTACAAGAACTGTTCTAAATTTTTGTCTGTGATACACAATGCCATACCCCCTTATCAACCGTAAAAGGTAAGGAATACGATTTTAGGTTGGCAGCACTGATTACCCCAACATTAGCGCGGCAACCGTAGTGTTCAGTGCATTCAAGGAATACATCCTACATGGGTATAAGGTTTGGCAAATGTAGAGTTAAAGGACAAGTAACCCCACGTGATATTCTAGATGCACCTATTGTCTGCTACGTCTTTCCATGGAGGCTGCCATTTTGTGCATGACACGGATCATTAGGTACCATATGCATTGATAATAGCCTACCTTTACAACAGATACGTCGCTTTGTTCTGATTGTATTACGATTGTTATTGGCCATGGGCCTAGATAATTGACGACCCATGAGTTCTAATAGCCATCCTGTAAAGCAGATTCCTCGCTTTGTTTTGGTATTGTTACGATTGTCTCCGTCCTTGACGTCAATTCTCCGTCCTTGACGTATATTTTTTATGAAGTATATTTTTTATGAACAAATTAAGACCTTTTAAAAAATATATAAAACTAAACTTACATTTCAGAATATGTGACTTTATCTAATATATATTTGTCCTCTAAAAATCAATTACAAGTTAACGATGAAGGAAATTTTACTTGGGATGAAAAATATGTTCGTGTACACATAAAGTAATGGCAGCCCCCTTATTATTGCTAGCAGACGATAACTTGGCTGGAAAATAGTGATTTATATCTATATCCTGTGTTTTTACATGAAATTGCATGTATCAAATAAGAGGCATATACTACACCATTCAAAATAAGCTAATTCATACGCTGAGGTTACTTTCCCTTTAATGTCTTGCCAAAGAACGTTAGTGCGGTTGTAGCAGGGAATCGAGAACAACAATTCTACTTTCCATATGAAGTTACTTATTAGTTTATTCAAATTGATTTGTATTAATTAATCATTATGATACACAGCTTTAAACTTTCTTTCGTAAAGGGTTTGGTAAAGATTGATCATAATGGGAGAAAATACTACACAGCTGGCTATACAACTGCCAGAAAATGGTAAGATACATGGCTGCCCTCGTGTTGGCGACTTTTACACCAAGGGCTTTTGGAAGTGTTGTGAAATGTACCCCTCGAAATGTCTAAGCTACAGCCTAAAACCTCATATTTTTAAAACAGTATGAACTATTTAAAGCAGTCACGTAATTACCGAGTAAGAATATCAATTGACAATAGTTTCACTAGCTACCTTGGATGATTAGCGAGATGAATCAAGTACGTCATGTATTTTGTGTGAAGCAAGCATTTTCACTACATTCCGCAATCGTACAAGCAATATACATCCGGATTTTTTGCAAAGAAAACTAAATGTATTTCAAAACAGAAAAATGGGTCAATATCTTATATAAATTAAATTTTGTGTATTCTAATGGATAGATGATATCCTTCTTATTCTGAATCCGGTATCATTTCTCCTCTTCAAATAGACATGGAAAGGCTTGTAAGAATTCCTGCATCAATCCAAGGTTACCCACGCTGTGACGTCAGAGCAAATGATCTCGATCTCTACGTCGACTACTCCTGTCAGTTGTGGATTGTGGCCAAGTTTAATAGATACTTTGTTGGAAAGAGGGTCAGTTGCACACCATATGTACAGACACCAGCATCGAAAGGACATGCACCTACGGTTCATCTTTACATATATGACGACCTCTCTGAAGTTACCATGGTAAGGGCGAAGACTAGGGCAATCATGGGTGTCGCTAGAAAGTAGAGTGGTTAAGTGAGGGCCGGGAGGAGGAACAACCTTTGCTGTATAACATATTCTGTGCTTCCCCTTAATAGTAAATCAATAATATTCAACTTGTATCACGTTCCATGCAGATTCCATGTGTCACCAAGTTACAGAAAATAACATGTAACATTGTTAGGGGGTAACGAAGGATATTATTTGGATAATATAGGTAGGAGCTAATCTAGTAAACACGCTATTCCATTAAATAAACATGATATCTAATTCAAGAACGTCGCTATATACTTATGTATATATTTATATATCATGTATATAGTGTATACATGGGCAAGCGCGCGCGTATATGTGTATATACATATGTTCTCAATCAATCGTACCAGAAAAAAATTGAAAATAATATTTTATTAGACATAATACATGGTACTCTTTACCATGAAATGAATGTTAAATATATTTTAAGGCCACGGAGGAAGTGAAATCTATACGAAGCCAACGAAGTAGGGTATACTATTCGATACGCACTTCGATACACACACTATAAAGCAAAAGTTGATAATTTTTAAATAGTAAAATGGTTCGATATCCATATATTGATCTTCGTAATATTTTCAATTCAGTAATTCAATAAAATGTTGGTAAACATTTTTCCAGAGTTTATGAGAATTTTAACATCATGAAGTTTCAACAAAGCAAATAAAAGAAATCACCATTTTGTTTTAACTGGTGAAATTCGTTTATAGCATAGCGTATACCGCATAGAACAAAAAAGAGAAATTGGAATCTTGGCATCTTCTCTTCCTTATGTTTCCTTCTACAGAAATTAGAAACAGAAATGAAAAAGTACAAAAAGCTTTCCCCACCTAAATCGTTTCCAGTAGCATGGAAGTCAGGGGACGTCTACATCACACTCTATGAATGTCTAAATGAACATGCAGTGGCAGTTGAGACTGTGGTAAGTGATGTAGTTGAGATCACATTATGCTGGTTTAAAACTTGCGGGACAGTTTATAAATAGAAATCCACCGCATACCACAACTCTCTTTCTCTCTCTTTACATACGCACATCCCCTTACACACACCCACACACACACGTTTACATGGCTTTACTTCCGAGGACAACTATTGTTCCTCTATTGTTACTCGTCCTCAGACAGTCGACGGAATAAGGCATAAATTCATTGTTCGACGTTCGAGGACTATTGTCCGGCTTCCGAGGACCATTGTTGTCATGATTTTTTTTTTGTTCTCTGTCCGAAAATGTCCTCGGACATAATGCTAAACAAACGCATACAAGCATACAACACACACACACACACACACACTTTTTCAATGATCTTTATTTTGATTCCACTCAATAATTAAACATAAATCGTAATAAATCAAAATAATAAATCACAATCATAATAAATCATAATAAATCACAATAAATCACAATAAACCACACACACATAATACACACACATACATATATATATATGTTTGCACATACAAACACACAACTTATGTCTCTGCCTCTGAATTGTCTTGTTCTTTGTGAGAATAGCTGCAACGCATCGTTTTAATTAAAAAAAATCATCACATATATCCGAAGAATTTCATGATATCTATTTTATGAACATCTACACTGTTGGTCATAATGGTAGCATAATTCTTTTTCTACCTTTCGTACAACAATACGAGTCATTTTTTTGCAAAATAAAGCTTATATCTTCACCGATTTTATTGATAAATCTGTTCTCAACATATGAAATAAAAAATATAAGACAAAAATTAATTCATACAAACCTTATACACTGGTTTAAACCACTTTTGACAAACACAATCATCCAGACCTTGGATTCCTTGAAAAAATGTATCGTTTTTGGTTAATGTTTAACCATGATAATTTTATCGTGAAAAAATAAAATCTTGGGATCTTTTGATGATTGAAGGGAAGTGTTCCTCTTTTTAATCTTGTTGGGTCACTTAGTACCTGGTATGGCCACCTCTGGCACGCACCAGTGCCTCCACACGCCGTGGCATACTGTCCACAAGGTTGTTGGTGGTGTTCAAGGGCAGTGCATCCCACTCTTCGGTCAGTGCCTGGGCTAACTCCTGCACATTTTGAGGATGATTGTTTGTCTCATTGATGGCACGGCCCAATGCATCCCAGGCGTGCTCAATGGGGGTTCATGTCGGGGGAACAGGCAGGCTAAGGCATCTGCTGCACGTCCTCTGCGTCAAGGAATTCCCTCACCAGACGTGCCCTATGTGATCGAGCGTTGTCGTCTTGGAGCTGAAAGTTATTGCCATATACTCTTCTCGCGTATGGAAGACAATGGCGTTCCAGGATATCGCGGTACACGACGGCGTTGACGTTTCCTTCAGGTGCAGCCAATGGCGTTTTTCCGTCATAAGGTATTCCGACCCATACCATCACTGAGCCTCCACCTGCTTGATTGGTTTCCTGGACACAGTCATTACGGAGGTTCTCGCCCCACAATCGTCGAACCCTCTGCCTCCGATCGGTGCGGTCAAGGATGTACCGGCTTTCATCAGTGAAGATTACATGGCGCCAGTGACCAAGCTGCCATCTCCTGTGCCTCGTAGCCCACTGGAGTCGAGCAACCCGGTGGCGAACAGTGAGACGTGGAACCTTGGTCATTCGCCGAGCTCTGTAGCCATGTTGGACAAGTCTCCTGTTTACGGTTTCCCGTGAAACGTTCACTCCGAAGTGCCTCCTCCACAAGTGGCAAAGACGACTCGCTGGCATTCTCCGGTTCCTACGGCACATGTTCAGCAGTTGACGGTCATCCCGTGCGGATGTTCTTCGTGGTCGACCTGTAGATCTCTCTGGACTCAAAGTACCCGCCTCTCGATGTCTTCTGAGGATGCGGCACACACAACTCTGCGATAGTCCAAGAATATCTGCAATCTGGGCCTGTGTCCGTCCATTCCGTCGGAGTGCAAGGACCCTCTGACGAATTGCAAGTGCCGTTGGGCGAGGCATAGTGTAAGGAATCAATGTACCAAATTTGGTCGGAATTGATCAAGCTAACTCTGAAAACGGGCTGTTAACACACGTAGGCTTTCTGCACGAAATAGACAGCAAAACAACAGCAGAAAGGAGGCTCTGCCTTTCATAGCACCAAACAATAATATAGGCCACGTTATGGAATGTTTCACTTGACCGACTTTTACCTCGACAATACAAAATCATTATGTAATCAATGAACCTGGTCAATATTATCTATTTAGGCTTTTAAATATGATTAAATCAACGGTAGTTAACGAATGTTAGCCTACTCCTTCATAATATTATACAAGTGCATATACGCTAATTCATTTGGTGTAACCTTCACCAGATCTCAGCAGTCTCTGATATACTATATTGTCGTGAATATTTGAGTAAGTTCATTCTCATTAGCTCTCGGTGGGTTACGTATTTCTTCCTTCTCATAGCGGATGAGTGAACAAACGTTCCACCAAGTGTCCAGCGACCTTCAAACGTTTTGCATGAAATCCTCCAACAAAGAGTCTACGGAACGACTTCTCAAATTCGTCGTATATCAAGGAAGTTTCCATTCTCACCGAACAGTGATCAGTTCTGTCCTAGAATATGGTAATAATGTGCTTTGAAGCTTACCTGCGGGTAAAATATATATTTGGATCGTTTGGAATGATCTCTAACAGATAACAGAGAACAAAGTTAAATAATAGAAAGGAAAGAGGAATGGAAAGGTCTTTACAATGTTGTTTGACCATACTTTCCAATTTTCTTTTCAAGCTCTCTAAATATGTATTAACAATTTTAGGTAGCTGGAAATATATCTTTATTCTCTTTACTATTCTAACATCAGTTGAACCATTTCAAACCATTTTCAGGCATTGGTTCCCTGACCTTTCAAGCAGGTCCGTATTCACAAAGAAAGTTTTAATTTAACCATGGTCTAAACCATGGTTTGAACCTCCACCGTGGACTAAAATAAGCTCATGTTATACAAATATACCCGGTTCTTTGAAAATCTGGTTAATATGAGGCATCGGTGGAAGCGACTGCAGTCGTCTAATTCTTGAGGGGTGGGAGCACCGAGGGAAATTGACTATTCACCGTAGTCGCTGAGAGTGAGACCGACCCCCATAGCATAGTGTTTGATAAATAAAACGCGCGCCCCGTGCCAAAGGTGCGCGGAGAGTCAAAACTTGATATTTTTCAGGCGATACCTAAAAAATGGTTGGGCATCTGGAAAGTTCCCTTCGGAATAAGTAAATCAGATTTCCCCTCATTTACACTCCTTTTCTCAAGTAAAAAAGACGACTGATTGGGTCCGTCAAAATTCAATTGAAAATGTTCAATCATGGCGTTTCTCCCATAGACAATCGTATCTTTATGACGTATTTAGGGTGACCTTATGCACTTTTGATCCCCTTAGTCAAATAAAAAGTTCCGTTCGGGAAATGAAAGTGGCGAATATTCTCAGGTGATTGATGTCAATTCTATTACGCCTGGATAAATTTTAGGTCCGTCAATTTAGGCATCTATCAGAGAAGTTATTGCAACCAACAAACAGAACACACACTTGTTGCCATAAATTCGAATGCCGCCTACAATAGGCCCTAAAGAATTGCGCTTTGTCTTGACAAGCTGTCACTGATACCGCGCGCATTGCTCATTCAGTGATCACCAATGATTTCTTTAAACTTCTTTAAACTTCTTTAAACAAAGGAATCCATGCTGAAAAAAAGGAACACCATTTCCCATCTGGAGCCGTCAGTGCACCTCATCTGAACGAGATGTGAAGACCAAACGACATCACGTGCACATGATTGTCTGGGAGCTTGTCCCGAAATAGTCATCTCATTTTACATCAGATTTGACCCCTTAAATTGAACCTCCTCCCAATGTTAGTTTTATATAATAATTACGCTTTTTGCTACCGAATTTAAAACATAGGAATGGTTCCAACTAATGAGGGAGAAAGTGCAGTGCAATATGAGTTCATAACAGACACTCCTGCCGATCTCATTCTCCAAGACGATGAAGCAGTAATATCATGCGGCATCAGATTCTTCCCTTCTGGAGCCACGTTCACCGAGCCTGTCAAGGTTACATTGGAACATAATGCACATTTCACCAATCCACGACGGTCGGAAATTGTCTTCTACACCCGTAGCAAAGGTGAAATTTAATACAAACAAATGTAGTATTTTACGTTTCCCTCTAATTAACATAACTATGAAGCACAGGCCTCCATTATAATCCAGTCCACTTTATTTGTTGTAGTGATGAAAATACTGAAAATGTGTTCGTGCTGAATATCAATAAGGTAATGAAACAAAGTTGCAACATGAAAACAAATGTAGCACTAATGAAGGATAATGAAACCCGTCTTGAGAACTTTTGACCTTCGTTCTTTGTGCATTCTATTCTTATAACTTTATCGGTCAGCTTCTCCGATTACTGTTCATTATTGTGTAATAGATATATCACGCATTAATAACGGCCCAATCTATTTAATTATACTTTTCCGAATCTCGGGAGTTATTATTTACCCGGGTTGACTGCTTATGTTCATCAACTAGGTAGATATATTTGGGTGCGGTTTTTTTTTTAATAACGGGATACGCAATTGCGTATACAACTCCCCAAAGTTGGTGTGATTACATCGCTGCCTCATAATTGCGTCTTCTCCCCCCCCCCCCCCCCCCCCCCCCCCCCAGTGATATTAGGAATGTTGTAAAATGTCCATCTCAACACCTCTAGATTCTACTAAATTGAACTATGAACAAATTTCTATATTTTCATATACAAAATGGGTCTACCTTATACAAACTGAAATTGTTATTGAAAGTCCTTTTTATGTATAATCGGGTGTCATTTCATCTTTAAATAGGCATGACAAATTTTGTGAGAATTCCTTCATCCAGCGAAGGTTACCCACGCTGTGATGTCAGAACAAAGGACCTGGATCTCTATGTGGATCACTTCTGTCAATGGTGGATTGTGGCCCAGTTCAAACGATACTTTGTTGGAAAGAGAGTCAACTGCACGCCATATGTACAACCACCCGTGACGAAAGGACTTACACACACGGTTCTGCTGTGTATTTATGACGATCTCTCTTACGTCAACGAGGTAAAATCAAAGAATATGACATTTTAGCCATATTCAAGCCGTTCGTCTGTGGGCAATACCTAATTTAACTGTTTAATTCAATGTAGCCAATGCCCTGAGGCTTGTTGCTGTAAGTGGGCTATTATATCGACCTATATTATGTTTTATCGAAATGTCATACGGATTTATTGGCATGTTAGTATACTACCCATATATGTCAAAGTCTTAACTTTATAAATGTTTCCTTCAACAGAAAGTGGAAAAAAAAATGGAGCAGTGCACAAAGCTTTCTCCATCTAAACCAATGTTCATAACATGGAAGTCAGGAGATGTCGTGATTACACTCCTTGAATGTCAAGAGCAACATGAAGTTAAAGTTGAAGAAATGGTAAGTTACGAGATGACGAAAGAGAGATCATAATGTTGCTTGAAGCATAACTTGCAGGAAATATTAAAAGCTGATAGAATACATCACTGCAATCCCTTCCTATATCATTCCCATCTTCCTTTAATTCCCTTTTGTCACCATCTCTCTGACATTCTTCTCTCTCTCTCTCTCTATTATTCCTTTCCTTCTGTATAATTTTGTTTTGGGTAGAATTATTTTTTAAAAGGTGCGAAAGAAACTGGATAATTTGTATATTTATTACGAAATTCACCCATGACAGTATTTCTTCACTTTTCGTCTTAAAAAATGTTTATCACACTTCTTCTGTTTCATAGAGGATGAGTGAGCAAAGGTTCCACCAGGTGTCTTGCGACCAACAAATGTTTTGGGTGAATCCCTCTGAGTCAGAAGCAAAGCAACAACTTCTCAAATTCGTCCTATATCAAGACACATCCAATCCTGACCAAACTGACCGATCAAATCCTGACCAAACTGACCGATCAAATCCTGACAAAACTGTGATCCGTTCCATCATACAATATGGTAATTATGTGCTTTTGGAACAGCCCTTCAGGGGCGATATACTTGAGCTTGTTAAATGATATGTCCAATTCAATCAAATCTTATTTATGAATGTGACATTTCCTTTGGCATATCGTTCTCTAAATCAAGATAACATTTCAGAAATTCATCTTGCAACATAATCAATACAAATAGTAAAATTCCGAAAAATCCAATTTAACGGTATTACTTTAATAACAACTATTTCATATAGATTTATTTTCTGCAATTAAAGTTACGCGTAGCAACTATATCACCTGCTCGACGAAGCCCAGCATTATGATATTTGTGCATTGGATTTCTACTCTATTTGCAACATCATCGGGACAATTACTATACAGCTTTCGCTTTCTTAGCAGATCCTCCATATTTTACCTTGTTTATAAATAGCGCATTTCAACAGTGTGTAAAAAAAGTTCGTTCTAATTCTGTGAAAAGAACTCCCCTGTGATATGTTCATTAACAGGCTTAAAGGTTGACTAAATTAGAGAGAAAAGGGGTGCTGTTTCCATGTATTTTGCCTTCCAATCACGAATCTGGCAACTGATTGTCCAAATTATGTCTCGTTTTGGCGAAAAATGGGACCGTTCCTTAAAACTCGTGAGCTGATTGGCTAATTGACGTCACACCCCCAAGTGACGTATGAAGAGTAAGAGGCACAAGATCTGCAGGCTGCAGCATATAACATTGTACACACAATGCGGTATTTGATCCATCTGTTCAACGGACAATTTATGAAAAAAGGAAATTAATCAATATAGTCTTAGGAGTGAATAGTCATTATTAATTATTTTCTACAAGATTTGCGAACACTTTTGCCCAAATATACAGCTTTTGTTTTGTATTTTAACCTTTTCTTGAACAATGTTCTCATCCATCTGAGCTTCCCGAACGAAAGTCTTGCATTGGTCTTAAACGCGTGCACAGCCGTTTTATGTACAATGTACAATGTACTACACATCTTTAGTACGGAAACTATGTTCCCCTCGTACTTAGCGACTGGTGAACGGTTTTGTTTTGTTATTTCACTTTCGGCTTTTTTTTTTTTACTTCGCTTTATAGAGAGATGAAAAGTGACCGCGATTCCGATTTGGAGGACTTTTTTGAGCCAGATACGAACTCTGATTTTTCAGATGATTTCTCACATCCCGAAAGCAAAGAAGCTCAAGTGGCAAGGGAAATTCGACCATATTATATGTTTGAACCCCTCGCAGAAGACGCGCAGGGGCCTGGTGAAGGGGCCGCGGGTGAAGTAACTCCAGGGAGCCCAAACGCGTTGGAGCTCCCTGGGGTTACGGGTGAAGCTGCTGCAGCTGCTGGAGACGATGTCGTTGAAAAAAGATTGGAAGACTTGACTCCAAGTCTGATCGTTGCAATAGCTGAATCTTTTACCTTGCTTCTCCTTTTATTCATGCCAAATTCGGAATACACGCCAGGATCCTCAAAATCATCTTCGGCAAAGTGATCACTGCAAATTGTTCTACACTCACTTGGCCGGCCCTTGCCATTCTGCCCACGTGAGCTTTAACTTTGCGACCCACAATTTCCGTAGATTTTCATCTTTAGGAAAATGATGTTGGCTTACATCATCTTGCCCGCAACTATACACCAATTGGCATTGTTGATGAAACTGTGTCCCCAAATCAGCGTTATTGTGAGGAATTAAACACGAAAATATGCAATGCAAATGGTCGATGCGGTGAATATCATGCTCGCGGTCGGCACCGTACCGGGCTGGGCCCGCCAGGCCTGCGGGCGTGCACGGTATATAGGTGGGTGGAATATTTTCGTTTATTTCTCGTACGTCACAGATCACGTGATCACGATGTCGCTGCGATAGTTTTTTTTAGGGGTGGGGCTTATGACTGTGTAAATCAGCAAAAATGTACTTTTCAAATGATTATGAAATACGACTTAATGCATAAAAAAATGTGTGATATATAGGCTCCTGATGGCTCCTTCCTACGAAAAATGGGCAATTAATTTTCAATTTTAGTCACCCTTTAAGTAACTTTCCAATGTTGACTAAGTGGAAAATAAATAATATGGAAAAACTAGAAATATCATTACAGCGTCGATTTCAAATTGAATCTACTTTGATTTTAAAATTATATTTTACGTAGGCGAAGCAGATCATGGAAGAGATGCATCACAAGTTGCTGGATCGTCGCCTTCAGCGTTATCACAGTATGTTCTCTTTTTTTTTAAAGTAATATATTGATTAGTTCATGTCATAGGTTATGATAAGTACAGTTTAAAGAAAATTAATAATTAAGATATCATGCCAACCAGATTGACGAGATTGATCGATAAGAAATGGATTCACAAGACATAACCATTCTATCATAAAGGTAAATGTTTTATTTTCTTCTTAGCTCAATTATTATCAAGTTTGAGCACAATCGCAGCACCAGGGGGGGGGGGGGGGCACTCGACCCCAAAGGTGGTGGGTATGTGCCACTGGCAAGACAAAAAAGGGGGCTTCGGAACTAGCATATCATGAAAAGGATGGTTTTCGGAACTACTAACATTTTGGAAAAAGGGAGTCTTTGGAACTGGATTACAATATAAATATGCTACTGAACTGGTTCCCACAAGCTCCCATAGCTAAATGCTAAATACGTTGTGTGTATTCATAATAAGCGGGGTTAATTCGCATGTATGCGCTCAGCATGAATGAAAACTGAATTCCCTTGGATGGATTGGATCCAGATTGGAAGCAATGGGGAAAAGCCCGGAGGAAGCACCTGGAATGAAACTCGTTTTTAACTTTTCACCAAAAATGATATTCTTCGAAACGGGTTGGGGCGGGCCGACCAGTACGGCCGGAACGACGGAATGAATATGGGGGTCTTCTCTGCGGCACATACCCATCGCACACTATATACTGAGTGCCCCCCCCCCCCCCCCCCCCCCCCCCTGGTCGCAGCAATGGTGCTTATCTGCATAATTCTAAAGTCTTGTTATCATAGCCTAAATAGATTGATCTCTAGCAGAAGATAATAATAATAATACTGGATATTTATATAGCGCTCATATCCATCATAAATGGTGCTCAAGGCGCTCCAATATTACACTGGCTTTAGCCCAGCTGCCCTATAACGCACTGAAAGCATTCAAGGAATAAATTCCTACCAGGTACCATTTACTACACCTGGGTGGAGAGTGGCAAATGTAGATTAATGTCTTGCCATAGGGCTTCTGGACAATCATCAGTCTGCATATCGGCCGAATCACAGTGTAGAGACATTGCTTGTCAATCTATCAAATGATGTTCTGAGGGACATGGATGATGGGAGAATTACTGTTCTGTTACTGCTCGATTTATCTTCCGCATTTGATACAGTTAATCATACAATTCTGTTAAATACTCTGAAATCAATTGGTGTTGGTGGTAAAGCTATTGAGTGAACCTATTGAGTAAACCTATCTGAAAGGTTTCAAATTGTTTGTGTCAATAACTCAAAGTCTAATCCTGCTGCATTGGTTAGTGGTGTTCCGCAAGGATCTGTTGGGGGCCCGACACTTTTTTTCAATTTACCTAAGTGGTCTGAAACAGATTTGGCAATGTCACTCTTTTAATTACCATTGTTATGCAGACGATATCCAAGTGTATACGTCTTTCCTACCTAACCAAACCAATGTCATTGATACCATTCAAAAACTTGAGGCTTTTGTTCACGATATCAAGGAATGGATGAGCTCTAATTCCTTGAAATTAAATCAAGAGAAATCGGAGCTGTTGTTTATCGGTTCTAAAGCTGTATTAGACAAGGTCAGCCTTCCCTCTATTAAGGTTGACGATGTTGTTATTACTCTGTCTAAATTATGTAGAAATCTTGGAGTTTTATTTGATTCTACAATATCCATGTCCGCTCAGATCCCAGCTGTTTGTAAATCTGTCCGGTATCAGTTACGTAATTTAGGCATCATCCGAAAATATTTAACCCGCTCGGCCACCGAAAAAATAGTCCATGCCCTGATATCATCCCGGCTTGACTTTGGAGATGCACTTTTGTTTCAGCTGCCACAATCTCAGCTTTCAGAGTTACAAAAATTACAAAATTCAGCAGCCCGTATTGTTACTCTTACCAGGCGTCCTACTCACATTACTCCTGTTTTGTCTTCACTACATTGGTTACCTGTCGAATCCCGCATTGTATTAAAATTATTATTACTTGTTTTTCATTGTATGCATGGATCTGCCCCAGAGTACAATATTAATTAGTTGATGCCTTACAATCCTCCCAGACGCTTAAGATCATCTGATTCTAAATTGCTTGTTGTCCCGAAAACTAAGAAATCATGGGGGGATCGGTCATTTGCTCATGCTGGACCTTACCTGTTGGAATCAATTGCCACAGGATATCCGTTATATGTCAGGTGTAGATTGCTTTAAAAATGCCCTCAAAACTCATTTGTTCAAAAAGGCTTTTCAGCACCGGTAGATTTACTTTCACACTGTCGTTGTATCATTTTTGTGTATTTTTATAAGTTTACTTGCAAGTTTTTCCTCTCCTTTGCGCCTTGAGCACATTAGTCATGTGGAGTTGGCGCATTACAAATTCTCGATATTATTATTAGTGCCGCGGTGGGACTCGAACCGCGAACCATGAGATCCACAGTCCGGTGACGTATCCACTAGACCACGAATCCTCTAGATGCAATTATAGACTCCTCCCTACTGTCCTATGGAAAAATCGCAAAATATTGAGCCCAGAATATGGTTGCATGAAACAAATTCAGGACAGTCGTATCTTTGTCCGTGATCTTCGGAGATATCATTTAGCAGAAAAAAAAACACACCCCGGCCCCTCTTCATACTGGGTTTAAGCTACCAATATATTCTCATTTGTCTAATGGTATTCCCAGTTTATTTACTCTCCATCATCATTTCTTCTTATTTACACTTTTTTCCACTTCTCATATTGTATAATGTCCCTTTTGGCTTTTATCCATGTACTTTGATTAATTCCCTGTTACATTCAGTCAATTATCTACTTTAATTAAAGGAGAATTACGCTCAAAAATAAAGACGATAGTGTTCAAAGGTGTTATGTATTCCTACTTGTTAGACTATATGGCTTCGCGTCAAAATATACGAGATCGATACGAATCAAGATTTTCTGAGCAAAATTTACCATCTGCTAGCAATATGTATCGTCTGCTAGCAGCACATGGGGGCTGCCATTTTGTTTATGTGTACAAGAAGATTTTCTTAATCCAAATGCTCAATTGCCTTTTTCAAAATTAAAAACCAATTTGAGATTAAAAATATAGAATAGATATGTTAATTTATTTTTAAACTGAAGATTTCCTTATATATTTCTGTTGAAAATCGATATTCGCTTAATAGAAATCTATTTTCTCGATACTGGACGTATGGGACGGAGCAAATTAATTCAAATTTTATGGATGCTTCTTCCCTGAGCATCTATAGCGGCAAACTATGCATTCACCTGCTTTCGGATAATGGACATATATTATGTTCTGCTCTGTTTGGCAAACCCAAGAAAATAGATTTTTATTAAGCAAAACCAGACAATTTAAAAGTATCATTATAAAGATTTAATTTTTATAATACATGTAAACACCCACTTTTTTTTCGTCACATATGGGATTTTAGGTAATGAAGAAAATCAATTTAGGATTTGGATTCAAAATATCTTCCTGACTGGAACATTTCTCAATGGTTCATGTACAACTCCAAATCAGCAAGAAAATGGCAGCCCCCATGTAAATGGGTAGGAGACGATACCGGGTGTTGGAATATCTTTATTTATACCCTTTTCTGATACATGTATCTTATTAGAAAATGATTTAGGCCAATAAGTAGGAATATATTACACCTTCCAATATAAGTAAATTTGTAATCAGGGGTTAATTCTCCTTTAAATAACAATTTGGCCATTGGGCGATTTAACGTGGGACATGGGTATATAGAATTACACGAGCTTGATACATTATGGGCATCCACGTGACAGCAAACTGATTTGCAGCTTTATGTCATCGATGAATATGGTATGACTGTCGTATGAACAAATGGATGTAGGACTACTATTATCATCACATTAACTGCCTGATAGTGGAGATGGGAGCTAGAGAGGCCCTAGGGTAAAAAGAACCTCCTCATAATTCTTTGCATACTTCTCATAGCTCAACTATGGCAAGGCCAAACAGGCACCTTTAAGTATCAATTTAGAGGCAGAGCGAGTGGCTTTAACATTTTGCCCGTTTGGTCCTGCCATAGGTGAGAAGTGAGTAAAGATTTGTGAGGGAGCCTCGTTTATCCAAGAGCCTCATTAGCCCCTCTATCCACTGATCTCCACGTAAAGATTTATTACGTGGAGATCAATGCCCGCCCCTATCCCGTTTGTATGCATCTATAACGTATTTTTTTTTTGACTGTTGGTGACACAACCATTAAACCATCAAGTTCAGTCCGAAGCCTCGGTGTGGAAATCGACTCTTCCGTGAAGATGAACCACCATGTTTCAGCTCTGTCGAGATCTCTGCACTTTCATCTCTCTAATATAGCACGGATCAGGCCTTTCCTTGACAAGTCGGCTTGTGAGCATGCAGTGAGAGCCCTCATCACATCGAGGATTGACTACGCAAACTCCTTGCTATGTGGCACTTCATCGTCGAATGTCCAACGCCTTCAACGTGCTCAGAACCGAGCTGCGAAGTTGGTTTTCCTTGCTAATGTAGGGCTCACTATAGCTACATGTGGGTAATTTCTCCAAGACAGCACAAGTACAAAAACAGGTCTTACTCAGTTGAAGTCTTGTTCTCCTCTGCCTGGGTGTGGCCCAGCCCTGATTTATTATTCATCATTCATTCCTCAATAAACCAATCAACAAGTGAGGTTACTTACTATTCATTACTAAATCAACCAATCAACAAGTGAGGTGAAGCAGAGTTTGAAAGGAATTCTATAACAAAGAAAGGGAACAACTTGAGAATGTAAAGCAATGAAGGAGGAATGATGATGACAAAAGCAAGAGGGTGGAATGTTAATAGAGCAATTCTGAGAGGCTACATGTATGTATGGTACAAGTGGAACTTAAGGTTACATGAGGTGAACATTGGCTTTTTTAAAAATAAACAGAGTAAAGATCATTAACCTTGATCACAGCAGAATCTAATAACATGTACAAAATAGTTCTCCACATAATATTCTTTCTCCCAAATAAAAATGTCCTCATTTTAAAATCTCTAGACATAATTAACAAGAACTCTTCATGTGAAGAACAAAAATAAATCTTAACTATATAGCTTTTTCAAATCTATATGTATATATCACTTTCATACAACAAGTAGCATTCTAATAGAATGTTTGGTAAATAAACTATTTTTACTTGATATGACATTTTTTTTTTTAACAATCTGTTTGTTGAACATCTAATACTGTAAGCACTTTGGTCGGTTACATTGTAACTGGTAAGGCGCTTTATAAGAAACAGCTATTATTTTTACTAATCACTTCATTTTTTCAGAATACATTCCTTGTTCTCATAAATGTGAGATACTACATTGTACTATTTTAGAGTACAAAAAAAACTTTTCAACAAAAAGAAATGTTCATCAGGACTATTGGACAATATACATGTAAACAATAAAATTGATTTTGTACTTCACTATAAAGTTCAGATTTCATGAAAGATTTACACTTGCAAAACATTTCTAAGGTGCATACATGTACAGACTTAATTAGCCTTTCAAAAAGAAATGGAGATCACATTTTGTAAAATTATGTTATCGATCCTACACATGTATAAACATTTAAGGCATCACACATTGAAACAAATTCCATATAACATCAATATTGCATCAATTATCAATTTATGTTTTTCAATGAGCAAATATAAAAAAAAAAATTATAAATCTAAATTCACCAAAAAAATCTGAAATAAATAATTTTTGGTTGTTATGTCAATCATGTCAATCAAGATATCTCAAAGTATCTATAAAAAAACATATCCATTGAAATATCTCAAAATATCCCACATATACTGATTATGTACAAGTAATTAACTTCAAGGTGTGCTAACTGGCACTGCTATGTGTATCTCACATTCAAATAATATCAAAATTGACTTCTTTTTTTTCTCTACTTGGCAACTACATGTACATGTATATGTCATGACTAAATACGGTATTCCTCAACAGTTCTATCATCATACATATATATAAGTGTAAATTGAATATCCTCAGAAAATATACTTCCAATATTTGTATTCTACGCAATATAAGCAACATTTGAGTGATCAATTCAATCCTAATCATTTTGTCATAATCATGTGCCTGGTACTATAAGATCATTGCAATGAACTATATTTTATGATGTAACAAGTTCTGTAACAAAAATAGGTACACATTTGTATTCAATGACTAGAATAAATTTCTCATACTTGTCGGGATATCAAAGTTTAGAAATGAATCACTATCAAAATATAAATTATCCAATGTGAAAATTAGTTTCTCTTTTTATTTGTGGTTGTAATTTGGTGGTATCTGTAAATATCAAATATCAATTATACCAAAAATACATGTACCAATAATATTTCACAAAATTTCTACAAACATGTAATACATAATGCATTTAAAGTGTCCATTTCACTCATAATACAGCGTCCATAAGATAGTTTCGCTTTCGAATCCATGTCCTTTTCGCTATAAATCCTGCTTATAACAGTGATCATAATTAAATTCTGTCTCTGGCGTCCATGTCGCTAAATGTTCCATTCTTCACACATGAATATGTCATTTCACATAATTCCATTATTTCTCGGATCTGGTTCCCAGACAAATGAAAATTAACTGTTAGAGCTGTCCATCATGTTGATTCTCTTGCACTACACTAATAATTCTGATAAGCCTTTCCATTAGTGATCCTCGCACTAATTTGTCCATGAAGTTTTCAAATATTGCAAGAATCATAATTAGAATAAACTTTATTCACATCTGAAATTCATCAAATCTTTGTGGTTTGAAAATAGCACGTCCAGAACGAGTTTTGTAGCCTGCTGACTTTTGCGAAGCGTCTGGATTATTGGGTTGTTCTGCTCTAGTCTGGGATGATGCTCGAAATGGTGGAGGAGGAACCTGGCGTGTGTTGGACAGGTCTGGCATCACCGGGCGTGATGTATCCCTAGACATTGGTTGGTGTTCAGATGGTGTAGGCATCTGTGGCATAGTTTCATCTGAGCCTCGTTGTGGAACATCGTGCTTTGAGATTGAGGGTTGCTCAAAGTTGTCAGGCAAGGACTGTTCTGACATCTGATAATCAGGTTCACCTCTATTAGATTGGCCTGGTCTTTGCAGCGGGTCAGATTGGTTTGACGAAGATTGGTTGATTTCGTCATGATGTGGCCTGGGTTGGTCTGGCTGGTGATGAAGAGTGTTGGTGTTTGGTCTCTGCAGTTGGCTCGGTTGGTTTGACCTTGATGGTAGGTCAAATTCACCTTGCCTCTGACGTAGGAGGGTTTCATCAGGTCCAGGATGAAGAGAGGATTGGCCTGGACTCGGCTGTTGGTCTAGTTGTACTTGATCTGGCCTCTGACGTGTGGGAGATTGGTCAGACACAAGATGTGGTGTAGTTGCTTCTTCCTCGGGAAGTGACCATTCTATACTGAACGTTTGTGGTTTCGCCACTGGTAGTGGAGAAGATGGAGTCTCATCTGATGTAGGTTGGGTGGAAGACTGTCTTCGTCGGAGAGAACTCCTCGATCGAAAGATTTTCAATCTGTTGTGGTGCACAACTTTTGTAGTCTTCTCATCATGGATATCAGATATCTTGTAGTTGAGTCCATCATGTGAGGAAGATATTACTTCAAAAGGTCCTCTCCAGTTTGGTTCTAGCTTGTTTCGGAGATTAACAGGATCATGGAGCCATACCAGATCTCCTATACTGTACGTGGTGAGTCGCATTTTCCGGTTGTAGTCCTCTTTCTGTATTTGTTGAGCTTGTGACGTTTGTTGTTGGGCATGTGTAAATGCTCTCTTCAAGCGGCTCTGCAGACTGGTTACATACTCTTGTGGTGATGAGTAAGATGGAGGGGGAACAGGACAGGTTACATTCAGTGGTACTCTGGCTTCTCTTCCATGTAGAATGTAATATGGTGTCAGTCCAGTACTTGAATGCACGCTAGTGTTGTACGCAAGTTGAACTTGGGATATATGGGAATCCCATTCACCGCCTTTGTCAGCAAGATATTTAGCTAGCTGGTCCTTGATTACTCGGTTGGCTCTTTCGACTAAGCCGGCTCCTTGGGGGTGGTAGGGAGATGATCTTGTCTTTCTAATGCCAAGTTTTCTGCATACGTCTTGTACCAATCTGGACTCAAACTGTCTTCCTTGGTCAGTATGGAGGGTTTCAGGTACTCCGTGTTCTTTAATGTAGTCCTCAAAGAGGTGTTTGGCTATGGTCTGCGCTGTTTGATCTTTCATTGCGTAGATGTTGGTGTACTTGCTGAAATGATCAATGACAACTAGGATATAGTGGAAGCCTTTTCTAGAAGTAGGTAGCTCTGCTATATCTGCAAATACCTTTTGAAGAGGATGATCCGTGATGATGTTGTGTAGTGGGGCCTGGTACTTGGGATTTGGCAATCGAATCGCCTCACATGCTGCACAAGTTTGGCAATAGTTCAGAATGTCTCTGTGCATGAATGGCCAAAAACAAGTAGATTTGGCTCTCTGAAGCGTTCTCCTGGTACCGAAGTGTCCTGCAGCTGGGTCTCCGTGTAGTTGGTTCAGGACTGTTGGGACCATGGACTGAGGTACTACAGCTTGTAACGTGACTTCGCCAAGGTTATTTTGTACCCGCCGGTAGAGGATGCCATTGGAGATGGTCAGACGATGGTAGTCCCATAGGTAGCGTCTTAGGTGAGGAGATTCTCGGCGGATTTCTCTTACTGTTGGTCGATACGCATCAGTCAAGTATTTGACTACTGTCTGTATATCTTCATCTTGTTGTTGATGTCTGCGTAAGTTAACATCTTGTCCCGAAAGACTGAAGTTGTCGGGTGGATCTGGGACTTGATATCTTGGTGGTACCGGCTTGGACTGGTCTATGGTATGGTTTTCTCTCGTGGCTCGACTGGATGAAGAACGAGTTTGCACCATATTGCACTCTCTTGGGTAGATAGCTTCAGTGGGTGCTGGGCTGTTTCCTCGTATATCTATCTGATTAACAGTCTGTTCAGGGGTTGAAGGTAGGCGAGATAGAGCATCTGCATGTCTGTTCTGATGGCCTTTCCGATGTCTAATGTGGAATGTGTGAGCACTGAGTTCGATGATCCATCGAGCTCGTCTCCCAGAAACATCGTCCTGAATTGGTAATTTGTTGTAACCAAGGATTGGTTGGTGGTCAGTGAAGATGGTAATCTCTTGACCTCGTATGTAGTGTCTGAAGTGGCGAACAGATGCAATAATAGCCCATAACTCTCTGTCGTATGTTGACCATTTCTGTTGGGTAGTGCTGAGCATTTGACTGAAGTAGGCGACTACTCTTTCTTTCCCTTTCTGTACTTGTGAGAGGACGGCACCTATGGCAGTAAGAGAGGCGTCTGTTGATAGGTTGAAGTTGACTGAGAAATCTGGGTAGGCCAGTAAGGGTGGATTGGTAAGTGCCCTTTTTAGTGTGTTGAAGGAGGCTTCACACTTTTCTGTCCAGTTGAACTTCATTCCCTTGTGGGTGAGATTGGTCAATGGAGATGCAGTCTTTGAGAAGTCTTTGATGAAACGACGATAGAAGGATGCAAGTCCAAGGAAGGATCTGACATTGGTTGGGTTTTGTGGTCTCGGCCAGGATGCTACTTTGCTGATGTTGTTGGCATCAGGAAGTACGCCATCGGCATTGATGACATAGCCCAGGTAGGTAACTTCCTTATGAAAGAACTGGCATTTGGATGGCTTGAGTTTGAGACCGGCTTCTCTGAAGCGTTGAAGGACATCCTTGAGGTTGTGTAGATGATCATCAAAATCCTTTCCAAGTACAATGCAGTCATCTAGGTAGATTAAGCAAGTGGACCAATGGAGACCATGCAGTACTGTTTCCATGAGGCGTTGGAACGTCATTGGGGCGTTTACTAGGCCAAAGGGCATGACATTGAAGTGATATAGCCCTGTTCCTGTGGTGAATGCCGTCTTTTCTTTGTCCTCGGGATTGAGTGGGATCTGCCAGTAACCGCTAGATAGGTCCATAACGGAGAAGTAGGTGGAGGACGATAGTGCATCAATGGAGTCGTCTTGCCTCGGAATTGGATGCGAGTCTCTGACAGTCACAGCATTTAAGGCACGGTAATCTACACAAAAACGGAATGTCTTGTCTTTCTTCTTAACCATCACGATTGGGCTCGCCCAGGGGCTGTAACTTTCTTCAATGATTCCTCTCCGTAGTAGATCATCGACTTGTGACTGGATTTCCAATCGCATAGCTGGCGAGGTGCGGTATGCTCGTTTACGGATAGGGACATCAGTCGTCGTGTCGATATGATGGTAGGATGAGTCTGTCTGGCCAATGTCATCAGATGACGAACTGAAGACATCATCGTAGATCGAGAGTAGTTGTTCTGCCTTCTCTCGTTGACTCTGAGTCATTTCTGAAGAAGGAAGCATAGATGATACTTTGAGTGATGAGTTGGGTTTCTGCGTGCTTGCAACAATACTGTCCATTACCTCATACTCCTCTTCGGAATTGCCTGTCATAGAGTAAAACTGGCCAAGATTGGTTTCAGCTGGTATATCTACCGTTTCTTGTGAAGGGTTGATGAGTCGAATGAGGATGAGGCCATCCTGTGGTCTTGAGAGACATCTAGCACTGACAACATTAAGGTGCTGTTGAAGTTCAGGTTCGAAGATACCGTCATAATTGGTGGGTATGATGTCAGCTTGCGTAGACAACAATCTGCCTTGTACATGTGTCTCGCATGAGGGAGGAATGACTGCTTTTCCCACTAGAGATACGTTGCACTTCAAGGGGGTTTGGTATTGATGCTTGCTCACAAGAGGTATATTCACTCCAGGAATGCTGAAAGTTGTCGTCGAGACTGAAGCATCATTCTTCCAGAAGAAGTCCCATCCGATTATGGTCTGGTGGGTAATATTTCTGGCGACCATGAATGTATGTTGTCTGGTGGTGTTCCCCAGATGTAAGGTTGCATTAACTGTACCCAGAATGTCTATGGAGTCTCTCGTAACTGACGTGGCTGTTACGGCTGCCTTGATGAGAGGACTTCTCTGTTGTTTTGGGATAGATTCCCAAAAGTCACTGCTAATGAGTGATGTATAAGATCCTGAGTCTACGTAGGCCAATACATACGTATTTTCCAAGATAACAGGGATGTAGGGTGGTGTTTGTTCACTGGATGGATCATGTCTGTTGATGTGGGCCGCTGTGGAGGCAGCTGATGACTGGCCCACGTCACCAACTAGTGGAAGTTTTCCGGCCTGTTGTCAGCAAAGTGGACTTGACGACTAGGGTGTGTATACTCTAGGGGCTGCCTGTCGCCTCTTCTTGGCTGGGAGTATGGCTGGTTGTCATATCTGTCACTTGCCTCTCTATACCCATGTGAGTACCGTTCATCTGGTCGGCGATGATGTTGGTAGAGATGGGTTTGCTGTGGACTAGGAGATCTGCGACGATATTCCGGTCGTGGACTAGGAGATCTGCGACGATATTCCGGTCGTGGACTAGGAGATCGAGATGGTTGACCCTGTCTGTGATGAGGTGGATATCCAGTTCGGGGGCTAGATGAGCGATGGTTTGGGCCATGCCTGTAGTCATCTTTTGAGGTATATCTTGGTTGAGGGCTTGGTGACCTATACCTGCTCGTACTCTGTCTATCAGATTGCCTGTGGTCATAGTGTTGGGAGTATCTTGACTGAGGGCTGGGTGAACGAGGGCGGTAGTCTCTCGGGCTGGAGAATCTTCTTGGGTGTCTCGATTGCTCGTCCCCTGCCTTGCCTTGATTTTGTGTAAAGTTCAGTTTATCAAATTTGCTTTCCAACTCATCCAATCGTTTGAGAAGTTGGATGTAAACCACATCTTGCTTATTTTCTGTTGACGCTACAGTGGCGCTTGGTGTAGGAGAGAGCTGTAGACTTGCTCTTTCCACTCGAAGGGCAATGTTCAGTGCTTCGGACAGAGTGGTTCCACCCATCTCGTATATCTTTACTTGTAATTTCTGGTCGACTCCTGCGAGAAATCTTCTGAATGCTTCACCGTCCTTGGCTTCGGCATCGTATTTGGGGAAAGCCTCTCCAACCATAGTAATGATGGCTGATGCGTAAACCTCCAGTGGCTCGTTTGGTAGCCGCTTTCGTGCTGTAATGCAGGATCTGAAGGTCTGCATGTACTGTGTCCTACCGAAGACTTGCGAAAGTTTGTCTTTGATTTTAGCAAAGTCTTTCTTGTCTGATTCAGGGAGACCTTCCCAGATGATAAAAGCTGGTCCAGATAGTCGTGCTGGCAAGAGTATGTGTCTTTGTTCAGCGGCAGCAGGAATAAATTCAGTTGCTAATTCGAAACGTTTTATCCACTGGTGAAAGTCTTTACCTTCTTCACCGGAGAAAATCTCAGGTAAGTCCATTCTGAACGTACTCATTGCAAATGAACTAAGTAAACTGTTCCTGACTGTTATAAATTGACTGCAGAATTCACAACATTAACAGATTACTACAGTTTTAAACCTCTCAAGATGTAGGGAGAATTAACAAACAGATGTCTTGAACTATGAGGTAAGTTGTCACTATAACCTCCAAGATTGCTAATAGTACAAATTATTGGAAAATGAAGTAGGATGTTGCTGCCTTCTAATAAGAAGCAATGTATTACTGACTACTAACTGAAGAAGGATGACATCAACTTCGAAGACATGCAATAGGTAAATCTTGAAAATTGTTGCATCGAGTGCTTAAAAGAACAACGAAAATCAGCCAAGATGAACACGCCAAATCATGTAAATTGAAGAAGGGTGTTGACTGAAGGTAAACAGGATCTTGAATCATGCTTGCAGCTAGATGACAGTAATTACTCACTCAAATAGATGAAGGGAGAATTAACTTTAATGCTTACCAAGCTGGTCAAGAAGAAGGGAGATTCACAAGAAGTAGGGAGATTCACAATTTCTGTCTGTAAAACAATCCTTTTTGCAAACTTGTCTGTAGAGTTGGAGCACCGCTGCCACCAGTTGTAGGGCTCACTATAGCTACATGTGGGTAATTTCTCCAAGACAGCACAAGTACAAAAACAGGTCTTACTCAGTTGAAGTCTTGTTCTCCTCTGCCTGGGTGTGGCCCAGCCCTGATTTATTATTCATCATTCATTCCTCAATAAACCAATCAACAAGTGAGGTTACTTACTATTCATTACTAAATCAACCAATCAACAAGTGAGGTGAAGCAGAGTTTGAAAGGAATTCTATAACAAAGAAAGGGAACAACTTGAGAATGTAAAGCAATGAAGGAGGAATGATGATGACAAAAGCAAGAGGGTGGAATGTTAATAGAGCAATTCTGAGAGGCTACATGTATGTATGGTACAAGTGGAACTAAGGTTACATGAGGTGAACATTGGCTTTTTTAAAAATAAACAGAGTAAAGATCATTAACCTTGATCACAGCAGAATCTAATAACATGTACAAAATAGTTCTCCACACTAAGAAGCATGACCATGCCTCTCCACTCCTACAGCAATTGCACTGGCTTCCCGTGGAGAAGCGGATCATATTCAAAGTCTTAACAATTACGTACAAATGTTTCCAAAACAGCGCTCCCTCCTATCTAATCGACCTGATCACTGTACATCAATCACAAAGGCAAGGACTACGCTCCAGCGAGGATCCAACTCTCCTCTCGGTTCCAAGGACTCGGGCCCGTACAGGTGACAGATCCTTCTCAGCTGCTGCCCCACACCTATGGAATGAGCTGCCGAGGTGGATTCGGTCTTCACCTTCCCTCACAGTCTTCCAGAAGTCCCTGAAGACCTATCTCTTCAATAATTGAATGTTTAATTTTTGTATATTGTTACAGTTATAGTTATAGTTATAATAATTATCATTGTATGTTAATATTTTCATTTTTTGTCAGCTTTGTTAAGCGCTGTGATGTTCTTACTTTTGAATAATGAGCGCTATATAAATACCTATATTGTATTGTATTGTATATACATGTAGATTCAAAGCGCCTTTAAATATGAGGTGACAAAAAGTTTACTCATTATACAAATACAATTTATTACCCTGTTAACAGAGTGCAAAATGTGACAGATAGACAGTTGGAGGACCTGTCAAGACACGTTCCTCATACAAAGTACAGCGAGTTGTGCAGTTGTCTGGACATTGAATACAACGAGGCTCATAACATACTACAAAGGCTCCCGAATGACTACCAGAAAGCGTTAAGGGATTGCTTAGCACAATGGAAGACAAAGACTGGTGGTAAAAAAGATCAGCTTAACACTATCCTTCATACTGTTGAAGTCGGAGATCTGTCGAAGTATATAGAATAGATGTATTCCAAAAAAAAAAATGATGTGATCGTAATTGCATGTAACATTGGATACTGTTCTGAAATAAGACAAATAGACAAAAAGGTGACAGGTCTCTTATTATCATAACGTAAATTTAACAAAACAACCTTGGAAAAAAAAAGAAAATATCCATGCTTCTATTTCAAGCATAGATTATTTAAAATGGTAATTTTTCAGGAAACCTCTGTAAAATTTAGCAGCAGCAGTAACCGGTTACTAGCTTAGAAGGGAATTAACCTCAAAATATAAAAGTGCTTATATTCAAAGATGTAATCTATTCCTTCTTGTTGTCCTACGTAGTTTTTGCATTAAAATATACGAGATGGGTATAAATCAAGATTTTCTCAGCAAGATTTATCGTCTGGTAGCGATACCTGGGGGCTGCCATTTTCTTGATGTGTACATAAATATATTTTTAATCCGAATGCAAAATTGTCTTTCTTCCTGAAACAAAATCCCATTTGAGATTTAAAATATTTAACAGATATATACGTACAGTATATTCTAAACACGAAAATGTGTTTTATATTTCTTAGAAAATTACGATTTTACTAAATATAAATCTATTTTCTTGATACTATGACGTACGCGACGGAGCGAATAAATTCAAATTTATGGATGATAACTTTCCCGAGCGTCCGATAGTGACGAACTATGCATTCACCTGCTTTGAGATAATGGACTTCAAAAGTCAGAATGCGTGTTGTATAAATTATGTTCTGTTCTGCCGGGCAAGCCCAAGAAATCGATTTCTTGTTAGCAAAACCATATAATTTAAAAAGAAATCTATAAATTCAAATCTTAGAATATATGTAAACACCTGTTATGTATTGTCCATCATATATACGAAGAGAAGCAATTTAGCTGGATGATTGAAAATATCTTCCTGACCGAAACGGTTTCCAATGGTTCATGTACAACTCCATGTCATCAAGAAAATGGCAGCCCCATGTAAAGTGTTACCAGATGATACCGTAAGCTAGAATGTCTTGATTTAAACCCTTTTCTGATATTTTATTTCTAAAGTGAACCAGGTCAATGATTAAGAATATATTACACCTTTGAACATATATGTACATTTATATTCTAGTGTTAATTCTCCTTTAAAGACGTCAGCCTGACCGAATTTTGAAATATACACTTTATTCATTAACGGGGAGCTATATATTTTCTGAACAAATTGAAACCAACTTCATGAGATTCCGTTTCCTGTGGAATGAGTAACAGCGTCCCGAATGTTGAGCCCCGGTGGTTTTTCTGACGAGGGTCCCGTCTCTGAGGAACGCTACTTTGCGGGGGGGGGGTGAAAATTTGATGACGACATATCGTGTAGACGCACTCGGAGCTGTATACATGACATGTCGTCACTCGTCTAGCGACCCCCTGCTGTTTCCTCTGTTGTTACGCCATAGGGAGGGGGCGGACCAAAAAAAATTATCTTTTTTATTTTTTATGGATAAACGGAGACGAAAATTTATGAATACCCAGGGTAATTATATTCTTTGTTTACTAAGCTTTACGTCAATATATGGTTGTTTTGGGTCAGGCTGAGGTCTTTAAGTTGCAATTTGCAGAGATTATAGGCTAAACTTCCGACTGGGCTATAAGGAGAGACGGTCGTATTTCACCCTACAACTGCTGCCGCCCACCTCAGTTCAGTGCAATACAATAATTCCACAATGTATAGCGCTACAACAAACTGAAACATTGTTTCAGAGCGCTTTACATCATTAAACTTGCTGAAATATGTTCGTAATTTTGATCAATCATCGCATATATTTTATTAACATGCTGTCCCTCCACAGTATACCTTCCACGTAAATTCCTGATCAAAGAACATGTGAGCTCAGGACACAGTGTCATACCACAGTCACACCGCCAAACCGACCCCACACTGACTCCAAACCGACCCATTCTTGGCCATTAATGGCAATGTAATTTTTAGATCGGTTTGTTATCGGTCTGGCGTCGGCCTTGTTCGTGCGACTGTCGTATTAGAAAGCATACTGTTAGACATATATCATAATGACTTTGTAAGCGTCTAACAACAAAGCAGGTGTGCAAATCATTCTGTTATTCAGGTTAATCCTTTATATTGTAGTTGTATTTTATTGTTTTGTACTGGTGTGTTGTCATGAAGATCAAACAAGCAGCTAAAAGGGACATTGTTCAATTTACACATCAAAAATACTTACATATATACTGGTGATACACTAAAAGAAGTGTGAGGTATATAAATCATGAGACATTCAATATTTATTTCAACTTAAAGGGAAATTAACCTCAGCGTATGAATTAGCTTATTTTGAATGGTGTAGTATATGCCTCTTATTTGATACATGCAATTTCATGTAAAAACACAGGATATAGATATAAATCACTATTTTCCAGCCAAGTTATCGTCTGCTAGCAATAATAAGGGGGCTGCCATTACTTTATGTGTACACGAACATATTTTTCATCCCAAGTAAAATTTCCTTCATCGTTAACTTGTAATTGATTTTTAGAGGACAAATATATATTAGATAAAGTCACATATTCTGAAATGTAAGTTTAGTTTTATATATTTTTTAAAAGGTCTTAATTTGTTCATAAAAAATATACTTCATAAAAAATATACGTCAAGGACGGAGAATTGACGTCAAGGACGGAGACAATCGTAACAATACCAAAACAAAGCGAGGAATCTGCTTTACAGGATGGCTATTAGAACTCATGGGTCGTCAATTATCTAGGCCCATGGCCAATAACAATCGTAATACAATCAGAACAAAGCGACGTATCTGTTGTAAAGGTAGGCTATTATCAATGCATATGGTACCTAATGATCCGTGTCATGCACAAAATGGCAGCCTCCATGGAAAGACGTAGCAGACAATAGGTGCATCTAGAATATCACGTGGGGTTAATTGTCCTTTAAATGTCTAACGTAATGAAAAGATATTATTTTCTACTTTTTTTTTACAGGACTTTGATATATTTTAAGGAATTTTGAAACGATATTTTTACCATAGTTTTTATTTGGGTCTTTTATGTGTACTTATTATAATTCATTCCTGATACATCGTATGATCCCAGATTTCTCTTTCACTCAATGAAGACTTGAAATACTTTTCATTGTGGCTTCTGTCAAACCTTCCCCGATAAAGATATGAAACTGTCACTTTAATATCATTTTAGACTACGATTCAGCAGACTCTGTGCATGTGTGTGTTTCACAGGTACTATCTAAAATATATAGCGCTATTACAAACTGAAGCATTGTTTCACTGCGCTTTACACCATTAAAATTGTTGATTGTATATTAGTAATGTTGATCAATCATCGTGTACAGGAGAGTTTTTATTAACACGCTGTCCCTCCACAGTCTACCTTCCATGTAAATTCCTGATCAAAGAACATCTGAGCTCAGGACACAGGGTCATACCACAGTCACACCGCCAAACCGACCCCACACCGACTCCAAACAGACCGATTCTTGGCCATTGGTGAAAATGTAACTCTTTGATATGTTTTTTATTTTTATAGAATTTAAGACTACGATTCAGCAGACTGTGTGCATGTGTGTAATGTATGTATACATTTGTTTAATGCATTATGACATTAATACCATTTATATCATATTTTAGCAGATTGCACAATGAAAGGTATGAAGGGGTTGGTCGCTAATTATAAGGCGAGATGGGAATAAGAAGCAATCACCACTTACCGACTTTATGCGTGCAGGGGTTAACCGGACACGGATCCTCCAAATATTGCACAATCCTCCAAATATTGCACAATCCGATTCAAATATATATTTACGCAGGTATCATCACAGAAATGATCACAAAACTACTTGGCTAGCACAAGCGAGATTTGGACTGTTCTCTGAGTGAATTGCAGAGAATAATATGATGAAATAGAAATTTCTCCAGGTGAGATGATGGAGTATAGAATGTAAAGTAGAGAATTGTAGAAATTGCTCCAATTGAAGTGCAGGAAACAAATTCAGAAGTGAAGAGATGACATCCTCAAATTATCGTGTTAACTCGATGAGAAAACTTTGAGAAGTGTGTCTAGCAAAAATGGAGATGAAAAGTCCTTGTTCTCATCCCTTGTTAGTGAATTAAGCAGGATCAAGAAAAAGGGAGTATTGTTGAAAATCCGTGAATTGAGGGCGAGTCACTAATGGGTTATGCAGCTGGTCACTTGTTGATAGATAAATGTGATAACATAGGAGTGGTAGTGACTTCTGTTATAAAGGGAAATGTCCTCTCAAAATGACTTTGTAAGTGAGAAATTAAAGAAAAGATGAAGTGAGGATGAGGAATATACTACATGTATAGATAAAGGAAAATTCCAACTCCCTGTAATAAGAGTCCTTTCCGGTATTTTCATAAATGTGTTCGGTACTGTTATGATACATGTATATGTACATATTATCAGTGTATATATACTTTTTAATTACTACTCTACTTACTCTAATTACACTTTTTTCATTTATATTATAATTCTATACTTTGACCTAGGCTTGATAAGCTCTGTAATGGAGATGATAGATAAATCGATAGATAAATAGATCGATAGATAAATAGAAATTGTGAAGCGTAATTCTGAACCTACATTGCAATCTGTATTAGATCGTCTTTCAGTATGGTGTAATGATGATGACGTGCTCCCCAAACCATCCAAATGTAACCTCATGACCATATCATTTTTAAGGAACTTAAACCCCAGGACCGACTTCCAGCTTCACTCAACCCAACTCAATGTCGTTCAAAATCTCAAACTACTCGGAATCAAAATTCAGAATGATCTAAAATGGAACTTACATATCTCAGATATTGTGTCAAAAGCATCCAGAAGATTGTACACACTATGTATCCTTAGGAAATCTAAGGCAAGCCTGGTGGATATGGTAACTGTCTGCACTACGTACATAAGACCCATACTCGAATATTGTTCCCCTGTTTGGCACACCTCAATTACCCTAAATGAGAATAATAAATTGGAATTTGTTCAAAAGCGGGCCCTCAAAATAATTGTAGGCTATAACGTGGCTTATGTCAATGCCCTTGCCATAACTAAACTCATTACTCTATCTGATAGAAGAGATTCCCTTTTGCTAAGCTTTGGACAAAAAATCAACAACTCTGATCACCACAAACACCTTCTTCCCGTCCCTAGATGTAATTCAAATTTAAGACAGCTTCGTAACATGACTGGCTTCCCTACAATTAAATGCAATACAGAACGATATCGAAAATCCACCATCCCTCACCTTGCCAGAATCTTGAAATAAACTCCCCCCACGCTTTGCATCCCAAACATTTTCACTTCTCAGATTCCATACCTAGATCATGTAATGACTCATTTTACATGGTTATGGCTTTCTAACTTGGTTATATTTATGTATTGCTCCCAAATGTTCTCCTTTCTATCTATCTCCTTCCTTTTTTCTCTTCCCTTTTCTTTCCTATTCTTTACTTTTTCTTTCTTTCTCTCACTTTTCACACTTGTTATCTTATTATTTGTGTAGCGTAAATCTTAGTATTTTCGTTTTGCTTCCAATTATGTATCTTTTTATATATTTGATGCGATTCTATTGAAAATATGCACATATATATCAGATTGTAAATTGACCCCTTCAGCCCCTGTGCTGCTGGTCAATCATCATATACCATAATAAATAAATAAATTAAAAAAAATCAAATTGTACATGTAACATGTAAATAAACCTCATGTAAGACATGTTCTAAAAGAATTGGAATCCATTTTCTTCTGACTCATTAAAAGTCTTGGATATCTTGAGTTTTGTCGTCGGTGGGCTGATTGTATACTGTATAATATGAAACTATAAAAAATGTGATGATTTTGTACTTGTATTTGTTTATATGCATTGGGTAAATATTCGTTTTTGTATAAATTCAGACATATTTCACCATATTTACACAAGCCATGTGCTTCCTGGGACCCTAGCTCGCCTCATGTAAATTTCATTTTACTTGATTATAAGAAGGAAATGAATGAGTTTTAAATCTGAAATGTATATATATAAGAGAAGTAAAAATTTAAATTTGTCATTGTAATAATAATTTTCCATAGATACCAGCCCAAGATATCCTGAATATGGCTGTGTGAATTGGTTAAATATTGTGTTAGAGTATATCATAATACTTGTGAATGTGAACAGTAGTACATGAATCAATTGTATTTTTATATGTCTAATACAGACATACAGTTGCAAATATTCTTTTTAGTCATATCAATTCGCATATTGTATGGTCACTATGATTTGAATGAAGTAGTGTGGCAATAATGTCTTATATTTTGTATCATGACATCAACATAACCCTTGTAAATATTTTATATTATATAATATATATACATATATGCGACTTGCCTTTGTTCGAAACTCACCTTCCCCCCCCCCCCCCCCCAACAAAGGAATTAATTAATAAGGTTGAAGTTTGTTAATCTGTCGGCCAATTGAATCGGGTGTCGCCGAAACCACTGGCCCGTCTCCGTGGTCTAGTGGCTAAGACATTGGCGTTCTAAGCCAACGACCCAGGTTCGATTCCCGGCGGAGACATTTTTTCAACCTTTGCAATGCAAAAATTTCAAAAAGGGAGGACAGATCTGGGGAACTTTGATTTAAGTTACGCAACCATTATTCTTTCATTTCCTTTCACATTCATATAAATAACATGAAATCAGTACCGGGAACAGTACTTTAAAATAGCTATGTATATAGTAGTACAATTAGCAAAATGCTTTCCATATTCCATAACAATATTCCTGGGATGACGATTTTCATGAATTGTAGAATCATGAAAATAACTTTATGAAGAGTAAGATGTGATGCAGAGCAAGAGAAATATGACAGGAAGAATTTATGAATTTATTTATATATATATACATGTACAGTTAACAACAAAATTATTCATACCCCTTGGAAAATTCTAGTTTTTTGCATTTTTCCTAAAAATGAATGGTTAACTGAATTTAATTACACATCACTTGAATACATTTAGTTATCATCTGCAAATGAATGCTGTTTCTGGTTTCACCTCATTTGCATAACAATAGAAAAGATGAATTATCCAAACTGGGTGATGTTCAAAATTATTCATACCCTTGGTGATCTATTGACTTTGTCAATCAGTATGAATCCAGTCCTTGTGATTAATGCTCGTAACACTTTCTTTACACTGTCACAATGCTTCTGGAGGTCTCTACTGAGATATCAGGCCAATACGTGGTCTCCAAAGGCCCAATCTCCTTGAGGATGTTGTCCACACATGCCATCACCTGGTCTTCAGGGGATTTGGTGGATTTAAAGCAGATTTTGTGTTTGCAGGTGGTGTAGTTTTAGACGTCATGAGGATAGAACTATGATATTGATATTTTGTTAATATTCCTTACATTTTAATGACAATTCTGTATTTCTAAGTTGAAACAAAGCACTCTTCCTGGAGGGACTTCCCTAGAGGCCTTCACTGTTGCACTGTCAAGGGAGGGTATTTCCTGATACTTTTGTTCCATTATTATTAAGAATGTTTAGGGAGGCCATGGTAGTTGTCTAAAGGTTGGATGGTGCCAATTTTATCAGTTTATTCAGTTACACTGATTGACACATTTCTGATATGGACACCTGCAAGTGGGTACTCTAGTGAAGCTTAAAATACTGATCTTTATGTTCCAGTGCACTGTCAAAGTGGTAGCATTTTATGCACTGCAGCTGGTAACATGGAGGGCATATGGTATAAATTTGGTTTACATTCATTTTGATATCAAGGATTGTAGCTTTCATACCAAAGATACAAAGAATATACCATATGAAGAATGATATACAGTAACAGTCAATGTGGGATGTGTATGGTACTCAAAGGTTACATACTGTTATTCATGGTGACCTGACGTTAGAGTCATGCAATGACTTTAATATCACCAACATGGCCTTCCTGAGCACTCTGATTAAGAATGGGGCCAATGAATAAAGGTGAACCCTCCCACAGGCAGTGCAAAATGGAAGGGCTCTTCAGGAATGGTGCTTTGCTTCATAAGTAGATACAGAATTTTCATTAAAATGCATGGAATAAATGACCGAAAATTTCAATATCATAGTCCTCTCATCATGAAGTCGATAACTGCATCACCTGTAGGACACGAAATCTAATGAACTCCCTGAAGGTCAGGTGAAGGCATGTGTGGACAACATCCTCAAGGAGATTGAGCCATTTGAGAACAGGTACTGGCCTGATATCCCAGCAGAGACCCCTCCCCGGAAGCCTTGTGACGGTGTATTAAAATAAAGTGAATCACAAGGATCGGATTCATACTGATTGACAAAGTCAATAAATCACCAAGGGTATGAATAATTTTGAACATCGCCCAGTTTGGATAACTCACCTTTTCTATTGTTATGCAAATGAGGTGAAACCGGAAACGGCATTCATTTGCAGATGATAACTAAATGTATTCAAGTGAAGTACAAGTAACTTCATTTAACCATTCATTTTTAGGAAAAATGCAAAAAACTAGAATTTTCCAAGGGGTATGAATAATTTTGTTGTTAACTGTATATATATATATATGGCGAAAAGAGATGAGGGAATTCCTTGATTTTTGTTTAAATTTCACGAGTTACAATTAAGCTCTTTGTATTCATGTATATGTTATATCCTTACACATCTATGACTGTGTGCGTGTGTGTGTGTATATATAGATGCATACACACTTGTATATACAGATGCTGCTTAAAGAGTTTGAGCTGTTAAAATTTTCACCTAAAGAGCTTTAACAAGTAAATAAAGTTAATTTGAACGACGCAGAATATTCAAAGATGTGTCAATAATTATCCACCATTTCAATCAAACCCATTAATGAAGTGCAGGAAAAAAGACAGGAACAATTGCAAACAGTACATATGTATGTATGTCCTTTTATCGACTTGCTCATTCATATGGAAGCTGTAATCAATATTGTTGTGGACTTTCAATTGTAATTGTAGATATGAAACTCCATATTACATATATGTACAGAATTTATGACTATGATTCAGCTTACAGAATATTTTACAGGTACTTTCTACAAATTATTTTTCATGTGTGTGTGTACATACGTTTTCTATACATTTGATCATCCAGGCCTGACGTGTCAAACTATTTTATTCCATATTTTGCAATGGAAGCTGCATAAAAGAAGTTAAATGGCTAAATTGTCATTGTCACGACAGTTTCCATAGATTATAGTACAAGATATCTTGAGGATGCTGTGAATTTAAAATATGTGCTGTATGATATATAATTTCAAAAATGTGATCGTTTTTACACGAATCAAGTATCTGCTGAGTTGTACATTCATGTAGCTGTAAATAAGGGTCATTCATACCCATTGACATTTTGTTTTATCAGTTTGTGTATGTGACAATATTGCAGTATAATATTGTACATGTACCTGACATTTTTGCAAATGATAATTGGTTAGCTCAGGCAATACCCCAATAACTCAGCCTGCACAAACTGTATTAGACTTCTGGTGTGCTTCTTTAATGTAGAAGTCATGGATCACAAGGATCAATTCAATCTGTATAAAAACAAGTGATAACATATGTACAGATAATTAGCACATGTAAATAAATACCTGTGGATTGCACTTAATTTGTGTTTGAGTGTTTTGCTACGTTTCATGTTTAAATAACTCGACAGTTTCAATTATTGACCTTTTGCCTAATCAAATACAGAATAATTAAGATGGTCTTTAACTCATACTAAATAAACACAGACTCACAATTCGACCAAATAAAGGCAGACACATTTCCCAATTATATATCAGTGTCTGATCCTAAGACTTATCTAATATAAAGATTAACGTCTGATATAAAGACTAATGTCTGACATAAAAGACTAGTTTCCAACATGACAGACTAGTATCTGATATCAATACTATATCAAATAAAACTAATTATGTTTCTGAAAACAAGACTAAGTCAAATATAACTGCTTTGAAAAGTCTAGATTCAAGACTAAAAACCGCTAACTCTGAAATTAGATGTCTGGTATAAAGACTAAGTCAAAGTATTCTTTAGTACGAATAATTGTTTCTTAATACACAAATATCTGAAATCGACCTCATATGCCAAAACTAAATGACACCCTTTGCCATTGTAATTAACATTTTGTTCATCTATTATCTTCTTTCGTTCTTTTATACAAAACATATCCAGATGTCATAATAAATGACTTCTATGATCAAACTCTTTGACCACACATTTTGTCTAGTTTCCCTTTTGAATTAAATTTGTAGTGAATATTTCAGTAAATAAAATAACATGCCTTTTTAACCAACTTCAGCTAGAAAGAAAATAACCTTTTCACTCTTTAATACCAATTAATAATTTGCATAGTATTTGGGAACCAATAACTTCAAAATGACTCACTGAATTGTCTAACTTGACCAATTTGTCCAATAGAAGAGAAACCAAACCAACATGGCCTAAATATGGCTCTTTAAATTGCCAATGAATGACTTGTCAATTTGCCTAACTCTTCTTCAACCAAAATTCATCCTCTAATTCTGGCATAATATAATAACTGAACTCTTCAAAGAATCCGGATTTATAATAAGTATTAAAATAAACCTTTTTGAACTTGCGTCATTTATAAACATGACATCCTTTCTACAATTATTATTTGACTGTAATGAAATGTACTAAACATGCCAACGCCCTAATTTACATACCACTGACATATAACGACCTGGCGAGTGCATTCATACCATTTACTCGAACTTTTAGCTTTATAAATTAATTGATTCATTTTCATAATGTATTCCTTTTCTTGTGAGTAAACTTACTTCTTTTGCAGGAACTCAGGGTATTCAATAACTGATATCATCTGTCAGAAACCTCATATCTCTGCTAGTTTCTGCACAAAAACAGAAAACTCAGCGGTTTCCTCACGGAAAACCGTACTCGCTGTAAGTGTAACTCGTATGACACTCGCCTTATACCCTTCATCCGGGACTTATCGTTAGAAACAATAACATTACATAAGGTATCGTTAATGAGCAAAATTTTTGATAAATTAACTGAATAAACTTTCGTTCAACGAAACAATAATCAATGTATAAAATTGTAATATGAAATGTGTGTCAGAACAAGTACAAGTAAAATATGTGTACAATTACAATGTACTGGTATCAGAGTAATGAATCCATAAATATGAATATCCCTCAGATAGTACTATTCATGTTAATTGTGAACATATGTCTATCTCAGTTAGGGAAATGTAGAGAATGTTGCAGGTCGAAGGAGAAATGCAAAATAAACAATTTCTGTCAGTAGGAATATATTCTCAGTAGACTTTATATTTAAAACTTTTTTTGGAGATATGTACAAATGTATCGATTACAACCAAATGTACATGTATTAGGAATTCTTACTTTCACGATTTATGTTTGTCCTCTTCGTATTTGTGTGTTTGGGTGTGTGTGTGTTTCTATTTCACATCGTGCTTGAGGGGCTGTGCCTCATGTAAATTATAACGTTGACTCTGCTCTGTATTGTTGGTTGTAGGCCTACTTCACCATCTGTTTTATGATTTCCTATGCAATGTAGTTTCATGAACACTTGTCAAAGCCTAGTCCCACTTATCTTTTAATGATAACTATAAACTATATGGAGAAGGGTATGACAAGCAATAACATACATGTATAGGGTTTATGGCATGTTTTTAATGAAGCTCATGCATATATATCATGTATCTGAAAATATACCATCAGACCGGGAAATGAACAGAAATTACTGGTATTTTTTAAATCCATGTAGAAACACGCAGAATGAATTCATCACATAAATCATAGGTATGGTTTATATAGTTATGGGAAAGATGGGACTTTGCCTTTACTTGGTATTGTACATGTACATGTATAATCCTGTACATGTATAATCCTGTGCAGTAGGACGGCCTTTGTCAATGTATGCCATGCTTTGCAATGTTTAATGAAATTGTCGAAGTATACATGAATTTAGTAGATAAGATTTTTCAGAGCTAAATGCATATTTTCTTTATCCATGCACACAGCTAATTGCGTACACACATTTTCTAGTATGTAGTATATAACACAACATATTTTATATAGAAAATGTATTATAGTGAAATAAAGCTAGTTATTTGCAAACAAACCTGTTGACTTGCTTTAAAAATAGCTTTATTTTGCCATCTTCAACCAAGCATGATGAGCAGTTGAATTACAGTAATTACTTCAAGACAACATTAATTTTAAAAAATATTGATAAATAGGCCTACATAAAGTTGGTAAAACGATCAGAAAGTTTCAAAGATTCTGGAGCATACATGATACATCTACAAAAGGATAGAAGATCCCCCCCCCCCCAAAAAAAAAAAAAATCCTATTCGAAAGTACACCTCTACACGTTGCACACATACATGTGCAGTACTAGTAGTAGTAGCAGTAGTGGTGGTAGTAGTAGTAGTAGTGTATGCATACCAAACGGACGATCATCAGTAACCCTACTACATGTATATGAACACAGTTATGAGTTTAATGTGAATTTTCTTTTTTTAATCAAAATAGATTTCTAGACTTTTCGATATGGATACTAGACTTAGCTGTGGTCAAATATGAAACGGTGAATTCCGCCCTTTGGAAAGTCACAGAAATTTTGCTAGACTGGTCTTCACTTGAACAGAAGTGTAGCTGTAGTCTCAAATTATTAGAAAAGAGTTCATGGCACCTTGGGATGCTCTTGAATGCTAAGATAATTCCCCTTTCCCCTTAGTTTCCCCCTTTGTGAAGATAATGAAAACAGATAGCAATGGACGTGCTATTTTCTCATTTCTGATATAGTAGCCTACCATAATACAGTGTGCAGTATACCTTTTTGAGGTGACAAATCTTTAAATTTTTAGTAATAATACACCGAAGTTTACATTAGGTGCTATCCATCTATGAGACTTTTATATGATTACAAACATTCATAAAGCAAAAATCACTTTGCAAGTCATTTGTTGGAAGTATAAAAGAGTCATCACATGTTCTCGTATTTCAGAAATAATCATATTTCAACATGCAGCAACAATATAATGCTTGAAAAAGAAACACCAATATATGTACAAATCTGAATATGCATCATACACATAATATCTTAGTATATGTACTATAATCTACATCAAAATATTGCATTACCCTCAGAAAAGTTCTTGATATTTATACCATTCAATTTCTTGACCTTAGCCGACACTGTTTCTTGTGCTCTGCTATTTTTTTTCTTCTAATTCTAACGAATCAAACAAAATAGCATGACATATGAAAAGTTAGAATAATTTATGTTCCTAGTTGAAATTCATTGAAAACATGTAACAGCTAAGTGAACAGAAAAATAAACTCGTACGTTGAGACAAGAATACAAGTTTATGTTTTCTTGGTGAGGACAGTGGTACTTTTTTCTCAATGTGGCTTTCAGGCTGGTTTTTTCATTACTTTTCATTTGATTGATCCGCCATACAGACTATTTGGTACATTAAAGAATCAAAAGTGAATGAGCTGCACCGCAATGTTGGCTACTGCCCTAAAAGGGTTAATAATATGAGATGGAAGTATCCAGACATCAGCTCACACATTATTTATCAGAGGAATCTGATGAAATCATCAGCTCTGCATAATTATGCTTATCTCCTATCAAGATACATGTCTTATACATGTCTTATACATGTCTTATACGGCAAGCATTAGTTCCTCCAAACCCAAATGAATTGGTGACAGTGACCCGGCGTCTCGACCCGTCAACTGATGTTTCCCATGGCTGTGAGGTCACCGGTACGTAGTTCACATCAAACTCTGGAGTTGTAGATGTCAGGTTGATGTTGGTGGGAGTTGTGCCTGATTGAAAAACATAAATAACTGATATAGTGGATATATCCTTTATTCTTGAATAAATATAATTATGTAGGTCCACTTCATTGGAATAATCATGACAATATAGAGAGAAAACGTATTTTTAGTTGGTTGTTGTATGATTTCATTCAATGTGTTCGGTAAACAACCAGTTTAAATAAAGTGTCTTTATGACATACCAAAGGAAAAGAAAAATACAATGCAGAGTTGGCTAAATCCCATACTAAGGCAAAAATCAGATAAAACCTTAACTTCCTTTTTAACAAACTATTGTCCTAGAACTAATTTTATACATGTAAAAAGGAGGGGCTGTACAGATGCATTCAAATCAGTTTAGGCGGCTGACTACTGAATTGTTTTAATCCCATAGGCTGAATATAGGGATACTTGGTTCCCATCAACAGTGGGTTAAATTCTGTGAATTTGTGGTCCCATTCAGCCCCTCTTACAGCCTTTGTCAGTTTGTTAAAAAAATTTCTAGGGGACACACCAAGATCTCCTAGTCTGACTCTAAAACAGCCTTTGTCAGTCTGGTTAAATATTCACATGGAGAATGATGCTGTCAAATTGTAACTTCACATGTCAAGATTCTAAAACAATTTTTGAAAATATGACATTTTAAATAATTTCTTCGTGCATTTCAGAGAAAGGTTTATTGTCTTTTTCCCTACATCATGAACGATTTAAATTGTAGATCTATTTTAATAACACTGTATCACTGTGATAGCTTTCTCGTCCTCCTTCTTCTCCTTTATTTCCTTCCCTTGTGTCTTCTCCTTCTCCCATGGCGTTGTCTCCTCTTCCTTCTTCCTCTTCTCTTTCTTCCTTTCTCTGCCTTTTCTTCTCCTCCTTCTTCTTCTTCTTCTTCTCTTTTTCCTCTTTTTCTCCTCCTCCTCCGTACGAATCTCCGATCTTTAGGCGTTCTTACGATCATCGTAAGAATTTAAGGCTTCTAGAATTTTCTCTCGACCCTACAAAATCTTGCGTGGTTCTTACGATGTTCTTACGACATTCGTACGGCCGCCTAACGAAGAGTGGGTTTCGTACGACGTTGCAAAAAATCTTGGACCAGACCATCGACCATGCTGCGAACTTACGAAAGGTATATACGAACGGTCTACGAACGCTGGTTTCGTACGTCCTTCTTGAGAAGATCTTACTAAATGGTCTAAAACATCGTTCTTACGGCGTTCGTAGCAGTTCTTAATGGTATTTGTGACCGAGGCTTAACTTTGTCTCAATGCCATTTTCATGTTCCTGTTCAATACAATCAACCACTGTGTCGAACGCCAGCAGTTATGCATTTTGGTAAATACAGTAGTCGTAGAGCAGAAGCGTCCATTATGGGGTGGCAGCTGGGGCAGTTGCTCCCCCCCCCCCGGAAAATATTGGGAGGGCAAACATATCGTTTTGCTGACCAATAAATCCGGAGGTGTAAAATACAATAAGGAAAATGATGCAGAATTCTGGAAATGAAATATAAAAGCTATTACATAATCAGACTTCAATTTCGTAGCGCTCTCCTCGAGCAAAATGTTTACTTTTCCATGTAATTAAGAGGCGTTAAAAAGTCATGAAGGGTACTTTTAGGCTGTCTCCCCCCATTCGTAAAACTGATCGACGCCCCTGCTGTAGAGGGCATTTGTTAGTTTTTGTGTATTCATATATTCCTATTACACTCAAACTGATTGAATTTCGTTTCATGCAATGTATGGACTTTAATTTGATGTGATCTTTCTATTAACCGCTTGTCATTGTTGGGTTATATTTTGAAAAAGAAAAACAATCTTGCACTTCATCTCTGCCATCTCTTCATTTGTCTCCCTCTATCATCGAACTTTCTGTAACGCTTCCTATTGCAGGATCACATGAGCACCCTCTTGCTCTTCCTACTTTCCCACTTACATTATCCTTTGTTAATCCCTCATTTTTCATCCTATTGGTCAGTAGGTTTCTTCTTTACAATTTTATTGGTTAAGTCCTTATGATTATTCAGATCAAACAGTTCATATATTCATAGCACCTTCGATTAATTGAATTCTATACATATTTATGCACCTCCTTTCATTTGCAAACTATGTTATTTGAATATTTACAATTGTGATACAAATGTATACGAAGAACACACCACTGCGTGTGAACAAACATGATTCGACTTAGTCACTTCATTAGAGACAAGCATGGAGTTAGACATGTTTTTTCCTGCTTTAAGCTTGTTTAGACCACACCTTGGTAGTTAGCTACAGAGGCCATCGTACATTCTAAACAGTCCAGTTCTCACAGTCAGTGTCAGAGCAATAGTAATCGTGAGACAAAATAATAACAAGGCTCAGGAAACGATGGCGACGATAAAAGGAAAGAAACAACAACAAACAACAAACTTTATAGTGTACGAAATTGTGCCTATACCTTCCCCTTCCCGTTTGAATTTCAATGTGTAAAAGATATTTTCAATTATTTATAACTGTATATTTGTACAACTATGTATTTAGGGTGGTATAACTATGAATTTAGGTAAACATAACTATGTATTTAGGATAGTAGTACGGCTCCTTATATTCCAGGCATAATAATGCCTTATAATGTATCCTCCATGAACGATGAAATTTTACAGTTTGAAATCTTTCCCACGATTTCCTAAAGTGCCTATTTTTTAAGCACTCTGGCCTACATTTAACTCAAAATGAAAAGAATCGTTCTGTGATATTTTCTCCTTATCTTTGGCTCTATGCCATTTTTGTGCAGGTGTGCAGTAATAACCGATGTTTGTGTGGAAAACCCCATCTGTTATGATTTTTGCACAAATTCAAAAGCAAAAAAAGGCAGAAATTGTAAAGGCATTCATGAATCTTTGTAAGGTTGAAATGGAGTCATTGTTATAAATTCCTCTTCAAAGTTTTTCTCCTCCAAATCATTTAATGGAACTCTCAGATTGCCTAGGTAAAATTATCCTTTCAAATATTTTTTGTTATCAAGCTTGTTTCTTTATTCAATGAGAAATGCAAGATTTACAAATATGCAGTTGATCTCTTCATAACGGTGCATGTCCAGTACCTCAATGCCAAGTCTGACCCACGTGTCAGTAGAACTGAAACTTAATTGCACCTGTCACAAAACTTGACTATCTTTTTTAAAGCGATTTTTACGCATATAATTACAGTTTGTTCTTTAATTCCCTCTTTACTAGTTTTTATTCATGGTAATCTTAAGTAATGTATAATTAGCTCTTTGTTGTTCTTGGCCCGCATCTTTCCCAATTCTACCAAGCGATTTCCTAAGGTGCCCATAGCAAAATAAAAAAAAACACTCTGGCCTACATTTAATTCAAAATGAAAAGAAAAATCGTTTTGTGATATTTTCTCCTTAACTTTGGCTCTATGCCATTTTTGTGCTGGAGTGCAGTACATTTAACCGATGGGTGTGTGGAAAACCCCAACCGTCATGCCTTTTGCACAAATTCAAAAGCATATGCAGAAATTGTGGAAGAATTCATCAATCTCTGTAAGGTTGACACTATGAACACGATAATAAAGAGAGCGGACAAAATATACAGCTCCTCATTATACCCTCCACAATTGCTCTGGTAGACAAAAGAACATCCCTTCATTGCTATTATGTAAAATAAGTATAACAGGTGAATATGCATGTGACACCTGTTCTACATACTGTTACATAATAGCAATCAAGGGATGTTCTTTTGTCTACCAGTCAGAGCAATTGTGGAAGGTACAATGAGGAGCTGTATATTTTGCCCGCTTCTTTGTTCGCCATGCTCATAGTGTGAAAAGGAGTCATCATGATAAACTGCTATTAAAAGCTGTTTTTCTGCCCAAATCATTTAGAAAAAACTCTCAAATTACGTGTGGGAATTATCCTTTCTAATGAATCGTTATCAAGCTTGTCCCTTTATTGCATGAGAAACACAAGATTTACGAATATGCAGTTCATCTTATGATAATGGTACATTCTATATTTTCAAAAATGGAAATATCATGGAGGGAGGTGTATTTATTGTATTTCAATGCCAAGTCTGACCCCTCGTGTGAGCTTAATTTGTCATTTGTTCCCATTGACCATTTTCTAAAAGCAACGCATCTAGGCAGATAATTGTTGCTTTTTCTCTCATTCGCTCTTTACTACTTATTTCAATCGCAAGCTGCGTTGATGTAAAGTTATCGCTTTCTTGACCCCCCCCCCCCCCCTCCCTCGTCCTGATCAGATAGCCCAAAGGGGAAAGAAGACGGGAAGAGAGAAAGAGAGAAAGAGCGCGCTACGAAACATAAACAAATAAACGATGAGTCGAGCCTCTCTAACCCCCCCCCCCCCCCCCCGAAGACGGCCTTGTTTTCTCCCATTCCATCCGTGTAGAAAGACGGGTGCCCTCCATGACCCCTGTGTCCCTTCGATGACCAAATTCACACTCATTCTCTTCCATCTCTCCATTTGTCTCCCTCTATCATAACACTTTCTGTAACTCTTCTTATCACATGATCACCCTCTCTCATGCTCTCTACACTCCCACTTATATCATCGTTTGTGTTCGTCCTATGGGTCATTATTATTCAGTTCAAACAATTCATATGCATAGCAACTTATATTCATTGGATTCTATAATACTCATGTACCTCCACAAACTGAGGTATTTCTGTATATTGAATTGCGATGTATATGCTGAACAAACCACTGATTTTGAAGAGGTATACATCTCAGTTCATTGTACAGGCAAGCAAGGAGGTAGAAAGTTTTTTTTTTCTGTTTTCTGTTATTCTGGACCACGACTTGCTATTTATCTTCTGAGGCTATCTTACCTAATATTTCTAAGCAGTCCAATTCTGTCCGTGCAAGTTTCATCTTGAGACAAATAACAAGGCTCAGGAAAAGCTGTTGACGATAAAATGTGGAGAAAAACAACAAACAGAAAAGCGTTTGAAATTATGCCTATTCCCCGATTCCGAATTTCAATGTGCAAAAAAAAAAAAAAAAAAAAAAATTCAGTGTGATTATATTTGATTCGTGCCATAACGATGCCTTATTATGTATCCTTCATGCATGTTTAAAGATCACATTACAAGAAAATTCCATCAAAATAAATATTGGCTTAATACTTATTATTGCATAGATGGCATAAATTAAACAAGGTTATCCAAATTCAACGCTTGGAAACATTTGAAGTATTAAAGGGTCACTAAAATAAAAAAATAATTGGCCATTTTTCGTAGGAAGGTGTCATCAGGAGCCAAAAAATATCTATCACACAATTTTTTATGCATTCAGTCATATTTTATAATCATTTGAAAAGTACATTTTTGCTGATTTACACAGTCATAAGCCCCGCCCCTAAAAAAACGCATCGAAGCGACATCGTGATCACGTGATCTGTGACGCATGAAAAGTAAGGGGAAATATTCCACTAACCTATACCGTGCGCGCCCGGAGGCCCCCGGCAGGCCCAGCCCGGTGCCGAGTATGATATTCACCGCATCGACCATTTGCATTGCGTATTTTCGTGTGTTTAATTCCTCACAATAAATTTGATTTTGGGACACAGTTTCATCAATAATGCCTATAGGTGTATAGTTGCGGGCTGTAGCAAGACCCCTAAAGATGGTGTAAGCCTACATCATTTTCCTAAAGATGAAAATCTACGGAAATTGTGGGTCACAAATGCAAAGCTCACGCGGGCAGAGTGGCAAGGGCCGGCCAAGTGAGTGGAGTACAATCTGCAGCGATCACTTTGCCGAAGATGATTTTGAGGATCCTGGCCTGTATTCCGAATATGGCATGAAGAGAAGGATAAGCTAGCTAAAATAAAAGATTCAGCTATTCCAAAGATCAGACTTGGAGTCAAGTCTTCCAATCTGTTTTTCAACGACAGCAGCTGCAGCAGCTTCACCCGTAGATCGAAAAATTCTGTCTCTCGTTCGTTAGCTGAGACGACCTAACGATCGAGAGACAGCATTTTCGGTCTACTTCACCCAGGGTCTACTTCACACAGGGTCTACTTCACTCCAGGGAGCTCCAACGCGTTGGAGCTCCCTGGAGTTACTTCACCCACGGCCCTTCACCGTATTCTGCGAGGTGTTCAAACATATAATTTTAATATGGTCGAATTTCCCCTTGCCACTCGAGCTTCTTTGCCTTCGGGGTCTGATAAATCATCTGATAAATCAGAGTTCGTATCTGCATGGCTCAGAAAAGTCCTCCAACTCGGAATCGCGGGCACTTTTCCTCTCTCTATATAAGTTACTCGAATTCAGCCAAAATTTAAGTCAGTATTAACGTACTTTGTAAAGCGAAGTAAAAAAAAAAAAGCCGTAAGTGAAATAAACAAAACAAAAGCGTTCACCAGTCGCTACGTACGAGGGGAACATAGTCACTGCCGTACTTTGTGTAGGACATAGTACATAAAGACGCATAAAACGGCTGTGCACGCGTTTATGACCAATGCAAAATTTTCGTTCGGCAAGCTCAGATGGATGAGAACATTGTTCAAAAGAAAAGCTAAAAAACAAAACAAGAGCTGTATATTTGGGCAAAAGCGTTTTCTGATCTTGTAGAAAATATATTGCTAATGATTATTCACTCCTAAGATTATATTGATTAATTACCTTTTTTTCATAAATTGTCCGTTGAACAGACGGGTCAAATACCGCATTCTGTGTACAATATTATATGCTGCAGCCTGCAGATCTTGTGCCTCTTACTTTTCATACGTCACTTGGGGTTAGCCAATCAGCTCACGAGTTTTAAGGAACGGTCCCAAAACCTCTATTTTCCCCCTTTTTCGCCAAAACGAGACATAATTTGGACAATCGATTGGCAGATTCGTGATTAGAAGGCCAAACTACATGGAAAGAGCACCCATTTTCTCTCTAATTTAGTCAACCTTTAAATGATTATTATCAATTATAAAACGGTAAAATACAGCCCCCGATATAGCAGCTGATGTGTGACGACAAACCAGGAACCAGTCCTGTCTAAGGAAATGATGTCCCATAACATTTTACACATTTTTCAGTGCCTGTTTTGTCATCTCCTCTTCACTTATTTCTCTTACTTGACTAGCGTCAGTCTTAATGTTAGTCTGTTGCCTCACTCTTAACTTCGTGTATGGTATTATTTTGATGAAAAATGCAGCGTTAAAAAAATAAAGGAATCATTCACTTGTAAACAAAATAAGACGCCATTGTATTTTCAGCTGCTTGCACCGGGGGAATTTTCGGCGTTTCAAGAGGGAACGAATACCATCCGTGCTATTATTCATTGATCATTGACCCTTCTCCTGTGTATTTACAATCAAACGGCTTTAGTTATCAGAATCAGTTTCACTTTCCCTTTTAGAATGGTGTGAAATAAGGTCATGTGTAAATATACAAAACTCTTTATAATTTGATAAATAATTGCATTGCAATTACGTTCATTCATTATAGGACGTCGTCTGCTTAAGCAGGATCGATCCCGAGTGTGACGACATCAAAACATCGCTATATTTCTGGCGAATCCTCGGATATTCCAGATGCTGAGAAGAGCTTTTATTTGTGTTGTTTTTATAAGCATCACATACGCAGTTGACATAAAACTTATACGATTGTCATCTGTAAACTTCCCAGTTTCTAGTGATACATTAATTGCCATATTTGTGATTTTCTTTGGATAGCTACTTTAAGCTTATAGTTTGTAATCTTTCACCAATTTTACAAAAACACTTCTTAAAGTGCCGATTGTTACATGAGATTCTCTATGATCAATATCATACAACTCTGGCCAACATGTAATTAAAAAATGAAAAGAATAAAACGTCTTTGGTAGTAATGTTATTCATGACTTCTTAGAATATCTGCAAGATTTATTGCACAATCCTCTATTTACAAAGACTGCTATATTATAGGAGACTTTAACATAGATATATATCTAATTCTTCCATTAATACTTCACAAGAATTTTTGGAAACCATGTTTTCTGCATCCTTCTTACCTTTAATTACTAAACCAACTCGGGTTACCAACCAAACAGCAACCCTCATAGATAACATCTTTTGTAATGTTATTCCTTTACCTGAATCAGGAATTGTTTTATCTGACATATCAGATCACTACCCAATTTTTTCACGAAGTCCTTGTAGTTTTAGTTGTAGATTTAGAAGAATAACACCTAATAAAATAGCGCAATTGAAAGCAAGTCTTGAAGGTGCTGATTGGGCTGATGTTTATAGTTCGCATGATACAAATACAGCTTACAATACTTTTATGACGAGTTTCATGTCCCATTTAGATAGGCATATTCCATTAGTGAAAAAAATCCTCTAATTATAAAAAGAGCCCAAGACTTCCTTGGATAACTAAATCAATTTTAAGATCAATAAATCGAAAAAACAACTTATATTACGCCAACAAAATTCAGCGTTCTGAAAAGTCTCACCGTAAATATACTACTTACAGAAATATTCTCACCAAAATATTACGAATTGAAAAACGGAAATATTTTCAAAATCAGTTGATTCTCTTTAAACACGATATTAGTAAAACGTGGAAAATCATAAATAGTGTTATTAATAAGAATAACGATAAATCACGTATAACAAATATTAAATATAACAATGTAGAAATCCACGATTCAGTACAAATAGCTAATGTATTCAACCAATATTTCTCTCAGATAGGACATAATCTTGCAAAAAATATTCCTCCAACGCAAAAGAAATTTTCAGATTTCATACACCAGCCAAATCCCAGTTCGCTGTTTTTTGTCCCTGTACCTAGAAATGAGTTAATAGATATAGTTCACAATTTAAAAATAAAAAGACGACTGGACACGATGGTATTGATAACATTTTATTGAAAAACGTCATAAATTACATAGTCGATCCGTTGGTGCATATATTTAATTTGTCTTTGTCTAGCGGTGTTGTTCCTGATTGTATGAAGATTTCCAAGGTTATTCCGGTTTACAAAAAAGGAGAAAAATGTAATATTTGTAATTTTAGACCAATTTCTCTTCTACCCGCTCTTTCAAAAATTCTGGAAAGAATAATATACAAAAGACTTCTAAATTTCCTTAATAAAAACAACATAATTTCTGATTTTCAGTTTGGCTTTCGCCGAGGGCATAGTACATCCCATGCTGTGCTTGCCTTTGTCGAAAAAATTACAAGGGCTATTGATAATTTAAATCATACTGTGGGCGTTTTCCTGGACCTCTCCAAGGCCTTTGATACCATAGATCATAAAATACTTCTCTACAAATTGAACAATTATGGAATTCGTGGCAAGGCCTTGGGGTGGTTCAGCAACTATCTAACAAACCGAAAGCAATTTGTATGTATAAATGACCAATGTTCTTCTATGCAGGATGTAAACTGTGGTGTTCCGCAGGGTAGTTTACTGGGCCCCCTTTTATTTATAATCTATATCAATGATATCCATAACTCATCTAATATCCTCTCTTTTATGTTATTTGCAGATGACTCTAATGTGCTCCTCTCACATCCAAATCCTGATATTTTGATTAATACCCTAAATATTGAATTAGACAAATTGTTACAATGGATAAGAGCCAATAAGTTGTCAGTAAATTTACCCCCCAAAAATGTATGCTCTTTAGCAATTCTATAGATATCTTACCACCAGTGGTGTAGTGGAGCGTATACGCTTGTATACGCCGTATACGTAAGAAAGAAATTGGACTTTTTTGGGTATACGCGCGTATACTTCAAAAAAAATTATCAGGTTTTAAAATTTAAATATATATAGGGAAAAAAAGAAGAATTGTATGAAATTTATGAAAAATCGTCGAAATTCATACTCTGTGAATTGTGTTCCACAGAATTAATTTGTGTTGGCGATCCATAATTATACTCGACAAACTTTTGACAAATCAAACGTACGTATTGCAGTATGATTGCGTATTATGTTTTTACGTACATCCGATCCATATCCGGCCGGGCCCGCGGCGCGCGTGTGATGTGCATGTGGCGGATGTGCCCAGCCCGAGGCCCCTGACCGGCGCGGCTAGGTATAGCAAGTGCGAGCCTAGCTGCCAGGCTAGGCGCGAGCTGGCTATATCCTAGTATAATATAGCCGCTAGGCCATCATCATGGCCCATGCGCCGTACAAAATATACAATGTACAACTTCAAGGCCAAAGGAGGCGGAGCTGATTTCGTGCAGTGGCCAGGTCCCAGGATCAACTAAGGAATTTCAGCCTTTGAAGTTTGAGGAAAATTGAGGCGAATTCAGGTCTCAAAAAGCAGAACTCAGTTGTAGTTAATAATAATAATAATTGCATTTATATGGCGCTTTATACGGGCGTTTCTAAGCGCACTGGTTGTCTGTCTAAGTAAGTAAACTATAGTAAACACGATAACATAAAAGCAAAACAGTAACTACATGTATGCAGTATGCGCCTCCATAAAAATTACAACTGCTTAAAAAGATGGGTTTTTAGGAGGATTTTAAATGATTCGATAGATGTGGCATTCTGAATATGGGATGGGAGTTTGTTCCAAAGGGTGGGGGCAATGGACGAAAAGGCTCGGTCGCCATACCGGGTTTTTGTACGTGGGCCATAAGATAATTGGAGAGAGGAAGATGAACGGAGGGGTCTGGCAGAAGAGGAGGAACGAAGGGTGACCAAGTCTTGAAGATATATGGGGGCAAGATAACTGTTAAACAGTTCGTTGTGTTCAATTACCAAAACTGCACTGTTTGCACATCAAAAAAAAATTATATTTTGATGTGATATTTATTGTGAAAAAGATGCTTTTGAAATCGTGTTTATAATCAGGGCACTGTGAATGTTACACTGTGTAAACTACAAACTTACTATCGCATTCACTTGATTTTGATTTTGATTTGATTTATTTTCTTCTGCATTCATATTAGTACATTTTTCTTTTGTATATAAAATAAAATACAAGAGTACTTTTTGACACTGAATCATAAACAAGTACATGTATATGTAACAATTATTTTTTCAAAAACAAACACGAAATGATAAATTGTCAAATTATTGTAATTCATAACATATAAAATCATTAGCGGAAGAAGGACTGCCATTATAAGCAGTTTGCTTGAGAATATGGCAGCCCCAGACAAATATTGTGAAATAGCTAAAACATGTTCAAATAAGCAGAATGGATAAATAATTGAAATCTTAAGTTAAGAGCATATTGATGATAAAATGGTGATGATGATGATGATGATGATGATAATGATAACGGTGATGATGATGATGATGATGATGATGATGAAGAGTTGACACAGAAATTTACGTTATATATTCAGATAGTAACATCGTTTTAACTTTGGCTTTAAATGAGTAAAGGGAACAACAGGATTTAATGAATTCTGGGAGAGAGTTCCATAGGTCGGGACCATGGTGTCTTATTGATCTATGGGCAATCAGTAACTTTGGGTTGAAAAGATGAAAATTGGAGGAATTGCGAGTAGGGTAGGAGTGAATAGTGTTATTTAAATTATAAAAGTTTTGAAATGAAAGAGGGAGCAAGTTATTTAGATACTTAAATATAAACAGTAAACTTTGTAGTGAATTGATGTCGAATACTGTTAGAGTTTTCAGTTGGTAAAATATTGGTCTAGTGTGAGATAAATATGGTGAACCAGTACATATGCGAAGGGCTTTCTTTTGTAATAAGTAAATAGAGTTGATTTTTGTTTTGTTGGTGGTGGCCCATACTAAATTGCAATATGTTATGTAAGGTAATATCAATGAATTATAAAGCATAATGAGCGTTTTACAAGAGACAAATTTCTTTACTTTGTAAAGTATACCAATATTCCTAGAAATAGAAGCAGTTATATGACGTATATGTTCGTTCCAATATAAATTTTCATCGATAATGACGCCCAAAAATTTTGTTTGTATCTTTCTTTCAAGAGGTACACTATCTATAAGTATGTCGTAAGGAAAATCAATGACATGAGAATTTACGTGCTTAAAATACATGAAATTGGTTTTATCTAAATTAAGGGACAATTTATTGCATTTGAACCACAAAGATAACTTTGGTAACTCATTATTAAGTGTATCTACAAGGGTATTTAAATTATGATGTGAACAGAAAATGTTTGTGTCATCTGCAAATAATATGAAAGATAAAAGAGGCGTTGTATTTGTTAAATCATTAATATATAATAGAAAAAGTAAAGGGCCTAGTATTGACCCTTGTGGAACACCGCATTGGATTGGTAGGAAATTTGAAGAAACATCATTATACACTACATATTGTTGTCTATTAGATAAATAGCTCTCAAACCAGGAGAGGGCAACTCCACGAACTCCATAAGAGTGAAGTTTTTAAAGTAAAATATGGTGGTCAAGCGTATCAAAGGCTTTTGATAAGTCCATGAATACTCCTATTACGTGTTCTTTATTGGCTATGGCATTCGTTATTTTATCATATAATTGTACTAAAGCTAGGTCGGTTGAATGTCTTTTTCTGAAACCATATTGATTTAGATTTAGAAAATGAAATGTATCTAAAAAGTTATACAACCTTTTGTAAATAATCTTTTCTAGGATTTTTGATATACTGGGAAGAATTGATATAGGTCTGTAATTACTTATTTCGCGGGGGTTGTCTTTTTTGAAAACGGGATTTACCTTTGCAATTTTTAGGGAATCAGGACATTTCCCGGTGTTAATAGATATATTAAATATGTGAGTTAGCGGAGAAACGAGAAAATGTATAATTTGTTTCAGGAGAAAAGCACTGATTCTATCATGGCCTTGCGATTTACTTGACTTGAGATTTTTTGTTATTTCGATTATTTCATTTGGATTTGTGGGATTAAAAAACAGTGAAGAAGTTGTAGGTTCAGGAAGAAATTTAGTAAAATTTTCGTTCGGTTTATTGAGTTTATTTGCTAAATTAGGTCCTATATTTACAAAAAAGGAATTAAAGGTATGAGCTATATCTTCAGACTGTATTGCTGTATTATCCATTGTAAAATTATTAGTAGGTAAATTTTTTGTTTTCTTGCCAATCAGATCGTTTATAATCTCCCAAGTAGATTTCATATTAGATTTCACTCGATTAAGTTTATCGGAATAGTACATTTTACGAGAAGTTCGAATGATATTAGTTAATTTGTTCCGGTACGTTTTATATTTGTTTTTATTAAGAGTAGTAGAGTTTGTTAAATAAGCCTTATAAAGTTTGTTCCTTGTGTGTATGGATCGCAGAATTGCTTTTGTTATCCATGGCATTTTACAACGTTTATTGTTCTTGTTTACAGATACCAGAGGAAAATTTTTGTCGTAATACTTCTGTAACTTTTTATTAAAAGTTTCGTATGCAATATTTGCATCTGACTCACTATAAATATCCAACCATTCTTCTCTTGCTAGATCACTTTTGAGGGATTCAATATTTTGGGGTGTTTGCTTTCTGTACATGTTTGAGTTAACTGACTTTTTATTTGAAGTGTCATTGTTACATATTAAAAAAATTGGCAAATGGTCGGATATATCGGAGTATAGTAATCCACTCGTCATGTCTTTGTCAAAGATGTTAGAAAAAATATTATCTATAAGGGTTGAAGATTGACCATCTATCCTGGTTGGTTTATTTATATGCGGATAACAACTATTAGCATAAATAATATGAATAAGTGTATCATGATAACTACTATGAGATAACAAGTCTATATTAAAGTCACCCATTAGATATAATTGTTTGCCTTCTCCCGAAAGAGTATGGAGGCATATATCAAGATCTTCACAAAATGAATTTATAGAACCATGAGGGGGTCTGTAAATTAATCCAACGATTATATTTTTGCTGTTTGAATTTATGATTTCTAAAAACAATGATTCAGTTTGTGTTAATGATATTTCCTTTCGGAATTTAAATTGTAGTTGTTCATTGATATAAAATGCTATACCCCCTCCTCTCTTTTCTTCTCGATCATGTCTGATCAGTGTATAATTTTGTAAGTTAAATAGGTTGGGCGAAGTATTATGAAGCCAAGTTTCCGTGACACCAATAATTGAAAAGGGAAAATTGTTCAAAGTATATAGCAATGTTTCCAGAGAATCAAAATTTTTGCTTAGACTTCTAGCATTTACATGAAGTAAACTAAATCTATTCCCTGTTTTTTGAAAACTAGAAGTAAATTCGTCAATTGAGTAATAGTTACTATCAAAGGATAAATTGTTGGTATTGAAAATAGATAACTGGTCTAGATCAGTAGTCATAAAAAATAGCTATTATTACCAATCTATTGTGATTAAAAGTGTAACAGCAAGTTCGCATGTAAAGTTTCTGTGTCGTACTAGTATGACAGTGGTAATGGTCATGAGATGGAAAGAGAATGAAATGACCATGTAAAGATGGGAGGTGACATAAGGATGAATGATGATGATGATGATGAGTTCCTAAAGCGTTAATCAAATGATTAACTTTCATAATGACAAGTTCACTAATCTTGAGCACCTCAGCCATAAAATACATTCATAACTAATATGGAACCCTTAATGAACTCTTGTCTCGGCACTGCTGCATCAAATAACGTTTATGAAGTTTTAAATAATAATACAGTAATATCATACTTAATTTATCAAAGTCAATTTGTTAGAGAAATACATGATTCGAGTGAATTTATTTCGAAATAGAATTGGAGAATGATTCTTTTCATGAAAAAGAGCAGTGCAGAGAGAAAAGTTGTACATGTTTGCATATAGAACCTTATAATGTATTACAGATGTACTAAATAGAAAAGGTTCAATTAAAATATTATTGTAAATCCATAAAGGTAATGTTAAAACTTTCAAAAGAAGAAAAAAAAACACTTATCATATTACCATTCGGTGCGTAATGCATATCAGTAAATTGGAACAAGACTAAATTCGGTGCAACCGAATCATGCAATTTACGATTTAACAAAAAACAAAACAAAAACAAAAACAAAAAACAAAGTCCAAACAAAACAAAGACAAGATGTCAGTATCGATTCATAGTGGAGTACCCACAAAGCCTCTCATTAGAGGAAGTAAACACAGCTTTCAAATACTCTTCCTTCCCCTGTTCTTTCTCCTTATTCCGATCTTCTTCCTATTTACATTTGTATGCGACAGATTATCAGTGATTGTATAAGACAAAGGGGGAAAACTGAAACAGACATACACAGGTATCAATGTAGACAAATGCTTCAAGTACATTAAAAACATTGCGAATAAATTCTTTCATCTTATAACTATCGCTATATTATAATTCCTTTAGAGGAAAAGACTGAGGGTTATAAAAACTCTAACCAATTTTATAACGAATATTCAGCACAAAAAGTGATGAATGTCAGTAAATAATTGTAATAAATATTAATTAATCAATTGATGAATATCATTAAAATTGGGAAATAAAACTACAGTAAAATAAAACTACAGTACTTGAGGCATTGTTTAGTAATAAGTAGATTAACAACATTGCTAATAAATATCAATCTGTCAGTGATGAATATCAATAAATTCAAAGAAAAAAAAAAAAGATATACCCAAGTATCGATCTACACAAATGCTTCAAGTCCATTAAAAACATTTCGAATATTTTTTTTTTTCTTATTACTTTTGGTAGATTATAATTCCTTTAATACTCAGAGGAAAAGACTGAGGGTTATAAAAAAATCTAACCATTTTTTATAACGGAGATTCAGCACAAAAAAAATGATGAATGTCCGTAAATAATTATAATAAATATCAATTAATCAAGTGATGAATATCAGTAAAAATTGGAAAAAAAAACAAACTTGAGGCATTTGTTTATCAATAAGCAGATTAACAACATTGCCAATAAATATATATTTGTCAGTGATGAATATCAGTAAATTGAAAGAAAAAATGAGAAAGATATACGCAAGTATCGATCCAGACAAATGCATCAAGTCCATTAAAAACATTGCGAATAAATTCCTTTTTTCTTATTACTCCTTTAATACTGAGAGGAAAAGACTGAAGGTTATAAAAAATCTAACCATTTTTTATAACGGAGATTCAGCACAAAAATTATGAATGTCCGTAGATAATTGTAATATCAATTTATCAAGTGTTAAATATCAGTGAAATTGGAAAAAGACTACTTGAAGCATTTGTCCAGCTAAGAAGTAGATTAAAACATTACCAACAAATATCAATTTGTCAAGCGATGAACATCAGTAAACCGAAAAAATGAGAAAGACATACGCAACCATCGATCCAGACAAACGCCTCAAGCACACCAAAAAAATTGCGAATACTTTCCCTTTCCTATCACTTTCGCTAGACTACAATTCCTTTAATACTGAGAGGGTTATAAAAATGTAACCATTTTTATAACGAATATTCAGCACAAAAAATGATGAATGTCCGTAAATAATTGTAATAAATATCAATTAATCAAGTAATGAATATCAGTAAAATTGGAAAAAGACTACAATACTTGAGGCATTTGTATATCAATAAGTAGATTAACAACGTTGCCAATAAATATATATTTGTCAGTGATGAATATCAGTAAATTGAAAGAAAAAAAAAATGAGAAAGATATGTACGCAAGTATCGATCTAGACAAATATTTCAAGTAGGCCTACATTAAAAAACATCGCGAATAATTTTTTTTTAATTTTTTTTTTATTACTTTCGGTAGATTATAATTTCTTTCATACTGAGAGGAAAAGACTAAAGATTATAAATAATCTAACCATTTTTTATAACGGAGATTCAGCTCAAAAAATGATGAATGTCCGTAAATAATTGTAATATATACCAATTAGTCAAGTGATGAATGTCAGTAAAATTGAAAAAAAAAAAGACTACAGTACTTGAGGCATTTGTATAGTAATAAGTAGATTAACAACATTTCTAATAAATATCAGTTTGTCAGTGATGAATATCAGTAAATTGAGAAAAAAAATGAGAAAGATATGTGCAAGTATCGATCTAGACAAATGCTTCAAGTCCATTAAAAACATTGCGAATAAATGCTTTTTTCTTATTACTTTCGTTAGATTATGATTCCTTTAATACTGAGAGGAAAAGACTGAGGGTTATATAAATCTCACCATTTTTATAACGGAATATTCTGCACAAAAAGTGATGAATGTCAGTAAATAATTGTAATAAATGTCAATTTATCAAGTAAATATCAGTAAATTGGAAAAAGACTAAATTCAGTACAGACGAATCAAGCAATTGATGATTTAAGAAAAAAAAAATCAGAAACAAAAACAAAACAAAGAAAATGTGTCAGTATCGATTCATAGTGAAGTACTCGGAGAGCCTCTAACTAGAGAAAGTAAAGAAATTTTCCGAATACTCTTCTCTTTCCCGTTTCCCTTCTTTTCCCCTTCTTCCTCCTTTCCCCCTTTCCTATTTACTTTTACAGGTGACAGATTATCAGCGACTGATTTAAGTAGCAAGTAGAAAAAATGAGAAAGATATACGCACTCGCCGGTATCAATGAAGACAAACGCTTCAAGCAGATTAAAAAAAAAACATAGCTAATAAATTCTTTTTCCTTATTACTTTCGAGAGATTGTAATTCCTCTAATAAGAAGAAAAAAGAGAGTTATAACAACAAAAAAAAATAATAAAAATATTAAATAGGCATGGTAATCTATTTTTTCCTGCAGCAACTACCAAAAATGGGAGTAATTATATACAATTCTCCAGGTTACTCCAGGTTTTATATCTATTAATTTATTTTGAATTTTTCTTCTTTCAATTTTTTTTGTGTGGAAAATGCACTATTGTCATGAAGTCCAATTAATTCACTAGCAAATAAATTGTCCAACATAAGTAATAAAAGACCAATATTAAATTACGTAACTAACCGTCATAATGAATGCATGTGAATACATTGTAATTTTAATTACACAATTTTCATAATAGTAATGGTACTGCATGTAAATAAAAACTTATTTTTCTTAAATAGTACGGTAACTGATTCTTGTTCTTTTTCTATTGAAGTATAGATGTTAGGTTTGAAAGACTGTCCAAAATTTGTCGGGGTGGGAGGTTCTCTCCAAATGAATATCGCAAAATCATTAATTGGGCATGGAAGATACGTGTAGAACTGTTTAATTGGCGAAATCCTCTTCTTGACTTACCCCCTTATTCTTTGTAGCGTTGCCATTCTGATGAATCTTTCGGCTTCGTGTAAAGGATGACTTTGCTGCCGACAACAACAATTTTGGTTGACAAGTTGTTTTCTTTTCTGAATTTGTATGCTTTAGTTGCCAAGATGCCTCTTTCAGCTTTCAGTGCTGGTGGTAAATCAGTGCGTACACTGATCCTTGGGTTGGTTTGATCAATGCCAATACGTTGTGGCCTTCTCTCGAAAGCAGCTAACAATCGATTCCGCTGGGCCATATAAACAAATTTGGCTATGATCGGTTCAGGTGCATTGGTTGTGTTGTTGCGCTTCGATGGAAGGCGATGCGCGTTGATAAGGGCAATGGATTGTGCATCTTCCTCGCTTAAACCAAGAGCCATGAAAGCTGCGCGCAACACATTCATAACATTCTCATTTTCCTTCTTTTCCAAGCCATAGAACAAAAGATTTGATTTCCTTTGATATATCTCCGATAATAGGAGCTTTTCTTTGAGAGCATCGATTTCATCTTGTAGCCTTTTTTCCATTTGCGGTAGTTTTTCTTTCTCTATATTCAACATTCTGGCGGAGTTATCCTCTGCACTTGCTTCTAGATCTGACATTTTTTTTTTCATAGCTGATATATCCTGATGAATGATGTCAAGTTTGCTACATACCCGATTTGAAAACTCGTTAAATGATTTCTGTAGATCGGCAATAGTAGACTCCATAGCTGGTGTGTTATCGGGTTGCGTGCGTTGCGTACGTTGCTTGCCAAGTGTCGATGGGTTTACCGATGATGGGCGTTGGCTTGAACCACTGGTACTGGTAGTACGTTGATTTTGGCCTGGCCGGATTTTACTTCTCAATTCATAAGCTTTCTTCATGAGGAAGAAAATTCCAATGAGAGCGCCTCAAATGGTGCACAATACGTTAAGTTTGTATAAGAATCAGATCTTTACCTTAAATAATGGTTCCAGACGTCAAAAGTAAGATTTTAAAGATAGTATGGTGAGAGCTCAAAAATGGCGCTACTTCTCCATTCCGCTACGCATGCACTTCTACAACTATAAATGCAGGCTTTAAAAAAACACAACCACTGGCGTAGACAGGGGGCACAAGGGGACCATTCCCCCCCCCCCCCCCCATTCAGCCACTAAAAAAAGCGAGAGCAAAAATCGGGAGAAGTGAGAGAAAAAGGGTTAAAAAGGCGCTACAATAATTGCATTTATATGGCGCTTTATACGGGCGTTTCTATAAGCGCACTGGTTGTCTGTCTAAGTAAGTAAACTATAGTAAACACGATAACATAAAAGCAAAACAGTAACTACATGTATGCAGTATGCGCCTCCATAAAAATTACAACTGCTTAAAAAGATGGGTTTTTAGGAGGATTTTCCCCTTCCCGCGCTTCGCTCTCCTCTCCCTGCACCAACCCCTGCAGTATTATATAATAACTGAAAAGCAGTCATGCATGGCGTCGAACTATAACTTTCCGCCTAAACAAATTGTTTGCTATATATACAAGCCGTTTTCTTTCTCTTAAATTTGCTTAAAACGTCAGAGCTTTCGCGCTTCACGCGGGAATGGGGAAACTCCCACTCCCTGCACCCATTCTTGTTACAGTGCAGTATTACGTCCAAAATAACTGAAAAGCAGCCAGAGCTTCGAACTAACATTCCGCCTAAAAAAGGTGCTAAAACGTGAGAGCTTTCGCGCTTCGCGCGGGAAGGAGGGAAACTCCTCCTTCCTGCACCCACCCCTGTTATATACCGTGCAATATTGCTCCAAATAATTGAAAAGCAGTCGGTTCGTCGAACTATAACTTTCCGCCTAAAAGTTTGTTTGCTACAAGCCGTTATCTTTCTCTCAAATTTGCTAAAATGTCAGAGCTTTCGCGCTTCGCGCAGGAAGGGGGAAACCCTCCCCCTCCCTACACCCATCCCTGTTGCAGTGCAGTATTACGCCCAAATAACCGAAAAGCAGACGTCGAGATAACTTTCCACCTAAAAAGGTGCTACGAGCCGTTATCTTTCTTTTAAATTTGCTATATAAAACGTCAGAGCTTTAGCGCTCCGAGCGGGAAGGGGAAATTACCCCCTTCCTGAACCCACCCTTGTTACATACAATGCCGTATTGCGTCCAAATAACCGTACAGTAGTCCTGAGCTCGAAATACCTTTTCCCCAAAAAAAGGGGGTGCTACGAGCAGTTATCTTTCTCTCAAATTTGCTATATAATGCACTAAAAATCTAGTTTTTGGAGGTTTGAAATGCGATTTTTTTCGAAAGCTCGGTCGCTTTGCTCCCTCGCATAATTATTATCTTTCAAGATCTCGTAATTTCGCGCCCCCAGTAGGCCTATATTGTTCTTAAATAGCTTAAAGGGTTCAAAATTTGAAAAAATAAAGATGTAATTGCTTTGCTCGATACATCATCACTCCTGCTAAATACTGCGCCCCCGATGTAGGATAAATAAAGTGTATAAAACAGCATTGCAAAGGTTCAACTTTTGAAAGAAATCTCAACCTCAGGTACCCTTGCTGAATTTCTGGACTCTTTCTCAAGCCTTTCAGGGTTTTCGTTAGTTTTGCTCCCGATTGTAGAAGTGAGTGAATAGAAAACCGCTTATCAATGCATAAAATTCGAGCTTCTCTACCGCTCAATTGCAAAATTTCCTGGGTAAAATGCACAAAAAATTGCGTTTTTTTAGGGTTAAAAATTTTAAAATTCGAAAAATCCTGGCTACACCTGTGAGCACAACTCAATCTTATTTAATTGTTGAACAGGTGTCTTTAATCATATGAAAATTACACATACAAAAGTAAAACAGTGAATGTTATTAACAGTGGGTAAGTATCTTAAAGTACATTTATTTCAAACTACACAACAAGATGTATGAAATAACTATATATGGTACCGTATAGTTGCAGTACCAAACCATTTGGAGATCTATGACAGCGTGTCTTATAAATATCTGTATCAGCAATTACATGTAAATGAGTGTTGCATAAACTAGAAATAAATATTATTATGACAACGGCTGGAATCATCTTGGATTATTTTTGTTCTTGGTGATTTAGACATGTATAGATCTATAGGACTTATGCAAGGGTTGGTCTGAAAATATGACTTGATGTTTTTTTGTCTGAAAATATAACTCCCTAATGCGTTCAATTTTTTTTTTCAAATTTTGATGCTTTTTGCAAAACTTAATTTTAACATTGTGAGATGATATTGTGACAGATGATTTGCGTGTGTGTGTGTGTGTGAGAGAGGATGTGTGTGTTTACATAGATTCATTTTTGGGGTACAGAGAACAATAGAGCACAATGAAGGCCTTTATTCCGTCATGCTTGTGGGGTACAAAATACAATAGGAGAAAACAATAAAGTTCCCCACAAATCAGTGTGTGAGGGTGTGTGTGGGTGTGAGGGTGAGTGTGTGTGTTTTCTTGTCAGGACACGGGGGGGGGGGGGGTTGTGTTTGTGAATCACCACCACAGCACGGTGCATCGCCTCGTCGTTAGCTTGGTGCTCTGAGGATTGAGCTATTAGTATAAGGGAGTATACCCAAAAAAATATTTACCACTACAACACTGCTTACCACATAACATTAAATTAGATAGTGCTGATATTGAAGTCGTTTCTTCAATGAAATGTTTAGGTTTGACAATAGACGATAGACTCTCATGGAAAGTACACATTGATACAATTTGTCGAACAATTTCCCGGAATATAGGAATTATAAATAAGGTTAAATTTGTTCTGCCAACTAATTCACTACTAATGCTCTACTCGACATTAATTTTACCCTATCTAAATTATGGTATTATTGTTTGGGGAAATACACACAATTTTTATCTTCATAGAATATTACTTCTACAAAAGAAAGCCATGAGTGTTATTTGTAACACTTCATGGAGATCCCATACTGATGTCTTATTTATAGAAAATAAAATCTTGAAGATAACTGACTTATATCGCTATAATCTCGGTCAGTTTATGTACCAATTGAATAATAATGCTCTACCCTCAATCTTCAATATAATATTCAATAAAAACAAAACTATACATCAATACCCCACACAATCTGACGAATTTCATCTGCCATTAACTAGAACTATGCTCTCTAAATCCATCTTTACTTTCACAGGTCCGAAGCTCTGGACTATTATTGATAATAGCATCAAGAATTCCCCTAGTTTAAACTCTTTTAAATTTAAATTGAAAAAAATTCTTCTGAGTAACATGTTCTCAAAACTCGGCTCTTTAAAACTCATCATCCCTCAACCTTCTTCAAATTATTTCAAACAACATTGTATACGATTACGTTCCTATTCAATTTATGCCATCCGTATTCTAGTCGGTCTGTGTTATGTTGTGTGTGTCTATAGGTAAGAGTCCTACCCTCTCTCGTTCCTTTTCTCGCTTCCTTTTCTGTCTCTTTCACTCCTATTATGTTTTGTTTATCCGGTTCATGTGCAAATATGTTCCCTTTTCAACGATACACTATTTTTGCAATTATAAGTAATCGGGGGCTGCAGTCTACAAGCCTAGCTTTTTAGCAGTCCCCTCCGCTACCAACCTAGTTTGGTTTTGGTTTTTCTATGTCTATATTGTACGCTATAAACAATAATTGTAAGTTTCATTGATTTGCTATGTACGATGTAAACCTATGTATTTTATATTGTTGGAAGTGGAAATAAATGAAATGAAATGAAATGAAATGTTCTCCTTAACTTTGGCTCAATACCATTTTGTGTACGGGTATGCAGTACATTTAACAAATGTGTGTGTGGAAAATCCCAGTCGTCATGCCTTTTGAACAAATTTCAAAAGCAAAGGCAGACGTATTAGAAGCATTCAAAAATCTTTGTAAGGTTGAGGAGTCATTATGATAAACTCCTATTCAAAGTTGTTTTCCTGCCCAAATTCCTCTTCATTTTTTTCACTCCAAATCATTTAAAGGAACTCTCAGATTACGTAGGTAAATTATCCTTTCAAATATTTTGTTATCAAGCTTGTTTCTTTATTCAGTGAGAAACACAAGATTTACAAATATGCAGTTGATGGTGCATGTCCATTAAGAATGGAATCCCCTAATAAAATATCCTGCAAGAAGGTATATACATGTATATATATATATATATATATATGAGTGTACTCTTAATATCAAGTCTGACCCCACGTGTTAGTAGAACTGGAACTTAAATGCACTTGTCATTTGCTCTCACAAAACGATGTATAAGCAGACAATTACAGTTTGTCCTTTAAATCTCTCTTTACTAGTTTTTGTTCATGGTAATCTTAAGTAATGTATAATTAGCTCTTTGTTGTTCTTGCCCTGCATCTTTCCCAAATTTACCAAATGATTTCCTAAAGTGCCTGTTGTAAAATAAAAAGGCACTGGACTACATTTAACTCAAAATGAAAAGAATAAAATCGTTTTGTGATATTTTCTCCTTAACTGTGGCTCTATGCCATTTTTGTGCGGGAGTGCAGTACATTTAACCGATGGTTGTGTGGAAAACCCCAACCGTCATGCCTTTTGAACAAATTCAAAAGCAGAGGCAGAAATTGTGGAAGAATTCATGAATCTGTGTAAGGTTGAAAAGGAGTCATTATGATAAACTCCTATTCAAAGGTGTTTTTCTGCCCAAATCATTTAGAGGAACTCTCAAATTACGTGTGCGAATTATCCTTTCAAAATGAATGTTTATCAAGTCTGTTCCTTTATGGCATGAGAAAAACAAGCTTTACGAATATGCAGTTCATCTTATGATAACGGTACATTCTATATTTAAAGAAATGGAAATATCCTGGAGGAAGGTGTATTTATTATATTTTATAGGGATACTCAACCGCAGATTGTGGACGTTTTAATGCCGCGAGAGGGCACCGTGATCGTTACCTGATCATGCCGTTGCCCGCGGGGTGCAAACCTCGGATAGACAAACATGCACGCTCCGCCTGATCTCGAACTCTCGTGCGAGATTCGGTCGGCTTCGTGCAGTCGAAATGTAATCCCACTTAGTCCAACGGTTCCACGCACAAACTTTGTGTACGAGTGAATGGGGCTTACGCAATCCTGACTTTCCGCACGGCCGCCCGGTGGCGTATCCCTTTAATGCTGAGTCTGACCCCTCGTTTGAGCTTAACTTGTCATGTGTTCTCATTGACCATTTTCTAAAAGCAACGCATCTAGGCAGATAATTGCTGCCTTTTCTCTCATTCGCTCTTTACCACTTATTTCAATCGCAATCTGTGTTCATGTACAGTTATCGCTTTTTTCGACCCCTCCCCTTCCCTCATCCTCATCAGATAGCCCAAAGAGGAAAGAAGACGGGAGGAGAGAGAGAGAGAAAGAGCGAGCTAAGAAACAGAAACAAATAAACGATGAGTCGAACCTCTCTAATCCCCCCCCCCCCCGAACGCGGCCTTGTTTTCTCACATTCCATCCGTGTAGAAAGACGGGTGCCCTCCATGACACCTGTGCCCCTTCGATGACGAAATTCACACTCTTCACACTCTACTCTTCCCTCTCTCCATTTGTCTCCCTCTATAATAACACTTTCTGTAACTCTTCCTATCACATGACCACCCTCTCTCACGCTCCCGACACTCCCACTTACATCATCTTTTGTTCCCCTCGTGTTCGTCCTATGGGTCAGTAGGTTTCTTTATTTCATTCTAATAGGTTAAGTCCTTATGATTATTCAGTTCAAATAATTCATATTCATAGCAACTTATATTCATTGAATTCTATAATACACATGTACCTCCTTTGATTTACAAACTATGGTAGTTTTGTATCTTGAAGCGTGATGTATATGCACTGAATTTGAAGAGGTATACATCTCAGTTCCTTACAGGCAAGCAAGGAGGTAGAAAGTTTTTTTTCCTGTTTTCTGTTATTCTGGACCACGCCTTGTAGTTATCTTCTGAGGCTATCCTACCTACTATTTCTTAGAAGTCCAATTCTGTCCGTGCAAGATTCATCTTGAGACAAATAACAAGGCTCAGGAAAAAGCTGTTTCCGATAAAAAGTGTAGAAAAACAACAAACAGAATAGTGTTTGAAATTATGCCTATTTTCCGTTTCTGAATTTTAATGTGCAGAATATATTTTTCAGTATTATTATATTTGATTCGTGCCATAATGATGCCTTATGATGTATCCTTGGTGGACTTTTAAATTTATAGTTTGAAATCTTTCATCAATTTTACAAAAAAAAAATTCTAAAGTGACGATTGTAATATGATCAAGATCATACAACTCTGGCCTACATGTAATTCAAAATGAAAAGAATAAATCACTTATTTCCTCCTTAACTTTGGCTCAGTGCCATTTTGTGGGGATATTCATTACATTAAACCGATGCGTGTGGAAAACCCCAACCGTCATGCATTTTGCATAAATTCAAAAGCTAAGGCAGAAGTTATGGAAGCATTCATTAATATTTATACCGTTGAAAAGAAGTCATTGTGATACATTCCTATTCAAACTTGTTTTTCTGCCCAAATCAGTAAAGGGAACTCTGAAAATGCGTGGGCGAATCATCCTTTCAAATGAATTTTTACCAAGTTTGTTCCTTTATTCCATGAGAAAAACAAGATTTCGAATATGCAATTGATCTCATGATACATATCCATAAAAATGAAAATCCATCCTACAGGAGGGTATACAGTATTATAAATGCTTTCTCAATGACCCCTTAGCAGATCTGGAACTTAAATGCACTTGTCATTATTATTGCTGTCACAAAAAAAGCAAAGTACACACAAATAATTACAGCTTTTTCTCTACGTCGCTCCCTTGCTATTGTTGGTTCATGGTAATCTAAAGAATGTATAATTAGCTCTTTGTTGTTCCTGTCCTGTCCCGCCCCCCTCCGTCGGATGGCAAAGAAGGAGAAAGGCAGAGGTGTACATGTTTGCGCATTCAAATCGATGACATCGAACAAAGATAACAATGGGTCATCGGTAGTAATTCAATAGGTTATCGGTTGTCAACAATTGGTGAGGTTTATTCCGTCAATTAATTTTTTTATGCATTTCAATAGTGGAGTCATCTGTTGAAATTCGAACAATAGAAAACATAGATGTGTGTGTGTGTGTGTGAGAGAGAGAGAGAGAAAGAGAGAGGGTGTTAAGAAACGTTTAAAAGAAGATAAGCCCCCCCCCCCCATCACCACACACCCACACACGCGGGACGGCCTTGTTTTCATATATTCCATCCGTGTAGAAAGAACGGTGCCTTCTATGACACCAGTGCCCCCTTCAGTGGCAAACTTTGCCCCCCCCCTTCTCTTCCATCTCTCCATTAATTTTTTCTCCTCTGTCACCAAACGTTCTATAACTCTTCTGTCACATCATCACACCCTCGCATGCTCTCTACACTCCCACTTACATGTCTTTTCTTCCCCAGCGGACTTTCTAAACTGCTAATTATAAAATAAAAACACTTCTAGTTTAAAAGTCATACAGCTCTGGCTTACATGTAATTGAATTTATGTGCGGGTGTGCAATTATAAATCAATCCAATGTGTGTGGATAAAACCACGACCGTCATGCCTTTTGCATAAATTCAAAAGCAAAGGGAGCATTAATAAATCTGTGTAAGGTTGAAAAGGAGTCATGATAAACTCCTATTCAAAGTTGTTTTCCTGCCCAAATCAGTAAAGGGAATCACGTGGGCGTACTATTCTTTTTTTTTTTCTCTTCAAATACATTTATATTCTTTCACGCATCTTTCTGTATGTCATGAGAAAGATAAGATTCACAAATTTGCAGTTAATTACATGTCAACGCTGCAGTGTCCATAAAAAGTGAAAATGCCATGAAACAGTCCTATATACGGAAAGGTACATTTGAATATATCTTAATGTCAAGTCTAATTCCTCGTGTTTGCAGAACTATAACTTATAAAATGCTCCTGTCATTAATATTTTAAAGCAATTTTTACGCAGATCACTGATGCTTTGCTCTTTGCTAATTACTGTTCATATCAATTTAAAAAAGAATATGCTTAATGTATAATTAGCTCTTTGTAGTTCTTCCCCCTCCCTCGGATAATAAAGAGGAGAATGAGAGAGAGAGAGAGAGAGAGGGGGGGGGGGGGGGTAAGAAGGTGAGCCGCGCTCCCGCCCCTCCACCTCCACCCCAAAACGAGACGGCCTTGTTTTGTCATATTTCGTCCGTGTACAAAGACCGGTGCCGTACATGACACAAACGCTACTAATGGCTTTGATTATACAATGTAAATTCATGGCTATGGGCATATTCCTTTGGGTATTGTCACTGATTTCCTCACTTGTCATAAAATTCAAGTATTTTTTTTTTTGGTGGAAATTTGCCCCCTCCCCTCTAAATACGTTTTCGGGCACAGAATTCTATTTTGCAAGCGTTGAAACTGCCCCTTAAAGACGTGATTTATCATGATAGATTTTGATTGATAATACATGTACTTTTATCACGAAGTATTATAGCAGTGCCCTATTGTAGTAAGGATAGCGCAATGTCAGCAATTCAATAGTCAGGCGCGATGGCTCAATGGTAAAGCAGTGGTCTCGTAACTGGCTGACCCGGGTTCGAAACCAATTGGATGCGCTTATGCCCTTTGGTAAGGCATTAATATTCATTACCAAGTCCCTCGATACCCTGGTAAAATAAACCATTAAACCAACCACCTAACAACAATGACGACAGTTTTTATTACTTCTGACAAAATATCCATTAAAAGTTTAAAGATAAGCATACCAATATAACAAATGAAAACAAATGAAATAAGTATTCTTAATTAATGATCTATTAAAAAAAAATGAAATCTTAGTCGAGTTATCATTTTACACCAATTTCCTTTATGAAACGCACTCAGAAAACAATGAAATAATATACAAGATATAAAATTCTTTTTTAACACAGTTATAAAATCATAATCATCGAAGGCTTATTCTTTTTAATATGCTTTTTAAAACACTATGTTTTAGAATATTTAATCATGAATATCGTTATCGTTATCGCTCAGGTGGGATGCATTATAGTATGTGTTTCAAATTATGTTTCAAATTATGTTCAGTTTTCTTTGAGAGAGAATAAAAAAAAAACTTCTGAAAACAAAAATTATAGTAGGATCATTACAATATATCTGTTCAAATACCACAATAACAGTTACAAATACCAACCTCTCTTTGCATGCATGAGTAGTATTCATTGTGAGGAACTTCGAAACTTAACAGCGTAAACCCAACATGATATACTGTCTTAACAACACTCAATGTTATGTGCATTATAATGCATTGAATCGTATACGTTTTGCCGATTAGAAAATATTCCTGGACTTATATATACATCTGTATGAGCGAATTCGATAGGGCGACGACACACATTGAAGGTGCTACAAAAGTATTTCTTTTCATGGTAATCTTCAAACTGTAATCTCAATTTATAAATGCCTTGATGGCATTCAGTTATAGAAATTAACGATAACAACCTCGCACAGGATAACAGACGCGGTGAAAGCGCCATCGCGTAATTAGAAAAAAGAGATACAGTTCTTACTATGGCGTCATTGCCTGACGCCGCATCAAGGGGAGACCTAGAAGCGGTCAAGCAACTTTTAAGTGAGGGAGCTAAGGTAGATCAAGAAACAGGTTCATTAACTGGTTTACATGCAGCTTCTATGAACGGTCATCTTGATGTTACCGAATATTTGATTAGTCGGGGAGCCAATGTGAACAAAATTACCCGTGATGGTTTGACAGCCCTCCATTTATCCGTACAGTATGGTCACCTTTATGTCACGAAATATCTGATAAGTTTTGGTGCCAAGGTGAGTAATGATGGTTGGACTGTCTTACACTGTGCTGCACAGAATGGTCATCTTGGAGTCGCAAAATATTTAATCAGTCAAGGAGCGGAGATGAATAAGGGAGATAATAATGGTTGGACTGCACTACACAAGGCTGCACAGAGTGGTCATATTGATGTCACTAAATTTTTGATCCTAGAGGGAGCTGAGGTAAATAGGGGAAATATTAACAATTGGACTGCATTACATTGTGCTGCACAGAATGGTTACCTCGTTGTCACCAAATATCTGATCAGTCAAGGGGCTGAGGTGAATAAGAGAGATAATGATGGTTGGACTGCATTACACAGAGCTGTACAGAATGGTTACCTTGATGTCACCAAATATCTGATCAGTCAAAGGGCTAAGGTTAATACCAGAAATCATGACGATGTGACTGCATTACACAGTGCTGCACAGAATGGTCATTTTGATGTCACTGAATTTCTGATCAGTCAAGGGGCTGGGGTGAATAAGACAGATAAAGATGGTTTTACTCCATTACATAGATCTGCACAGAATGGTCATCTTGATGTCACAGAATATCTAATCAGTCAAGGGGCTAAAGTTAATGAGGGAGGTAATAATGGTTGGACTCCATTACACAAAGCTGCACAAAGTGGACATCTTGATATCACTGAATTTTTGATCAGTCAGGGAGCTGAGGTGAATAAGAGAGATAAAGATGGTTGTACCCCATTACATAAAGCTGCACAAAGATGTCATCTTGATGTCACTGAATGTTTGATCAGTCATAGAGCTAGAGTTAATATGGGAAATAAGAACAATGGGACTGCATTACACAGTGCTGCACAGAATGGTCATCTTGATATCACTGAATTTCTGATAAGCCAGGGAGCTGAGGTGAATAAGAAAGCTAACGATGGTTGTACTCCATTACACAGAGCTGCACATAGTGGTCATCTTGATGTCACTGAAAATTTGATCTGTCATAAAGCTAGAGTTCATATGGGAAATAAGAACAATGGGACTGCATTACACAGTGCTGCACAGAATGGTCATCTTGATGTCACTGAATTTCTGATCAGCCACGAAGCTGGGGTGAATAAGAGAGATAAAGATGGTTGTACTCCATTACACAGAGCTGCACAGAGTGGTCATCTTGATGTCAATAAATATTTGATCAGCCAAAGAGCTAGAGTTAATATGGGAAATAAGAACAATGGGACTGCATTACACAGCGCTGCAGAGAATGGTCATCTTGATGTCACTGAATTTCTAATCAGTCAGGAAGCTGGGGTGAATAAGAGAGATAAAGATGGTTGTACTCCATTACACAGAGCTGCACATAATGGCCATCTTGATGTCACTGAATTTCTGATCATCCAGGGAGCTGAGGTGAATAAGAAAGCTAAAGATGGTTGTACTCCATTGCACAGAGCTGCACAGGGTTATCATCTTGATGTCACTGAATATCTAATCAGTAAAGGGGCTGAGGTGAATAAGGGAGATAATGGTGGTTGGACTGCCCTACACAGAGCTGCACAGAGAAGTCACCTTAATGTAACTGCATTTCTGATCAGTCATGGAGCTGAGATTAACCATGAAGATAATTATGGTTGGACTCCATTGCATAGAGCTGCACATAGTGGTCATCGTGATGTCACTGAATATCTAATCAGTCAAGGGGCTGAAGTTAATGAGGGAGGTAATAATGGTTGGACTCCATTACACAGAGCTGCACAGAGTGGTCATATTGATGTCACTGAATTTCTGATTGGTCAGGGAGCTGAGGTTAACAAAAGAGATAATGATGGTTGGACTCCACTACATAGAGCGGCACGGAGTGTTCATCTACATGTCACTGAATATCTTATCAGTCAAGGGGCTGACGTTAACGAGGGAGGTAATTATGGTTTACTTCCATTACACAGGGCTGCGCAGAGTGGTCATCTTGATGTCACTGAATTTCTAATCAGTCAGGGAGCTGGGGTGAATAAGAGAGATAAAGATGGTTGTACTCCATTACATAGAGCTGCACAGAGTGGTCATCTTGATGTCACTGAATATTTGATCAGCCATAGAGCTAGAGTTAATATGGGAAATAAGAACAAGTGGACTGCATTACACAGTGCTGCACAAAATGGTCATCTTGATGTCACTGAATTTCTGATCAGTCAGGGAGCTGACGTGAATAAGAAGGCTAAAGATGGCTGTACTCCATTACATAGAGCTACACAGAGTGGTCATCTTGATGTCACTGAATATTTGATCTGTCATAGAGCTAGGATTAATAGGGGAAATAAGAACAACGGGACCGCATTACACAGTGCTGCACAGAATGGTCATCTTGATGTCACTGAATATCTGATCAGTCAGGGAGCCGAGGTAAACAGGAGAGATAATGATGGTTGTACTCCATTGCACAGAGCTGCACGGAGTGGTCATGTTGATGTCACTGAATATCTAATCAGTCAAGGGGCTGAAGTTAATGACGGAAGTAATAACGGTTGGACTCCTTTACACAGAGCTGCACAGAGTGGTCATCTTGATGTCACTGAATATCTAATCAGTCAGGGAGCTGAGGTAATCAATGAAGATAATGATGGTTGGACTCCATTGCATACAGCTGCACAGAGTGGTCATGTTGATGTCACTGAATATCTGATCAGTCAGGGAGCTGAGGTAAACAAGGAAGATAATGATGGTTGGACTCCATTGCATAGAGCTGCACGGAGTGGTCATGTTGATGTCATTGAATACCTAATCAGTCAAGGGGCTGAAGTTAATGAGGGAGGTAATAACGGTTGGACTCCATTACACAGAGCTGCACAGGGTTGTCATCTTGATGTCACTGAATTTCTGATCAGTCAGGGAGCTGAGGTAAACAAGAGAGATAAAGATGGTTGGACTGCATTACACAGAGCTGCACAGAGTGGTCACCTTAAAGTCACTGAATTTCTGATCAGTCAGGGAGCTGAGGTAAATAAGGAAGATCATGGTTGGACTGCATTACACAGGGCTGTACAGAATGGTCATCTTGATGTCACCAAATATCTGATAAGTCAAGGTGCTAAGGTTAATACCAGAAATCATGACCATTGGACTGCATTACACAGTGCTTCACATAATGGTCATCTTGATGTCACTGAATTTCTGAGCACTCAGGGTGCTGAGGTAAATGAGAGAGATAAAAATGGTTGTACTCCATTACACAGTGCTGCACAGAATGGTCATCTTGATGTCACTAAATATCTGATCAGTCAGGGAGCTGAGGTTAATAAGGGAGATATTGATGGTTGGAATGCACTACACAGAGCTGCACAGAGTGGTCATCTTAATGTAACTGAATTTCTGATCCATCAGGGAGCTGAGGTAAATAAGGGAGATAATAAAGGTTGGACTGCATTGCACAGTGTTGCACAGACTGGTCATCTTGATGTCACTACATATCTGTACAGTCAGGGAGCTGAGGTTAATAAGGGAGATATTGATGGCTTGACTCCATTACAGAGAGCTGCACAGAGTCGTCGTCTTGATGTCACTGGATTTTTGATCAGTCAGGGAGCTGACTTAAATAAGGGAGATAATAGTGGTTGGACTTCATTACATAGAGCTGCACAGAATGGTCATCTCGATGTCACTGAATATCTGATCCGTCAGGGAGCTGAGTTAAATAAGAAAGATAATGATGGTTGGACTGCACTACACAGAGCTGCAAACAGTGGTCATATTGATGTCATCCAATATCTGATCAGGCAAGGAGCTGAGGTTAATATGAGAGATAATTATGGTCGGACTGCCCTACAAAGTGGTGCACAGAATGGCCATCGTGATGTTACTGAATATCTCATCAGTCACGGAGCTGAGGTGAATAATAGAGATAATGATGGTTGGACTGCACTACACAGAGCTGCACAGAGTGGTCATCTTAATGTCACTGAATTTCTGATTCATCAGGGAGCTGAGGTAAATAAAGGAGATAATAAAGGTTGGACTGCACTGCACAGTGTTGCACAGAGTGGTTATCTTGATGTCACTAAATATCTGATCAGTCATGGAGCTGAGGCTAATATGAGAGATAATAATGGTTGTACTCCATTACACAGGGCTGCACAGAATGGTCATCTTGATGTCACTGAATTTCTGACCAGTCTGGAAGCTGGGGTGAATAAGACAGATAAAGATGGTTGTACTGCATTACACAGAGCTGCACAGAGTGGTCATTTTGATGTCACCAAATATCTAATCAGTCAGGGAGCTGCGGTAAATGAGGGAGATAAAGATGGTTTGACTGCACTACACAGAGCTGCACAGAGTCTTCATCATGATGTCACTGACCTTCTAATAATTAAAGGGGCTGAGGTAAATAAAGGAGATAATGATGGTTGGACTGCACTACACAGAGCTGCACGGAGTGGTCATCTTGATGTCACTAAATATCTGATCAGTCAAGGGGCTGAGGTTAATAGGGGAAATAAGAACAATGGGTCTCCATTACATAGTGCTCCACAAAATGGTCATCTTGATATCACTGCATTTCTGATCAGTCAAGGAGCTGAGGTATACAAAAGAGATAAAGATGGATGTACTCCATTACATAGAGCTGCACAGAGTGGTCATCTTGATGTCACTAACTATCTGATCAGTCAAGGGGCTGAAGTGAATACGGGAGATAATTATGGTTGGACTGCATTCCATAGAGCTGCACAGAGTGGTCATCTTGATGTCACTAAATATCTGATTAGTCAGGGAGCTGAGGTAAATAAGGGTGCTAATAATGGCTGGACTCCATTACACAAAGCTGCACAGAGTGGTCATCTTTATGTCACTGAATTTCTGATCCGAGAGGGAGCTGAGGTAAATAAGGGAAATAGTAACAATTGGACTGCATTACATTGTGCTGCACAGAATGGTTACCTTGATGTCACCAAATATCTGGTCAGTCAAAGAGCCGAGGTGAATAAGAGAGATAATGATGGTTGGACTGCATTACACAGAGCTGCACAGAATGGTCATCTTGATGTCACCAAATATCTGATCAGTCAAAAGGCTAAGGTTAATACCAGAAATCATGACGATTGGACTGCATTACACAGTGCTGCACAAAATGGTCATCTTGATGTCACTGAATTTCTCATCAGCCATGGAGCTGCGGTAAATAAGGGACATAAAGATGTTTGTACTCCATTACACATAGCCGCACAGAATGGTTATGTTGATGTCACTAAATATCTGATCAGTCAAGGAGCTTGCGTTAATGTAGGAAATAAAAACAATGGGTCTCCATTACAAAGTGCTGCACAGAATGGTCATCTTGATGTCACTGAATATCTGATCAGCCAGGGAGCTGAGGTGAATAAGAGAGATAAAGATAGTTGTACTCCATTACATAGAGCTGCACAGAATGGTCATCTTGATGTCACTGAATTTCTGATCAGTCAGGGAGCTGAGGTGAATAAGAGAGATAAAGATGGTTGTACTCCATTACATAGAGCTGCACAGAATGGTCATCTTGATGTCACTAAATATCTGATCAGTCAAAGAGCTGAGGTGAATAGGGGAAATAAAAATAAGGGGACTGCATTACACAAAGCTGTACAGAGTGGTCATCTTGATGTCACTAAATATCTGATCAGTCAAGGGGCTAAGGTGAATACGAGAGATAATAATGGTTGGACTGCATTCCATAGGGCTGCACAGATTGGTAATCTTGATGTCACTAAATATCTGATCAGTCAAGCGGCTGAGATGAATAAGGGAGATAATGATGGTGGGACTCCACTACACAAAGCTGCACAAAATGGTCATCTTGATGTCACTGAATATCTGATGAGTCAGGGAGCTGAGTTGAATAAGGGAGATAGTAACAATTGGACTCCGTTTGACAGTGCTGTACAGAGTGGTCATCTTGATGTCATTAAATATCTCATCAGCCAAGGGGCTGAGGTGAATAAAAGAGATAATGATGGTTGGACTCCATTACACAGAGCTGCACATAATGGTTACCTTGATGTCACCAAATATTTGATCAGTCAAGGGGCTGATGTGAATGAGAGAGATAATGATGGTTGGACTCCATTGTATAGAGCTGCACAAAATCGTTACCGTGATGTCACTGAATATCTAATCAGACAAGGGGATGAAGTTAATGAGGGAGGTAATAATCGTTGGACTCCATTACACAGTGCTGCACAAGATGGTCATCTTGATGTCACTGAATTTCTGATCAGTCAGGAAGCTGAGGTGAATAAAAGAGATAAAGATGGTTGTACTCCATTACATAGAGCTGCCCAGAATGGTCATCTTGATGTCACTAACTATCTGATCAGTCAAGGGGCTGAAGTGAATACGGGAGATAATTATGGTTGGACTGCATTCCATAGAGCTGCACAGAGTGGTCATCTTGATGTCACTAAATATCTGATTAGTCAGGGAGCTGAGGTAAATAAGGGAGATAATGATGGTTGGACTCCATTACACAAAGCTGCACAGAGTGGTCATCTTGATGTCACTAAATATCTGATCAGTCAGGGAGCTGAGGTTAATAACAGAGATGATGACGGCTCGACTGCACTACACAGTGTTGCACAGAATGGTCATATTGATGTCATCCAATATCTGATCAGGCAAGGAGCTGAGGTTAATATGAGAGATAATTATGGTCGGACTGCCCTACAAAGTGGTGCACAGAATGGCCATCATGATGTTACTGAATATCTCATCAGTCACGGAGCTGAGGTGAATAAGAGAGATAATGATGGTTGGACTTCATTACATAGAGCTGCACAAAGTGGTCATCTTGATGTCACTAAATATCTGAGCAGTCAAGGGGCTGAGATGAATAAGGGAGATAATAATGGTTGGACTCCGCTGCACAGAGCTGCACAGAATGGTCATCTTGATGTCACTGAATTTCTGACTACTCAGGGAGGTGAGTTGAATAAGGCAAATAATGAAGGTTGGACTGCCTTACAATGTGCTGCGCAGAGGGGTCATCTTGATGTCACTGAATTTCTGATCAGTCAGAGAGCTGTGGTAAATAAGGGAGATAAAGATGGTTGGACTGCACTACACAGAGCTGTACAGAGTGGTCATTTTGATGCCACTGAACTTCTAATCATTAAAGGGGCTGAGGTAAATAAGGGAGATAATGATGGTTGGACTGCACTTCACAGAGCTACACACAGTGGTAATCTTGAAGTCACCAAATATCTATTCAGTCAGGGAGCTGAGGTGAATAAGAAAGATAATGATGGTTGGACTTCATTACATAGAGCTGCACAAAGTGGTCATCTTGATGTCACTAAATATCTGAAAAGTCAAGGGGCTGAGGTGAATAAGGGAGATAATAATGGTTGGACTCCGCTGCACAGAGCTGCACAGAATGGTCATCTTGATGTCACTGAATTTCTGACTACTCAGGGAGGTGAGTTGAATAAGGCAAATAATGAAGGTTGGACTGCCTTACAATGTGCTGCGCAGAGGGGTCATCTTGATGTCACTGAATTTCTGATCCGTCAGGGAGTTGCGGTAAATAGGGCAGATGAAGATGGTTGGACTGCAAAACACAGAGCTGCACATAATGGTCATCTTGATGTCACTAAATATCTAATCAGTCAGGGGGCTGAGGTAAATAAGGAAGATAAATTTGGTTTTACTGCATTACATAGAGCTGCACAGAGTGGTCATCTTGATGTCACTGAATTTCTGATCAGTCAAGGAGGTGCGGTAAATAAGGGAGATAATGATGATTGGACTGCTCTACACAGAGCTGCGCATAATGGTCATCTTAATGTCATTAATTATCTAATCAGTCATGGGGCTGAGGTAGATAAGGAAGATAATTATGGTTTTACTGCATTACACAGGGCTGCACAGAGTGGTCATATTGATGTCAGTGACCTTCTAATCGTTAAAGGGGCTCAGGTAAATGAGGGAGATAATGGTGGTTGGACTGCACTACACAGAGCTACACAGAGTGGTGATTTTGAGGTCACCAAATATCTAATCAATGAAGGGGCTGATGTAAAGAAGGGAGATAATGATGGTTGGACTGCACTACATAGAGCTACACAGAGTGGTCATCTTGAAGTGACCAAATATCTAATCAGTCAGGGGGCTGATGTAAATAATGGAGATAAAGATGGTTGTACTCCATTACAAAGAGCTGCCCAGAATGGTCATCTTGATGTCACTAACTATCTGATCAGTCAAGGGGCTGAGGTAAATCAAGGAGATAATGATGGTTGGACTGCACTACACAGAGCTGCACAGAGTGGTCATCTTGATGTCACCAAATATCTAATCAGTCAGGGAGCTGCGGTAAATGAGGGAGATAAAGATGGTTGGACTGCTCTACACAGAGCTGCACAGAGTCTTCATCATGATGTCACCGACCTTCTAATAATTAAAGGGGCTGAGGTAAATCAAGGAGATAATGGTGGTTGGACTGCACTACACAGAGCTACACAGAGTCTTCATCAGGATGTCACTGACCTTCTAATAATTAAAGGGGCTGAGGTAAATCAAGGAGATAATGGTGGTTGGACTGCACTACACAGAGCTACACAGAGAGGTGATTTTGAGGTCACCAAATATCTAATCAGTGAAGGGGCTGAGGTAAAGAAGGGAGATAATGATGGTTGGACTGCCCTACACAGAGCTGCACAGAATGGCCATTTTGATGTCACCAAATATCTAATCAGTAAAGGGGCTGATGTGAATAAGGGAGATAATGGTGGTTGGACTGCCCTACACAGAGCTGCACAGAGTGGTCATTCTGATGTCACTAAACTTCTGATCAGTTGTGGAGCTGAGATTAACCATGAAGATAATGATGGTTGGACTCCATTGCATAGAGCTGCACATAGTGGTCATCTTGATGTCACTGAATATCTAATCAGTAAAGGGGCTGAGGTAAAGAAGGAAGATAATGATGGTTGGACTGCATTACACAGTGCTGCACAAAATGGTCATCTTGATGTCACTGCATTTCTGATCAGTCAGGGGGCTGAGGTAAATAAGGGAGATAATAATGGTTGGACTCCGTTACATAGAGCTGCACAGAGTGGTCATCTTAAAGTCACTGAATTTCTGATCCATCAGAGAGCTGAGGTAAATAAGGGAGATAATAATGGTTGGACTCCGTTACATAGAGCTGCACAGAGTGGTCATCTTAAAGTCACTGAATTTTTGATCCATCAGAGAGCTGAGGTAAATAAGGGAGATAATAACGGTTGGACTGCACTACACAGTGCTGCACAGAATGGCCATCTTGTTGTCATCCGATATTTGATGCGTCAAGCAGCTGAGGTAAATAATAATGGTTGGACTGCCTTACACTGTGCTGCAGAGGGAGGTCATCTTGACGTAATCAAATATCTGATCCGTTACGGAGCTGAGGTAAATAATGATGGTTGGACTCCCTTACACTGTTCTGCAGAGGGAGGTCATCTTGATGTAATCAAATATCTGATCAGTCAAGTAGATGAGGTAAATAATGATGGTTGGACTGCCTTACACTGTGCTGCAGAGAGAGGTCATCTTGATGTCATCAAATATCTGATCAGTCAAGGAGCTGAGGTAAATAATGATAGTTGGACTGCCTTACACTGTGCTGCAGAGAGAGGTCATCTTGATGTCATCAAATATCTGATCCGTCAAGGAGCTGAGGTAAATAATGATGGTTGGACTGCCTTACACTGTGCTGCAGAGAGAGGTCATCTTGATGTCATCAAATATCTGATCCGTCAAGGAGCTGAGGTAAATAATGATGGTTGGACTCCCTTACACTGTTCTGCAGAGAGAGGTCATCTTAACGTCATGAAATATCTGATTAGTCAAGGAGCTGAGGTGAATCTTGACGGGTGGACTGCCTTGCACAGTGCTGCAGAGAATGGTCATTTTAATGTCATCGAATATCTGATTAGTCGAGGAGCAGAGGTGAACAATCTGTATAATTACGCTAAGGATTTGGGGCCTTTTTTTGGGGGGGGGGGGGGTCGAATAGGCGCCTCCCTTGGCTCTTTCGGTCCCCACCTTTTGGTACCCACGGGCGGGGAATGGTTCTTAAAGGGTTGGGAGGCACTTTTTTAAGGGCTGACGTACCGTCCATATTTCATAAATTCATTTCTAAACATTGAATTTCCGGAGTGAGTAAAAATTCTGCCGATGGAACAGCGCACTACCGTGCGCACGAAAAAGGTACCTTCTGTGATGCCCCAACCCATACCCTTTACCTGTGAAGGGGAGAAACCTCAATTGGTGTATTGCCAAACAACAACGTGACGTGTGCCCTGCATAGGCATAGCTCCGCATGCTGTAGGGTGTATACACTTTCTATGTCTACGGCGCAAACATAGTACATGCAATACATGTATGGCTTCAATGTATACGGCGCATCAACACACGTGTTATGCGTTCGCCTAGCGCACTTGCACTTCTACATGCATTGTACTGCATGTACTATGTTTCACGCATAGAATTACATCATTATTTTTTAACTTCATCGTTACGGGGGGGGGGGGGGGGGCATTTCTCATTGAGGCCGTTACATCTTGCATCATCCACGATTTTAAAAAAAAGGATAAAAAGCCTTTTCAGCAATAAGCGCATAACCCGGGTTACGCGTTTAGGGTATAAAAAAAGCAAAAATCAATAAAAAGGGTATCAAATTCAGAGATGATAAGAAGAAGATCCGCAGAAGGGGGGGGGGGGGGGGGGGATAGAGTTTGGTAATGTGTTCCAAATTATATTATTTTTTAACGGTTCCTCTTTGGCTAAATAGAGGTCTATGATGATGTAAACCTCAAATAGGTTGTAAAATAACAAGATATAAAATCACCGTTAATGGTATACAAATCAGAGATAGACGGGTTTCCCTGTTTAGGGTATCAAAATCTGCCCCTACTGCAATCTGCTTTTTAATTCAACAAGTGATCTAAGCGGATGCTGTACAGGTCTGAATGAGTCATCCCCCGGGGGCGGTCGTCGCGATCGATTCGGATCGATTCAGGTGCCTGTAAACTTTTCTGCCTTTTATTTGTGAAAATTGATTTATGTAAACATTCCATTACTTTATAAATTGAACTTTAAACAGTTTTTTTTTTGTTTTTTGGATATTATTTTTTTGTTTTTTTGTTTTTTGTTTTTGTTTGAGGGGGGGTGTCTTAGTTGAACATAATTCTTTTTGTGCTTCAGTTGTTTTTTGTTTTTGTTTTTTGGGGGTTGATGTTCGAAGAGACAAAGGTGAAAGGGAGGAACATGTAACTGTTAGAATGTTTAAAAAAATGGGGGAGGGCATTTCGGCCACTTCATCTTTAAGGGACTCTTTATTAGGTGGTCTGTCATCGACAGATCACCTCTTAATTTCGTCAGAATTTTCTTTATTATTTATTTATTATTTATTAGGTGGTCTGTCGTAGTCCACAGACCACCTCTTAATTTCGTCAGAATTTTCTTTCTTTATTTATTATTATTTATTAGGTGGTCTGTCGGTATCGACAGATCACCTTTTGGTTTTGTCAAAAATTTTGTTCTTTATTAGGTGGTCTGTCATTTATGACAGACCTCCTTTTAATTTTGTCAGAATTTTCTTTAATATATATTTATTTCTTCTTTTTATTACAAATTGTTGTGGCCACCACATCTCAAAATCGGCCAGGTCAATATCATCGAGTTTCATGTCATGTATGAGGTCAATCATGGACATGGTCCATTAAGCTTTTGGAGGTCATCAGGTCATCGTGGCATCATCAAGACGCCATTTTGTATAAATTTACAAGATCGATTATATCTTCATAATCGATAATCAAAAATCAACTATATTCACATCACATAAACTTCACATGACGGGTCATCAAGTCATGTCCTCACAGGTCATCTAGAGGTCAGGACGGGCGCGTACGCGCGCGTCAAAATTTAAAAATGCTCTAAATCACGTAGGATCAAGTCTGCACACGTTTCAGGTCATTTTGAGAATTTCAAAAATGTCCGTGCGTAAGCGTCCACCCGCGCATAAAACGCGCGCGCAAGTCGTTAATAACGTTAAAACGCTGTTTTTTCGATTGATTTGCAATCGTGACACTTTCCTTCATCATTTCCATCAACTTGGAATCAATTTCAATCAATAATAAGGTCATTCAGAAAAAGGTTTGCGGTACAACTCACATGGTTGTACCGCAAACCTTTTTCTGAATTACAACTTCACCATGGAAACCTTCAAATCCAATAATAAGGTCGTACGGGCGCGTCAAAGTTCAAAATCCGTGCACGCGTTTATGGCGAAAATAACGTAAAAACGTGCAAAAACATGCCTCTACAAAATGAACTATAGCTCTTTAAATAGTCCATAAACCTCCAATTTTTTTTCATCATCAGGTAGGGTATGAATCATAGATTTCATTTCATGTATCATTTGACCCTTATCAACATTATGACGTCATCAAAATGGCGCCAGAAGTCAAAATTACCATTTTTCACGTTTTGACGTCATCATATTTATGCAAATTTGGCTCTAGATTCGTAATTATTGGTCGTTTTTCGCCCAGATTTGGATATGTCATAGCTGAGACAATTCTCTACAAGATCAGTTGCCACTGTTTTTCATTTTGATGACGTCATCACAGGGAAATTTTCAATTAAAGATGCCATGTCAGAATTTTCCCTATTTGCGTGTTATGTCTACACTGTTAAAAAATATGTGGGTATTTTTACAGGAAATTTCCTGGCAGTCGAAACGCCAGGAGTGCACGTTATTTTACAGCCTCATGTACAACTACAGTCTGTAAAAAATATTTCCGTTTTTTTACAGGAAAGAGACTGTAAATTTAAAATAATTTGTAGTCAGTCTCAAGGAAAGCCAGAAAGTCTGTAGTTTTACAGTTATTAGTGTATAGCCATGCTTTATGTTATCCTATTCTCTACCTTAATCTATCCTATCCTAAACATATCCTATCTAGTTAATTGTGTGTGTGTGTGTAATTGGGTTTTTACAGACGTGTATCAATCAGATATGATTATTTACGTCTGGGACCGACCTTTAACGTCACCATCCGAAAGACGTGACTCAGTCTCGAACCTGGGTCCGCTGAATCAGTTTATAACTTCCACTGGTAGCTGGATTACAGGCGCACGCCACAACGCCCAGTTATCTAGTTAATTCAATTTAATGCAATCTTTTATATGCACCTTATAGTTTTTTTTATTCCTTTTGTGACAGTTACTAAATTGGGCAACCCCAAACCATACGCTTACTAAAAATTCATGAATATTCATATAAGTGTTTTCCCACATATTTGGTAATTTAACAGGGTAACTTGTTAAAATATGAGAAAATGTTTTTTTAACGGTGTTTTTTTTGTTTTACAGGAAAAAGCCTGTAAAATTGAAATGACGGCAATAACTTGTAATTTGAAGGGCCAGGAAACCTGTAGTTTTACACTTATTTTTTACAGTGTATGGAAGATGATTTTTTTTTTCGAATCATGAATCCACATGACATCGTTCTCTGAGCAGTATCTCAGTTATTTTTGGTCTCTTTCCTTCCAGATTTTAATATGTTGTAGCTGAGACTATAAGCTTTAACAAATGTGGTCTCCAATTTTTGATCAGATGTCGGGATCATGCCCAATTTTTAACTGCAAAATGTGATTTGAGAATCCCGTTTTTCGTTTACGTGTTATCTCTGTGGGAAATATTTTGGTATATTGGTCAAAGGACTTGCCTTTTTTTTTGGCTTCTTTTTGCCTTTCATTTTAGCATCCTCTTCGACTATTATAACATAAACAATCACAAACCATGCAATAAAATGCCTTATTTTGCAGTTACGCTTCGGCTGTACATCTCAGCGTCTAGCGGACCGCATTAAACAGCACGTACATTCAGTGGTACGACAGACATCAGCTGGTAGCCGAGCACAGCCGAAGCGTAACTGCAAAACCGCTGCTAGCGTCGCTAATGTTCAATGCCGCAGTCACAGCGACTCTGCTATTGGTCAGCACTTGCTAAATAGTCCAGCTTGTTCCAAGGCGTATAACCCGGCTCAGTTCACTATTGTTGCCCGAGCACGCAGCTTTCAACATCTTCGCTTCTTAGAAGCGTTGTTCATTCAGTCGAGAGATCCGCTATTGTGCCGACAAAAGGAGTTTGTACAAGCGCTTCGATTATTCTAGCATGCCCGGATCCTACCCGGGTCGCTATACACACCCTTCCTTGACTTTTGTATTTTCTTGTATTCTCTCATTCCTGCGTTGTGACCCGATGAGTGCAGGTCGAAAAGCTTCGTCACTATGAATTTGTTAAATGTTATCTTTAAGTTTTGTAGTACCAATCGTCTGTTTGTATATTTTAAGCAACGGTTCCCCATTATTATGATCATCCTGATTACAATCATGATCATACAAATTGAAAGACAGACCACCTAATTCGTCCTCATGACGAATTAAATTTCTAGTTTAAATTTAATTCATTTCTACTTTTTACTCATATCATGGAAGCATATACATGTACTAGGGTAAAGCTCCTTTTGCGACAGCACCAAAAATGAAAACGATATAATAGGGTTAGGGGGTTTACCTAACCGCACATTTGGGTGGTTGTCGCATAAATCATTCCTATTATAAACAAGTAAATTGACATGAATGGGGAAAATGCCCTCATACCGTTGGAAACATGTTATTATATATCGCCTCAAATATATTATTCCTTCCCTTATGACAGACTAAACAGATCTGTAGACATCATTCGGGGGAGGTAAGGTGTAGGAGATGACGTCACTTAGGAATATTAGTTGCCACGGTGTAAAGAAGGAGCGCCCCCCCCCCCCCCCAACCAAAACTTCCTTCGAAAATATTTCCACTATGATATTAATACATATAGGATATTACTCCCGTCTCCCCTCGCACTGGGGTGACAGGAGGGTAGTAGGGAAAAGTCAATTCGTCGGTCCTAGCTCCCAAGACCCATATAAAGGGGCAATAATCCCTCTGAAAAGAAAATGACAATAAATTCATTGTTTGCTCATTTTTGTATCCTTTACAAGGGACGTACCGCTGATTATGCATGTTATGTTTTCATGGCCTTAATTTCTCTGAGTATTAAACCACAGAAACATGGCAAGATAAAATGGCTCCCTTTAGCTCTGTGCATGTATATACTACTCGAATACAATCATATCCATATCATTTAGTCTTCATCAAGATTACCATGTATTTTCTTCAGAACTCATGCAAGATTTGGATAAAATAACACTTTTTATTCACTTGATTATTGTGACAAATATACGGTACGGTGATTAATCCATAACACAGCTAGCGCCCGTGGATGTCCACGCGCTCCTTCTGCTAGTGATTAGGCCTATATATTTTCACACTTATATGCATGATGATAATGATAATAAACATATATGAATTTTAAAAAGCAATGACATCAATAACAAAAACAATGATGATGAAAATGATAATGATAATAGTAATAATAATAATAACTAGAAATTTAATTCGTCATGAGGACGAATTAGGTGGTCTGTCTTTCAATTTGTATGATCATGATTGTAATCAGGATGATCATAATAATGGGGAAATGCTAAACTGAAGATAGGAAGTCAAGAATGCCATGAATGGAGATGCTTCTTGAGGACAGGAATGTAGAAAAATGTGTGAAACGGTCATTGTAAGATGTGATAATATTTGTGCAAGATAACAATCATGATAATGTTGACAATGATAAGATGCTCATAACAATGACGATAATGATGATCATGACAACATTTAGAACTGCAATCGTTCGTATCAGAACGATGTGCATGCAATGTCGTCCGTATCTTCTATTTTGTTGAGAAGTTGACAGGTGAAATATAAAGATACGCATGGTAAACCATGATATAAGATAAGATGGGAGAAAATAATGCATACTGTGAAATTAGGAGATGATAGAATGATGAAAATAATTACGAAATAAAAACAAAAGACAAAGAATGATCATGATAATGGTGATGACAGTGATGATGATGATGATGAGGATGATGATGGTGATAATGGTGATGACCATGACTGGAATGACATTGACCTTAACCATGCCAAATATGAAACAGAAATGACATTTGGTTATGAAGATACGACCATAAGTTGATTTGTAGAAAATGGCGCCTAGATGACGTCACAATAATCTGATGACCTTGAAAAAGATGCGGGAACTTGACCTTATTAGGACTGATGACTAACGAAAATTTTAAGATAATTGACTAAGCCAATTTTGAGAAATTGTGATATCAAACAGGACTATTTGATATTGCAGGATACTTGGGAGATAATAGCTGTAATACACGACAGGGAATCACAATTTCCATAGGGTTCTACACAAACTACTGCACACTACTTTCTAATAGACATAACACGGAAAATAAGGCTGTTTATTACATGGTTTGTGATTGTTTATGTTATATAAGTCTAAGAGGATGGTAAAATGACATGCAAAAAGAAGCAACAAAAAAAAAAAAATATGGACCCACCGGGGATCGAACCTGGGTCACCGGAATGGGAGGCAAGTGCTTTGACCAATATACCAAAATATTTCCCATAGAGATAACACGTAAACGAAAAACGGGATTCTCAAATCACATTTTGTAGTTAAAAATTGGGCATGATCCCGACATCTGATCAAAAATTGGAGACCACATTTATAAAAGCTTATAGTCTCAGCTACAACATATTAAAATCTGGAAGGAAATAGACCAAAAATAACTGAGATACAGCTCAGAGAACAATGTCATGTAGATTCATGATTCGAAAAAAAATCATCTTCCATAGACATAACACGCAAATAGGGAAAATTCTGACATGGCATCTTTAATTGAAAATTTCACTATGATGACGTCATCAAAATGAAAAACCGTGAAAACTGATCTTGTAGAGAATTGTCTCAGCTACAACATATCAAAATCTGGGCGAAAAACTACGAACAATTACGAATCTAGAGCCAAATTTGCATAAATGTGATGACGTCAAAACATGAAAAATGGAAATTTTGATGACGTCATAATGTTTATAAGGGTCAAATGATACATGAAATGAAATCTACCTATTGATGAAAAAAAAATTATTTATTTATTTATGGACTATTTAAAGAGCTAGAGTTAATTTTGTAGAGGCATGTTTTTGCACGTTTTTACGTTATTTTCGCCATAGACGCGCGCACGAATTTTGAACTTTGACGCGCCCTTACAACCTTATTATTGATTGAAATTGATTCCAAGTTGATGGAAATGATTAGTATTAGTATTAGGATTGCAAATCAATCGAAAAAAACAGCGTTTTAACGTTATTTACGACTTGCGCGCGCGGACGCTTAGACACGGACATTTTTGAAATGCTCAAAATGACCTGAAACGTGTGCAGACTTGATCCTACGTGATTTTGAGCATTTTTAAAATTTGACGCGCGCGTACGCGCACGTCCTGACCTCTAGATGACCTGTGAGGACATGACTTGATGACCCGTCAAGTGAAGTTTATGTGATGTGAATATAGTTGATTTTTGATGATCGATTATAAAGATATAATCGATCTTGTAAATTTACAAAATGGCGTCTTGATGACGTCACGATGACCTCCAAAAGCTTAATGGACCATGTCCATGATTGACCTCATACATGACATGAAACTCGATGATATTGACCTGGCCGATTTTGAGATTTGGTGGCCACAAAATTTTGTAATAAAAATAAAGAAATAAAGAAAAATCTTGACAAAATTAAAAGGAGACCACCTAATAATAGGAACTAGATTTGCAATCGTGTTTAATAAAACGATATGCTTGCATTGTCGCAAACAAAAGAACAACTCTTGTGCTATCGAAAGTAATTTCTTAGAAGTCTGTAGCATCACGGATAGTGGAGATAGGCAAGCATGCAGAAAGACAGGCATGAAAATGGACCGAAACGGACCGAAAGCGGACAATATGCGCCTGGACGGTATTAAACACATAAGTGAATAAAAAAAATGAAGAGGTCAGTGATCACCAAGGAATGGCAAAGAATATGCATGCGAAACTTGAAAGGAATTGAACAAGAGGAAATGAGATGACATCGAAAAAGCTCATAAACACTACATACAAAAGAATTGGGTTTGGCAGCAGAACTGATGCTCAGGTATAGCTTTCCTTACACTCTGGAAACTAAACGGCCTGCCATAGTATACACACACACACACACACACACACACACCCACGCACACACACACACACACACACTCACATATATATGTACATATATACAGTGCGTCCCAGAAAAAAGAAACCGAGATTAATCATATCCTAATCGCAATTATGATTAATAAACTACACATATTTGTAAAGCTTGGACCCTCTTCTTTCATTTGATACCACTCATACGATACACACTTCACGCATGAGCGAATAAAGACAATATGAAGCAGGGCTACCAAAAAGTCGTTTGGCCAACGATATCTGAATTTGAAAGAGATAGTCACATTTCTAGGAAGTTCATTTTCTGCACTCATAGCTATATTCCTATACTTCGTGTGTAGAATGTAGGCAGTCACACACCTCAACTTTTTAAAACACCACTGCACAAAAGTCACCAACATTCACTCAAAATCGGCATTTAATTTACAAAAACCGACCCCAAAATATCCAAGAAATACAATAAATTCAATTCACCGATGTTGGAAAAGATATTTCCAAAAATGAAATCCGTAATTTACTGTTGATTCTCGCGAAACGAGCTATCGGAGTCATTGTGTACATTTCCTGGTCGCCGCTGGCCCTGACATCTCCCCCAAACCAGTGCCGTATATAGAGAGAGTCTGGCCAACTCGGTTTCAGTTGGGTAGCAACATGGTGTATATTCCTTTGTTATGTAAGCTTGCAACAAAGAAAAGTTACCCAACTGGAGCCGAGTTGACCAGACTCTATCTATATACGGCACTGTCCAAAACAGTTTTGTCCTTAAAAATTCGGTCCCTATGGGGTACACGGAAAAGTCCCGATTTTCTGTGTGCGCAATCGTTTCTTCGTGGACAAAAATTTTATTGGCCGATTTTAGTCTAAGACATCGGCAGTATGTAAACAACACGCGATCGCGAAACAAATCGGCGGGGATTTCTCCGGTTTGGGACAAGATTTTGACTTTGGATTTTGCTGAAAATATCACAAGTTCTTCCTAACGGCCATTTGAGGTAGGAGTGAGATTTTTAAGGGCTGAATTTGAAAGCAAGTATTTAAAGTATTTATCTTATTTTCCCCCCATACCTTTAGTACATGCGACAGAAAATACCAACTATTTTTGCATGTATATATCGTAGTGGTCAATATGACCACTATTCGTGGTGTGATTTTCTGCCCTTTCATATGACACCTCAATTGGGAAAAATGAGCCAGGGATGACAAAGTTATGTTGGTGTAAATTGATGCTTGCATTTCATGATTTATGACATCAAATGAAAGAAGCGGAACCAAGCTTTACAAATGTCATTTATCAATCATAATTTTTATTAAGATATGATTAAACATCGAGAAATCTCGGTTGTTTTTTTTTTGGGGGGGGACGCACTGTATGTATAATGGGTCTAAAACGTCGCACAAGGCTTATTTTTAAAATCCGGCTTTGAGATGTCCTGCGTTTGACCACCGAAAATTTGCTTGCCAAATTTGAAGACAAATTTTGAAGATAAATTTGAAGACGCTGAAGTGGCACAAGCGGTCTACCGATCTAGGTTATAGATATTACATGCAACCATTTTGCGGAACTGACGAATCAGAATTCTGACGGTAAGATCGATATATGAAGAACAAAACAAAGACAGAAAGAGAAGAAAGTTCAAAACAAAGAAAATCATGAAGAAAGATAGAAAAAAAAGAATAAAGACAAATGATAACATCAGTCATAAGCAGAAATTTTGCGGAAACTGATGTCAAAGAATAAATGGTAGCATAAGAAACGATAGCAAAAGAAGAGGAAGAACGAATATATATATATAAGGATAGAAGAAAAGATGAAAAATTGAAAGAATAAACAGAAAAATAAGGAAAAATGAAAGAGGATAATATAAAAAGCAAAGAATAACATTAGGAAAGATAGAAGCAGAAGAAAATGGAAGAAATATAAAGAAATACAAATTTAATGAAGAATAAAAGATGAAAGAAGAAAGATATGGAAAACATAAGGAAAGGAAGAGAAAACTGGTGATAGGTAAAAAGAAACACAGAATAACATAAGGAAGGATAGAACTAGAAAAAATAAATTACAGGAAAAAAATAGAAAGTGATGAAAGAAAAATAAAATGCGTTCGATTGATAGAAAAAGAAGATGAAAGAAAGTTAAAAACAAAGAATAACATAAAGAAAGATTTTTCCAAAAGAATAATATGAAAGAAGAAAAATAAGAAAATGTATAGCGAAAACTGCGCAGTATTGCTGCGCAAAGGCGGAACTTCATTTTAGCAAGAATCAGTGACGTAAAATTGCATGAACGCTCTCCGCAAGAAATGGTGTCTTATAACGGCGTTTTATGTTGTGATTCATGTTCGTGATTCTAGCCTCAAAAAAGCTAGACTTTCTGCGGACGATCTGGAGTGAACGTTCGCAAGTCGAAGACTGCCGTGATGCTGTTTTGTGATTGGCCCGTTTAGAGAGTCTCTCATTCGTCCGTGATGTAACTCTATATGCGTGAAACATAGTACATGCAGTACATGTTCGCTGTGCGAACGGATAACACGTGTGTTGTTGCGCCGTGTACATTGAAGCCATACATGCGCTGTGCGAACGAATAACATGTGTGTTGTTGCGCCGTATATACTCTACATCGAAACCATCCATGCATGCGGATATGGCCTTGGAGCTAGTACACGTCACGCTGTTCTTTGCAATACACCAATTGAGGTTTCTCCCCTTCACAGGTAAAGGGTAGGGTTGGGCATGAAGCCCCAAACCAGCTTCATGGGTTGGCAGAATTATTACTCCCTCCGGAAATTCAATGTTTAAAAATGAATTTATGAAATATGGACGGCACGTCAGCCCTTAAGAAGTGCCTCCCACCACTCTAAGAACCATTCCCGGCCCGTGGGTACTAAAAGGTGGGGACCGATTCGAAAGGGCCAGAGGATGCGCCTATTCGAACCAAAGAAAAGGCCCCAAATCCTTAGCGTAATATATATAGATAGATAGATAGATTATTCTTATTATTATCTAATACAATTAATTCGCTAACGCGACGCGGGAGGTCCCGCGACCGCCCCGATTGCAGGAGGGGGTCCGATGGACTCTATAAAATGTTTTCCCGCTGCCCGCTGCGAGCCGCCTTCAGCACTCAACATGAGATGACTGCGAATTCCCGAGCGAACTCATACATTCTAAAGATGATTTTGGACGTGAGTTATATTGTTTTGAACTAAATAATGTTTGAAACTGTATTTATAGACTTTGTCCCTTTGTTCGCTGTATATTTAAATGATTAAATTCTTCTCTTTTTAGCCGGACTCTGTCTCGGCGTCGTTGCACTCTGCTCTGAGCTAGCGGTAGCAGCACTTCAGCCTTCACTGCGAACCCAGGGGGAAGAAACCTGCAGTAAAAGCTGTTTATTTCGAGATTTTAAGGTTAACTTTGGACGTGAGTGACGTTGTTGAGAACAAAAAATGTTTGAGTATAGTATTTGTGGGCTCTGTTTTCCCTATTCGATCTGTATTTAGTTAAAAACTGTTTACATTCTTCTTTACAACGCTGGTCACGGCATCGCCCACGTACAGTCTGAAGCTGATCGGAGCTGTATCACGGCTTTGCTGGTTGAACTCCCAGCTAAATGTCTAGCAGTATATACCTTACTAAGCGCTGCTTATTTCAAGATTGAAAATAGTATCCTGTACTTATCCTTTTTTTTAAACTACAGTTAACATTTGACAATGAATTTATCCTACCGTATGTCAGAACAGTGGCGTACGCAAGATTTTTTGAAAGGGATTGGTTTTTACTCCAAAATTCTCTGGCAAGGAAAAACAAGGAATTTTTTCTTTGTTTTGTTTTGTTTTGTTTTGTTTTTTAGGGGGGTTTACTAGAAAAATTCTCTGGCAAGCCAAAAAAAATTTTTTTTTTTTTTTTTTTTTTTTGGGGGGGGGGGGGGGGGAATGTTTTTTTTCAAAAATTATCTGACAAGCAAACCCCCCCCCCCCCCCTTGGTATACGAGCAGGTGTTAGAGCAGATTCTATACATTACTTGAATTTTAAAGCCCGGACGGCAGTAAATGTCTCACTTGGTTTCTTATTTCAAGATTGGAAACAAGTTAGGCCGAATACACCTGTATTCATTTTCTATTCCGTGGTAAATTCATCTTATTGGAGTATATTCTACATCTATTTTGTTTCTTTAAAAAAAAAATAGTCCAATAAATATTATTAGCTTGAGGGGCAAACATTATGCTAGGAGCGTTATTCCATTGAAGTCATGGGCGTAGATATAGGGGCAGGGGGCTGGGGATATGTGAATGCATCATTCATTTTTTTTATAGTAGAAAATAAACTCACAGTGTAGATAGCACTAGCGGGGGTGAAAGATGGGATGGGTGACGCGGGATTATGTGAATGCATCAATCCTTTTTATTTTCATTGTATTTGGGACCTTTCTATGCCACTGGATGGAGTAGAGTGAGGGCAGGGGCATGATATGGCCTGCCTTCACCATCCACCAAGTCCAACGGCGGATCAAGGATTTTGTGAGGGAGGGGGCCCAATATTCGGAAATTCATACTTCTATTTTTTTGTAAATACTTTTAACGTGTAGTGTAGGATGTGATTGAACGCATTTATTGCTCATACATATAAGTGTCTCATTGAATTTGAGAATTTTAATATGTGTAGGTGAATATTCGCTCGATTACTTATAGAAAATATATAACTACTACCAATTTTCTAACTAAAATTGTCTTTCTTGCTATAGACTAAGTAACGAGCGGCCTCTACGATGACAACAATATTCCATACACAAATTATACATAACTAGGCCATTAACTTGCTAATTCATTTTACATTATATCATAAAACAATAAGCTAAATGGAAACACTAACATCAACATTCCCCTCTCTCTCACTCTTTCTCTCTCTCTCTGTCTCTCTCTCTTTATGTTATGTTTATATTCTCTACATCCATTTCTATCTCCTCTTATCTGTCTACCACCACTCTCTCTCTCTCTCCCTGTCTCTCTCTCTCTCTCTCCCTCCCCCTTATGTCATAATGATATCTATCATATAGAATTAAAATATATTCTGTACATTACATTATACAATATTTTTAACTGATTATGTGGTTATGTTTGACTAAGTAATTATGACTATGAGCACGTATGCGTGATAATTTCATTGACAAAAAAATAATAAATAAATAAACCCACAAGAATGTACACATCGATTATGAAAATGTTGAGAGCGCAATGTAAAAAGTGAACCCGTGGATTTCCACGGGTCCCGCTAGTTATTATTATTATTATTATTATTATATATTATTATTATTATTATTAATGTATTTATTTATGTCTTCTCCTCCTCAATCCCTCACTTTCTCATTGATCCAGCCTCTTAATTGTGAGTATTGTGTTTTTATTGCAACAATATGGTTACAGAACTGCATTGATACGAAACACTATTGTAGCACCCACCCGGGAGGGGGGCGGATCTAATTGAAAATAGATGAGAAAGGAGTCAGGATGCTGTCTCTTTGATGTGGCATGAACAAGTGATCTTTATTCTACATGTACTAAACATTTAACATAACCATAATAATCATAATACAAAAGATAATAGAGCAATGTGGTATTTCCCTAAATCCACGTAACCACAAACTGTTAATCTGAGTATGTCTACTTGGAGTTGATGAATGCTTATCTCTCGTTCATTAGTTAGCTTAATTAACCTCACAACTTACCAAAGTAGTTGATTCATACCCAATCCAACAATGCACATACTAAAAGATTATAAAGAATACTCTTTCTATACCATAAACTAAATCCATTATAACATAACTGTTTTAACTATAACTATTATCTATCCATATCCATTAACATCATGAACCTATCCATTCAAAGAATATACAAGCTACAAATATTGAATGTTGGCTTAACCATTCATATATCCATTTTCTAATAATATCCTTACTATTTCTTTTCCTGAGACTGTGGATCATTCATGCATTCTAGACCCTTGAACTATAATTATTCACATTCAGTCCCTCATACCCGTGTTTGCATTTCTCCTTAGGATCGGAGCACACAGTACCTGTACCAAGTTTATGTACTTTGCTAGTACTGTTACATAACACACTGGGCTATTTCCTCTGGCTTCTGTGATGCACTCTTTGTGCAAAAACCCTCCCTACTGCATATAGTATCTAAGAAGTACACACTTCCTCTCTAACACACATACACACACACTTTGTTACAGTATCTCCTGAGTATGCATGGAGCATCTCACAACCACATGGGGGCAACTCTACGACCATGCTTTCTCATAACATACTGAACAAAGGGAAAGTTGTCTATCCTAATTAATACTGGCTATAATATAATAATTACAAACAGACGATTGGTACTACAAAACTTAAAGATAACATTTAACGTAATTGCAAAACCGCTGCTAGCATCGCTAATAATAGAGTGCTTTCGCAAATCGTTCGCGGACTCACTCAGAGACGAAGGACGATTACGATTTCAACGTACTTGCGCTCGACCGTGGTACCGATTATTTTTCGTTTCGCACATCCAAGAACGAGCGGTTTGCGTGACGTAATTGCTGAGAACACGCCCCGCATGCGTGTTTACGTTTTACAACCTAGCCTAGGCATATTTTCCAAATATTGCAACGAAACGGCTCGAGCTCACTCTAAGTACTGACTGTGGCGTTGTGGCGTGCGCCTGTAATCCAGCTACCAGTGGAAGTTATAAACTGATTCAGCGGACCCAGGTTCGAGACTGAGTCACGTCTTTCGGATGGTGACGTTAAAGGTCGGTCCCAGACGTAAATAATCATATCTGATTGATACACGTCTGTAAAAACCCAATTACACACACAGTTGGATCGAATGCGTATAATTATATTCCGTTTTACACTCCATACACTGATGTAGGCAGCTACGCATTGAAGTACAGACGTGTGTATTTGACAAATGAAGCGTGATGAGGGGATGAGATAAACGAACAAGGGCACATTCACATTTATGCAGGGGGAAGGGGGAAGGGGGAAGGGGGAAGGGGGGGGGGGAAGGGGGGGGGGGGAAGGGGGGAGGAGGGGGAAGGGGGAAGGGGGGTGACAGTCAGTTGGCATCAGTTCAGTTCAGTTCAAAATGACATTAATTTACCAAAATAAAATGCACACAAAAATATCAAGACCGCGTGTCGCAAATTGATTCTAGCTAACACACCCGACGTCGAATGATATGAACGACAAAACGAGCACATTAATTCATTCAAAGAACCCGCGTCTCGATCTCTCTACGTTACGTAATGCGCTCGCTACGTATGTGTAGGGTTGCTACAATGCGTAGGGTTGAGCTCAAGCCGTTTCGTTGCGATTTTGGAAAAATTTGCCTAGGCAAGGTTGTAAAACGTAAACGCGCGCCCCGCATGATCGACCTGATATGGATTACCCGCGCACGCGTACGAAACAAGAGCGCTGATTGGCTGCTCGGCTTCTTACCGCTGCTGAATTCACCAACGTGAAATTGGCCAAAACCCGTTGGCGATTGAAGGACGGACTCGGAACAACGAAGTCGACGCGTGCGCAGATCGATTTTCGTCTCAGATTACCGTACTACAGTCCGTCCGTTCCTGATGCGAAAACTAACTAATGTTCAATGCCGCAATCACTGCGACTCTGCTATTGGTCAGCACTTGCTGAATAGTCCGGCTTGTTCCAAGGCGTATAACCCTGCTCAGTTCACTATTGTTGCCCGAGCACGCAGCTCTCAGCATCTTCGCTTCTTAGAGGCGTTGTTCATTCAGTCGAGAGATCCGCTATTGTGCCGACAAAAGGAGTTTGTACAGGCTCTTCGATTATTTTAGCGTGCCCGGATCATATCCGGGTCGCTGTACACACCCTTCCTTGACTTTCGTATTTTCTTGTATTCTCTCATTCCTGCGTTGTGACCCGATGAGTGCAGGTCGAAAAGCTTCGTCACTATGAATTTGTTAAATGTTATCTTTAAATAAATAATGTAAAATAAAATCGAAGAATTTAAAATACACTGCATGTAGTGTACCCTATATATGTAAAGATGACAGTTTGACTTATCATGAAAAAATTTTAGGTCCTTCAATTGCAATTTACTCATTTTTTTCTGTGTAACCATTATGCTGTGTTTGGTATCAATGAAAAGGAAATTCCATTGCAGTCATTATGAGGATATTGTTAATTGTTTGATTGATTGATTGATTTATTTATCACCAACAATATTTAAGTACAATACATTGCCATACAATGATATTCATATATAAAGGAAGAAAAGAATTAGTTGGTAAAAGGGGCCAGATAATAGCACATGTGCTAGTCATGGCTGACCCACAATAGAAAAACAAGTATTTCGGTGAAGTTCAGCATACAGTTATTGAATTATCATTACATTTATTAGCAAAAATAATAATGATTGACAATGAATTACTGAAAGAAGTTAATGATGTTAAATACATTTCTTGTACATATACAGACTGTTTGCATGGATGTTTTCTTTCATGATTTACACAGCAAGTATGTTGTAACAGAATTCCGAAACCTCTTTCTAGACCTGGTTAATCTGATTTTAAAAGCTAATCTATTCCAAAATTCACTACCAACGGAAGACAATGAAAATTGACCTTGTTTCGTTCTGAGTTTTGGTAGACGCAATCGTTCACCCTCCTTTTGCATTGTTGAGTATCTACATATGCCGTATAATTTCACAGTAATTTAGTAAAATATGGGGTATGATGCAAGTTGTTATCAAACAAATCAAACATGAAAGTAGAAATCGACAAATCATGCAAAACATATACATTAAGCATTCGCAAACTTTGAAACCGAGGAATCGTATGAGCTCTCCACTCACTAAATATTATAGCACGGAACGCATTTTCTGTGAATGAAATATATGCTTCTAAGGCTAGTCTTATAAGTGCTTCCCACACCTCTATTCCGTAAGTAATGTGTGGTTGTTTAAAGGCTTTATATATACTGTTAGAACGTTGATTAAAATTGTTAATCTTGTTGGTTACAATTTTAATCAACCGATGATTACCAGGTGAACCACACATTTGGAGGTTAAAACTTCAATCAAAAGATTGTTGATTAAAGTTTATCCTGTGGTTGATTAAAAGTTTTAATCATTTGTTGGTTAATCGTATTTTGCTCAACCTTGGTTCAATTGTTGTTGATTAAAGTTGAACAAATTGTTGGTTAAATGTTTAACCATTTGTTGGTTAGCTTTATCGGTAATGAACGTTTTTCTTATCAGTTCAGAGGTTTGGGAAGTTCGACCTGCTCGAAGTGGACACTGGTAGAACGTTGATTAAAATTTTAATCAACCGAGGATTTGTAGGTTAAACTTTAATCAACGGCCTGTTGATTAAATTGTTTAACCTGTGGTTGATTAAAAGTTTTAATAATTTGTTGGTTAATTGTATTTTGCTCAATTTTGGTTAAATCGGTGTTGATTAAACTTAAACATATTGTTGGTTAAATGTTTAACCATTTGTTAGTTTTATTTTGTTGGTTAAATGTTTAACCATTTATTGGTTAATCGTATTTTGCTCAACATTGTTTAAATTGGTGTTGATTAAACTTAAACATATTGTTGGTTAAATGTTTAACCATTTGTTAGTTTTATTTTGTTGGTTAAATGTTTAACCATTTATTGGTTAATCGTATTTTGCTCAGCATTGGTTAAATTGGTGTTGATTAAACTTAAACAAATTATTGGTTAAATTTATGTTTAATCATATGTTGGTTACTTTTATTTGGTGAGAAACTCTCTTCAGATCTGTGATTGTTGTCTAGCTTAATCTTATAAAGAAATAGATCTATAATGTGATCTTGCTTTCTAAGTTAAGCAGTTTGGGAAGTTCGACCTGCTCAGACCTGGACTAGACCTGACTAAGTCAGGCCCACCGGTAGACTACGCCTACGCATACATTGATGCTAGACCTGAAGCCAGGTGCTGCGGTACAATATACGCCTACGACATTGATGCTATACATTTTTTCAAAAACTGTTCTAGTTTCAGTTTTTGTCAAATTGCCTTGTCCGCGAAATATGGACTTCCGCGAAGTTAAACACACCGCATATTGATATGTTTTGTCTCATTGACCAAACGCCCCTATAGCGTCCGATGCCAACAATGCAACGTTGTAGACAATGGGATTTCACAAAAAAGTGATAAAAAATCCAATTCTCATTAAAACATAGAGCACATTCACCCGAATAATCTTTGATGCTTTATCCATCATTGGACCCAGTGACGGATCTACACTGTTAGAAAAAATGAGTAAAATCTTACCCAATGACGAGTAAAAAGGTAACTCGCAAGAAATTGAGTAAAATATATTACTCAGGCAGTTGAGCAAAATGTTACTCTTTGCGAGTAACATATAGCTCCAAAAGGAGTAGACCATGACTTTGATCATTTCTTGTGAGTTAACTTTTTAACCTATTAGGAGTAAAAAAAAATACTTCATGTGGAGTAAAGCAAATGTTTACTCATTTTCTTGCGAGTTACCTTTTTAATCCCGTAAGGAGTAAAACATATGTTTACTCATTTTCTTGCGAGTTACCTTTTTAATCCTGTAAGGAGTAAAACATATGTTTACTCATTTTCTTACGAGTTACCTTTTTAATCCGTTACTGTGCAAAAGTAATTCTCGCTCGGAAATGAGTTAATCATATGTTTACTCATTTATAACGAGTAACTTTTTTCATAATCGTGTTTAAAGCATGTTCTTGCAGTGGAGCACCGAAATGAGTAAATAAAATGGATATTTTTTTCTTGTTTGCCAAATAAAGAGCATGTCTGTTGAGGGAGGGTGACATCAATAGATACTTAAAATAAATATATCAATAAAATTGTCTGAAAATTTTTCAGTTTTCCAAGCCATATGAAATACTGTGCGAGCAAGCACAAAACCAATCTGTTAAAAAATACACTGTAAACAAAAAGCAGTTCAGAAGAAAAAAATAAACACTTTATTGAACAAAACAACACGAAAGGCTCTGCCTGATATGAACACATTTATATGAAATCTCTGAAAGTATGTTATCTGCGATTTCACTCAAAAATCACTACTGCTATGAAATGCCTAAAATAAATTTGTTCAAACATATATGGCAATTATATCCTTTTCAATTGGTATGTGGTCTCAAATATGTATTGCATCAAAGAAAATAATTCTTTTCCAAAAATGGACAACCTAAAAACTTGCACAACCATCATAGGTATATTCATGAAAATCATTATCTCAGTGAAGCAATAATAACAGTAAGTTTTGAAAGAAGTAATGAAAACTGAAACAATTTATTTTGCAGTTTTGACAATACAGTGGAACCTCGTTATATCGGAGCTAAAGACCAATAGAATACAAAGAGATGGGGCCTGGAAAATCATCTTGTTATAATGAGAATTTGTTAAATCGGTGCCCTTTATCACGAGGTTGGACTGTAATGTTAAATGAAAAATTGTAACCTGTTTAGTCAAAGTATGCTGATGGAAGGTCACTATAAATTCTCCCAATTTCTATCAAATGTTTTCTTTCAAGTTGAAGTTAGTCGTACATTATACTGCAAATAAAGTAAACACAAAATTAGTTTGCAAAAATCTTCACTGTGAAAAGAAAAAAAATCTTACAATTAAATATCAGACTGCTCTCGCTCCTCGTTTACAAGTTCCTTGTATTTTAAGGTTTTGATATGTTCTGTGACATTTGTGTGTGCTATAAGTGCCAATGTTACTGAAATATTTATCACTACTCAAATTTCCTTGCATAAATATAAAAACATTTAAAAACAAAGCTTGGAGAAGAAAAATATCACCCATCTGAATTCTAACGAAACAAGGTTTTCTTTTTGTGTTATAGGGTTTATTTTTTTTAAAACAAGATAAATAAACTACTTGCAGAGAAGTGCATGACATATGTCATATCACATGACCCAAATTTGCCAAAAACCTGGGGCCTGTTGCATAAAACTTTTGACCTGAGAAAACTATAGGGTTGTTCTTGCCAGAGCTTTCTACCCTGTATTAAAGTCAGTGGCAGAATCCAGAATAATCAGAGTTATTTAGTTTTACCAGAGTTATCTGAGGTGAAAAGTTTAATGCAACAGGCCCCATGTTGTGCAACTTTGTGAGAAGTGATTCTTTCATACGCACACACACAAAGCAGGGGGGGAGGAAGTTCGCTGACAATATATTTTCTACCTCCATTCCGTGCATCAGTTTGGGAGGATCACATCTCAAAAAGTGGCGCAACTAAGTTTTCATTACAGAAACATGAATCATTATGGAGATTTTTTGCATCATGTAAAAGTTTGGGTTTTAGGAATTCCATACATTACAAAATAGCTGCATTTAATTGCCATATTTCCTATTCATGAACCTTGTCAGAAGTGTAAAATGTGTCTTTTGCCCTCAGTAGATGTAAATGTTAATGAAAGTTTCCTTAACTTAAATATTTGAGCCGTTTAGTAAATAATCTGATAATCTGTTCGAAAGTAATAAGGTTTCAAATTTAATAATGTTGTCCTGTCATGGGGATCCTTGAGCTGGCAACGTTAACATTTTTTGCAATAATGCCGACAGCTCTCCATTCACGTTGTACTGTGTGTCCCCAAATCATTACAATCGGACCTCTGTCATTCACTGCTTCGAAAACAATTAATGAATTAAAACCATATTTGGCATTATGAAAACTTTACTTATTACCTTCAACTTATTACCTTCATTTTACAGAAAATTTGGTCACAGAAAATGGTCACAGAAAAATGAGGAAATTTCAAAGGCATGTCATCGGTCTGTTCCCTCCAAGTTTTGCAAGTTAACACAATGAAAGACTTCTCATTTTAAAACTTTGAGGAGTGGCTCCCGACATGCTTTACAGAAATCAAGATTTCTCAAGAACCTATCATGCAAAATAAATGAAATTTTTCAAAAACGTAAGATATCAGTTACACTTTACAACTGTACCTTAAAATTATGATTTGAATGCTCCACCATCTTTTAAATCTAATCTTTTGGGAAAAAAGGCAAAACTCAAAATAAGAAAAAACATTATGTCTTATGAATATTACAATCATACTATCACAACGATAATTAGATAAAAATGAATTATTTAAATTTTAATTTAAGGATGCAAAACAATATAGGAATTACGCATGCTTCGGAGTTGTTTAGCGAATGTGCACTGAACGAGATACTTTTTCTGAGCATGCGCACTGCGCACGAGCCAAAGGCGAGTGTCGCAGTGTGAAATGCGAAGAAAAAGATCGAGTTCAGTGCACAGAAGCTAAACAACGACGGGAAAATGCGTTATTCCTTTTATAAGATGGCTACGAAATTAAATTCCCAAACGTCGTGATCGATCGATCGAGTAATTTGTGTCATAAATTAGATTTCGCATCAATCGCACGTGTCATTAGTCCAAGGGATATCCCATCGATTGCACGGGATATCCTCCAAAATGAACGGCCGTGCAGGGATATCCATTTTGGGAGAATGATCACGTGGTACGATCTGACCAATCAGTTTGCCGGAACTCACTAAGCCATCTTATAATAATTATTACTTAGCATTTTGCAGCAATTTTCATCATATTTACTTCATTGATTTTGGAGAAATAAGGATCTTTGTAAAGCATGTCATAATAATCATGATGACTCTGCTGGCATCAAATTTGTTGTGATACACCACTTTTAACAGTCCCGAGTGCCACAGATACTTGCAGTATTTCTTAAAATGTTTTGATATAGGTATACATATTTTTGTCTTTAATTGTTGGAGAATCATCTCATGAATATGCTTCTTCTAAGTACTTGAGAGCTTTTAAATTGTGCACAAAAGAAAGGAGTCGTTCATTATTAGACGTTACCGTTCTTGCACTCCAATATACATTCATTGTAGAAGTGGCTGGAAACTTTTCTAAAAATGCATCCATTAATGAAAACAAACCCCCCCCCCCCCCAAAAAAAAAAAAAAAAAAAAAACATAACCAAAACGCTATCAACAGAAAGATCAAATTTGCTTGTACAACTTACATCTTGAGCTCATCCTACAATGTCATGTTTTTATGCATAAAGATGGCCGGACTGCAGGACCCTCAACCAGTATCTAGGCCTTGAAGGATGCCTGGGTATGAAGGTAACGTCCATAAATGCTCAATTATTGAAGTTATAATATGCTCTGAATCTCCTCAGGCTGCCTGCTGGTTTGGAATCCTTTGCATCAAATATCATTGAATCAAAGAAACCCCACACATTTTCTGCTGCAGGGGAATATTGTAGATCCAGCACTTGATAGACTTTGTAGCACCTGGAAACCGCATCCATTAGATCCACACAAGCCAACACTCTGTCTTCCACAACAACATGGCAATGGCGAGGCTGTGCGTAGTTTCCACCTACTGCCAACACATACGGCTGGGTCTTCTCTGCATGATGGCTGTTCTTCACACCCTCAAGACTAGTTCCTTCCTAAAATGAAAGACAAATGATTTTTACTACATAAGAATAAAATGTAAACCTCCGTATTTTCATTCCATATCATACAGAATTAACATGGGGGTTATAGCTCAAACAGTGGTTTTGTCATAACCCAAGTGCCCATGATTGAGAATAATAGCCTGTGGCTATTAATAGTTACAGGCACATTAAATAGTTTAAGAAACACGGTTAATAATACAAGATACTTTGCCAATGTTCCTGCAGGAGTCATTTTACACCCACAGTTGATTAGTTTCATAGTGAAGTGCTGCCAACCAAAAATCATATTCTTTGTCTAATACGTATAGCTGAGGAGTACTTAACTCAATAGATGTCAATGCTCATTCAAAACGTAAAAATACCAATATGAATCCATCTGACATCCTGAAAAGTTTTTAATTACTCAACTCGTTTCAACAGAAATAAAAATAAACATGCCATACAATTTGGCAGGAGTGCATTGTCAACCAAAAGCATCTGTTCTGGTAAATGAGGGTCATTGATATGGACAATTATCCCAGTAGATGATTGAATTTTCCATGGTGACAGGTGTGATCCATGATAGGTATGATGCTCTGCATTCAGAGGTATCTATATAGATTTTAGTACTCCCCTTGCCCTTGAATGACTTTTTTGAAAAATAGCGTCGGTCGGTCGGAAAAAGAGTTTTTTTTATTATTTTTTTTTTTTGGTTTTCGAACATGTTTTATGTAGAAAATGATACATAGAATGGAGTGACTTCTCATGTTGTATTTTACATTTATTTTCTTTAATTTGAATGAAAATATGCTTTTCAGGTTGTATTTCACATGTTTATCTGTAATTTTACTGTGATTTTTCATTTTTAGTGAAAGGCAAAAAAAAAAAAAAAAGATTCACATCGGGCCAATTTCAGAGGGTCGGCCGGTTGAGGGCAACCACACAACTTTTTTTGGGGCCTTATGGAGTGGAAGAGGATAGAAAAGTAAGGAATACGATTTTTGGTTGTCATCTCTGATAGTGCGTAGATTCTGAGATATTGTAAACACAAAGTAAACAAATGAAAGCATGTTAATTCCAGGGGTGGGTTCCCTTTATGATTCTACATATTCTGTGAAATTCTGCAGAATATGCGTTAATCATTTCAACAGGGGATTTGAAATATTGCGCCACCACACAGCTGAATTTCTCCCCCGCTATGCAAATTTGTGATGTACAGTTTATAAGTTACATAGAATTATGTAATACGGTGCAGGCTTGAAAAACAACAATTTCTGAGATTTTCGTACAAAATGAATGGCCAAATTGTGCACAAAACACATAGCAAATTGCCCTTAGTGCTTAAAATCATTTCCTATGTGATAGTGGACCTTTCAGACAAAGCTTCAAGAATTAATGTATACTAACCTTTTGATAGTCAATGAAATTGTCAAGGGTTTCTTTGGATGAAGCTCTTCCCCCCTTCTTCTTTCTACCCTCAAAGAGCCCACTCAAGACAGCAAAGGCCAAATTCTGCTTTTCTCCTGATGAAAAAAAAAAGATGGACAACATATTTAGATACATTACAAATTTTATGATCCACGTCTAATGATATGCATTTCTGTTTGTGCTATATTTACTAATGAAAATTTTTAGGTATTCCCGGCAGTGGAAGTTTGCAAAAATATGCAAATTTTAAAGATTTACTCTTCCAGCTTTGTCACTGTTAGAACAAACATATCTGGTATTGGTACTTTATTGTAAAATAAAGTAAAATTACACAACTACTCTATTGACATTATACACAACGCAGTGTTAATACATCCGTATTGTTTATAAAATATGTCAGTAAACAACAACTTCTGCACAATACATCCCACTGCAGAATTCTAATTACTCTGAAATCTTCAGGCAAAAACAAGTAAATGCTATCACACCTGCTGTGAAATCGCCATCTTTCTTTCCCTCAACATGGAATCTTGTCTTCCAGTCCTTGGAGGCATGACGAGCAAACTCAAGGATACACGCTGACATGAGAGGCCACTTCTCCTCAAGCAGGTTTCCCTTACCAGGATGCATTGTGTCATAGTCTTGTTCAATCTATGTAAGAAACAGAGAGCAAAAGAGGCAAAAAGTAAATATTTAACCAAAATAATTAACCAAATTAGGACCTAAAGCACATATTCCAACAACAGATTGCCAAGATTGTACAATAAAACTAACCAAAACTGACGATTTAAATTGTGCGTAACATTACAATTATAATCAAGATCTATTATCAGAGCTCCTGGTACATGACCAAATAATGCACTGTTGCTGAATGCGTTATAATTGTGTATTTGTTTGAGTTTTGTATTGTAAACACAGGGCAAGTGTGTTACAAATATTACAAGAAATGCACAGAATAAATCATGAGAAAGCAGTACACTATCCAATAAGCAAATAATGCAAGTATATTTTTATCTATCATTTCCTTAATACTTTCATGCTGTTTCCATAGCTATCAGATCATATTCATGCTATTTCTTATGCCATTTCCTAGTAATTTTTGACAAGTTTGTACAAAATGACTGAGATACAAGCAATCTAGTGGTGCTTTGACATTGCCAGATATTGAGGGATGAATCAGTACTTTTCTTACCAGTACCTGTTTTGCACGGTGAGAACACTAAATGCATTCATCACCTTGCTTACATTCTTGAACCAATCTTATAATAGTCAGCTGTACATATAAACGAAACAGCACAAATTCTGAAACTGGAAAAGGTTTTAAATATCCCTATAATTTTAACCGGTAGTGCAAAATCACATTAAATAAATATTAGTATAGGGGATTTGATGTTCAGACTTCTACACTAATAATTTGTTACTCACAAGCAAAATCAAAATCAATCACTTTTTTCATGACTGCATTATTGAATTTGAACATACCATTCCAGTATCAAAAAGATGTGGAAATTCTCCAACTATCTCTGCCACTGAAGGATTGTCTTTTGAGTGGATGAATGCTTTCCTAAAAAAAGTTGTTTGCTTCATCTTTTGTGCAACAGTCTCCTGTGGTACGTTGTTGCCTTTTAGCCAGTCTGTAGCATTCTCCATCTCTTCAATATCTACCAAGAAATAGAGAGAGGGGGAGAGAGAGAGAGAGAGACAGGAAGCATAAAATCACAGGTTGTGCCCTGTAGATGCTAAAAGTACATCTTTATTTCTAACATACTGGTATGTTGATGAAATTTTATGTTTGAGCATTAATAATTGGTTTTCAGATGTCCATAGGGATATCTTTGAAAGGATCATTGGATAAATGGGGCAGCATTCTAAAACATTATTTTCTCCAAATATTTTTTTTCTAAAAGTACACATGATGAAAAGAAACATTCAATAACTTCTTAATGATGCATTGAATGAATACAATTCAAATAACATGCTCAAATCCTCTCTGTAGGGGATATTCATACACATTGGAATAGCACAGCAGAGTGTGGATCAATCTCTTGCTCGAGGAAATTGATGTAATGGGTAGGCTTAAAATCCATGTCAATTCTGTGACCATCTGATTGAGAGAAAACAGGGCTCCACATTTCAAAGAACTTGAATATTTTCAAAAGAAATAACAATGCTTCTCTGTTCTTTGAATAAATTCAAACAAATATATGTACAATTTTGTAGTGATAGGACATTTGGCGGCCATGATGCAAGGGGTATCATCACTACTCCAACAGTTCTTAATATCAGTCTTTTTGAACACAAAAGATATGGATCCATGGAAAATATCATGCTTTAGTTAAGAACCCTCAAAAGTAATAAGATCAGGACGACATGGTGTTATATAAACATATTTTTCTAGGATTTACGAAAATATGTCATACCATATGATGGCTTCACTGTTTCCTCAATGTCTTCAGCACTTGAGGCACAGTCGTCTGGTGTAGTTGGCTTGGGACTGGTTATTCTTCGAACGTACTTCAGTCTGTGCTCGAGTCTTCCTGATGCTGGTCTTTTTGCTGTCCCTCTAATGAACCATTCTTCCTGCAAATTATTAAAAAAAAAAAAAAAAATGAAGTGACAAAAATTATTAAAACAGGGAAAAATACATTCTCTGGCGGATTTAATACAATGGACAATAATAATTCTTCATGCAGTTTAAAAGAAAGGAAAGCCTTTAAAGTTAATTCATGATAATTAGCTAGCATACACGCACATATGATAAGCATAATTATGCCACAGTCAACAACGTGAATTCACAAAATATGTACGGTGTAAACACATGCTATTAAAATAGCTCATGAATGAATTGTTTGATCATACATGTAATAAAATCCAAAGCATTTTTATACTTTATAATACATAACAAATACAAAATTCTAAATAACAAGCCAACAATTATCTTCCAAGTTCAAATACACATCAATGTTTTACTACACTTCTTATGCAGAATAGTCCTTTACAAGATCAAATCAATCTAATGGATCCTTGAGGATATTTGTTAATAATTTTTCATGGTTTACATAAACATTAATACCAGGGAAGATCTACTTGTGTAAGTTGATAAATAAAGCACATTCTTACATGTCCTTGTCCCTCGGGATCTCTCAAGAATGGAAAAACTTTGATGACAGCCGATGCCATTGCCTCTTTGACATCCGAGCCTGGCCTAAAAATGAAAATAAAAGAAATCTTTGATGCAAAAATTGTACATAGAAAAACATAATTTTTAAAATATGAAAGATACCATTTTCCAGCTTCTGCATATCAAAGCACATATAGAGGCAGTACATCCTATTTAGTCAATATTGATTTGAATGATCAATCTATCAAGTATGTTCATCATTGAAAACAAAATTTGAATGCATTTGGCACATAACAACAATGCACATGTCACATTAATAGAATATACATTTGTGAAATCTAATGAATCTTCCACAAGAACACATTTTAAAAATCCATCTGTTTTAAATGGTGGAATGAGCAAGGTACTTTCTTGTATCATTAAGCAATTCAAATTATCATCACATTTTGTAAAATTCAAATAGTAATGAATGAATGAATAAATATGTCATACCGATTTCCATGTCGAGACACCAAGAAATCAACGCACATGTTGGTTAGTATGTGTGTGTTCTTGGGTGTGCATGCCTTGAGGTTCATTATTTCGCTGTAGGCTCTCTTTCCTTTGTCAGTCTGATGCATGATTGCCTTCACATCCTAAGCATTAAAGTGAGCGAGTGAGAAAGAAGGAGATAGAGAGAGATAACATGGAATGAAATAGAGTAAAGACGGTAAACATTTAGCAAATAATTGTTCAGCATGGTTTGTTTATATACATTGGATGGAATCATGAAACTGGCTATTCTATATATGCTGTACATGTAATTGTAAACCGTTCTCCAATGCATGTATGATTGGCAACTTTCTAAATTACATTCGTCTCCTCTTTAATCAGCACAGTTTGGGGAAGGGGGAAGGCGACTTACGCTTCTAATTTCCTTTTCATGTTATGAAAAATAGTACAAATAAATCAGAATGGTTTTTAAACTCCTCCATGAATGAACCAATACTTGCACATGTATAAAACATAAATATATAACTTCAACAGTTGTCTGATTTCTAATGCACAGTGGATGTAAAGCAAAACAACCAGTGGTTAACAAAATACAAAATATTTTTTTGTATTTTTTATTTTTAATGTATTATAAACATGTAGATGAGACATCCATTCTACTTGAATGCCACTTGAATGGAAACAACTGCTTTGTGTTACAATGTTTGTTTTTAATACTTTAAATCGAAGTTGTACATGCATGCCTTATATATATAAAAGAGAATAACTACAGGTGAGGTCATGAATATTAGTGATTGGCTGACAAATTCATTCCTCCAATTTTCTCATCCTTTCTCATCCTTTTTCAGTACTAGTCTGACATTGTAAAGATACATGCACATTGTTGATGTACATTGTGGGCAACAAGACAAGAAGAAAAATATCAAAGTTTTACTGATTGTAAATTTTGGATTTTCTTCTATTCCTTCTCTGATACAATTTTTTGTTCAAAATAAGTTTATTGACTTTAGAATAAAGTGAGAATACATGTACATGTACATGTAGACTAGATAGCAAAAGAAAATCTACTTACAAAGTTGAATGAAGACTGTGGTCTCTTTGGTTGGAGGGAAGTGAGCTCTTCCTGCTTGTCGTTGTTCCGACCAGCACCAGAAGCTGTGCAGCATGCAGATTTAGGTTGTGAACACAATAATGGTGGTGATGCTTCTCTGTTTCTTTGTCTCTTGAGTGGAGGTGGAGCCTCGTCTTGTACTGAGATATCTGTGTAGCAGCCAGTCCCAGTTGAGCATGAAGGTGCTGGATCCAAGACTTCTAATGTGGAGGCTGTTGACAGGTCAGATACCGGAGAAATGTCCAAATCTGAGTAACTGTTGGTGAAAGAATCAGCCATACTCAAAGTCTCACCAAGAAAGTCCAGCTGTTGGGATAAAGCCTCATGTTCATGTTGTGTCTGCAATAAATGAAAAAAGATAGACAGAGATACAAGACATGTTAATAAACATTTTTTTCTCTCTTTCAAAATGCACCAACAGCTATCACAGAGGTGTACAACTTTAGATTTATTGGATGGCTTCTTGTATTTTTTTACATTTTTTCTCACTTGAGTAAAAAGAAAGACTTCTATAAATGGCACATTACTATATGATTTTGGAAAAAAATATATTGTAATACTAGACACACATTCCCCCCTTTTTTCAGGAAACATGGAAATCATATTATCACTAAATGGGCCATATTGGTCACAGTCCAGAGAGAAGTTTTTGATAGATAAATAATAATAGATCAAAAATAGGAAATACTTTTCAACAAAGTACAGTAACAGAGGACCTCATTGAGTCACTATATTGATATCTACTGTAGATTTCATACCGTGAGAATGAATACTTTAACAGACAACTCAAAATGGGGCAATTTTGTTAAAATTAATATGAGCAAGGATAATGTACTCATGATGATCATGTAAGGATTAAAAGTACTATTTTATGAAAAATCACTCAAGAATTTTTTCCAAATATCTAATTTCCTGGCCACCCCGTGTAAATTTCCTAATGACCATTCATGTACGTGATAAAGTGTTTTACAGCTACCTGCCATACTACATTCTGAATCAACTGCAAAACTTTGCTTGTCATGATGATGTTGAGGCAAATGATGCCCCATTCTGAAGTGATCAAGTCTTTTAGAGATTACTGTCATATTCTGGAACAATTGTGGTTTGCCATGAAATTCTTTGAATACATACCTTAGATAGTATTTTCAGTTTATTTGGGACAATTCTGGTAGATGCACAAGTCCACATGTAATAAATCCATCAGCAAAGGACAAATCTTGTAGGAACATACCAATTATAATCGTCTCTCTCATGATTGTGTAAATAGTGAACTGGTTTGTGGTCTAGAATATCATCCGGATTCCTGGTTGTAATAGGCATACACTTGTCTTCTGCAACCACAAAAGCTTGGTAGTGTTCTTGAAAGTGGTCTGTTTTCCATGGCTGCACGAGAAACAGTACTTTCCGCCCAAATCTGATAATCTTTTCAATCCTTTCAAAGCTTGGTGATTCAATGGTCCATGCTGAAAGAAGCAGAACATTAGGTCTGTAGCTGTAACCATTCATATCTACACGCTCACAGACGGCAATTTCACTGTCAGGTTCACAGTCCAACAAATGACACAAGTTTGTTTGAAGAGCATTCTCGAGAGATGAAACGTGCATAATAACCTCATTGTGAATAACAGGAGTCTCAATATTTGTGTGTCTATTGGAAAGAATTCTGAATGCCTGTGCTTCTTGATGTTTCCAAGCAAGCGTCTTCGTGATGTTTTTGAAATTGTTGCATAACTTTGCCCACTTCTTGAAAGGTTTATGTTTACCTTCTAATCTCATGCATGAATATAGCGATAGTGGTCCCAACTCACGTATTGCGCGAGGATAGTGGATACAGTGGTGATGTTTTGGCAGAAGATGATATTCTGGAAATTGCTCCAAGAAAATCTGGTGATGTTCAGATATCTTTGACTTCAAATAGAAGGATCCAGCTGTGGTTATGCTTGGAGAGTTAACAATCTTGTATATCTCCAAAAGCACCATCAACATTCGCCAACACATGCAGTCTTCAGGAACTTTGTCTCCAATGATGAGTGGGAAATACAAAAAGAGACAGCTCATTTGCGAAGCTTTCTGGCCACTAGCTCCAAAGGGGTTCAAAATTTGATTTTGTGAGATTGGAGATGGCTTGTTGGCTTGTTCAGTGAACCCATAACTAAAAACTTGAATTCTGTTGTTTAGTTCTTCTCTTGTAAATCTTCCTTGCTTTATCAGTTCTCCAATAACAATCTTTAACTCAAATGGCACAATGCCCTCTAATAAATCGTGCATTAAATCAGGAGCCTTGTTCTGTGACACGTGAAAATAGCTTAGGCAATTCAAAGCACTAGACCTGCTTAATCCAGTGTGAGATAGATCAGCTTGTTCAATATCATCATCTACATTCTCTTGCGTGCGAAGTAAACTGATGTTCTCTACTGTTTGCCTCTGTGTATCTCTTTTTGGAGTCTTGCAAGTTCTACAGAAGAAGTTAGCACTAAAACTTGAGGTGAACCCTAGAGTTGTATTGAGCGATAAATTGTCCCCGATGGCTTGCAGCAAAACAGGTTTAACAATGCCAGTAAATTCTGGAGTGTGAAGTTCGATGCCAGTTTGATACAAGTGCTCAAGGTCATCTACTATTGGCTGCAAGATTTCATCTATTCCATACTTGGAAACTAGTGCTGATTTAGCTAATGCAACAAGAAGAATGTTGTCTAGTTTAGATTGATATCTCCTTGGTAAGGATGCTACAGACAAATAAACACCTAAAACTTTGTGTTTACCCTTTTTAGATCCAAGAGGATTTGCCGTTTCAAACTCATCATTGTATAAGAGTATGTCAATGGTCAGTGTATTTCCGACACATCTAGTTTTGTAATGGCGGCCATCCCTGAATGACTCTAGTAATGAATCCTCTTTAGAAGTTTTATTAGCATCAAGTATTGAAGATATACAACCTGGTTGTGAGAGAAACAATTCAAGATTGGCCTTCAGTGGTATATATTCAAATGTTTCTTCCACTTCCTTCTGGTCTGTTCTCCCTGACTGTGTATCTAACACAGGCTTATAAGCTTTGCCAATTAGTTTTTGTTCTGGTTCTACAAGAGCACCATTTGTCTTAGCAAATTTAGTTTGTTGATATTCACTTGATAGCCCAAATGCTTGAAAAGGGTCTTTTAGTAAACCAAGAACAGTTTTGAATGAGTTAATACTTTCCTCCGATGGCACTGACCGTTTTGAAATGTCATGTAAAATGGGTTGTGAAGTTTCTTCAATTGTGCTAACAACGTTATCAAGTAACTCTCTTGTTTCACTGATTAGTAAATTCACAGTCGATGTAGGTACAGAAGAAGCTTTTAAGTTTGCTATGTAGACTGCCAAATTACTTTTCAATGATTCTTTAATTTCTTCGACATCTCTTGTTGGATATGGTGTTTCACTCTCAGAACCTGAATTAATGTCATCGGGTACAAGTTCATCTGAAGATTCATCCGTTGCAGCTTCCCTTGTGGAATGATCAATATGATCGTGAATTAAATGTCGCTTATACGTTGACCCAGAGTAGTACAATTTGTTGCATGAATGCTCTTTGCATATAATTTGGGTCTTGGTCTTTGTATTGATTTTATGTTCCTTGAGATGCACAAACAAAAGAGAAACGCTCTGATACTGTTTCAAGCACTTAAAACAAGTCAACATTTTTCATGGCATGCATGCTTGACTTACATCCTTCTTCCATTGTTTGAAGTGATGGAGAAATTTGATCCTCGGCCCAAAACTGGGAATCAGGACTTTAACTGTTTCTTCATCTAGAAGATGGAACGCCTCAATATCGATTTCATTTGCTGTGTATATAAGAAAAGAAAATAAAAAACATTAGCATAAATTTGCCGACTGCATTTTCTACTGAAAAAAATAATCATTTAATACAAAATAATAGGCCCTAGATCTAATTAAAACAAATAAATACTCAGTGAATATGCCTTTGAGATGAGGACTAGCAATAACATGTTGAAATAAACACATTAATGAAAACAGAGGTCAACAACTTTATGGACATAGATTTATTAAAAGTGATAGATTAAGAGGAGTACAATCAACTATATCAGGCATAGGCCTATTGGCTATGCAGTGTGCTGATTGCTGTTCCAATTTAGTTGGTAGAGCTATTTTCAAAATATTGAATTTTGAGGCCTGAATGGGTGTAACAAAACAGTTGATAGACATGATAGAAGATAGGCAAAATGGTTAGGCTAATGGCCTAGGCCTGGCCCAGTGTCAGTCAGCTCAGTAGATCATTTTAATTTGGGCCTTACAAGTTAGCCTCTAATCTAACTTTATAATTAAGTAACTGTTTAGGCCCTGGTCTAGGCTAAACTAGGACTAGGTATGCCTAGCCGGAGTTAGATTTTAATTTTCACACCTTCTTTTTGGATTTTTCAAAATTAAAATTTTATGATTAATCAGATCCACATCACCAGAAACCGTAAGTTCTACATCGGCTAAACAAATTTTGCTATTGGACTTAAAACATTTTTTTCGCAATCCCGAGCTCGAAGCCTCAAACTTCAAAAGCAAAGTACCACTCCATCCCCAGGGGGCCAGAAGGGTCCTCTCACCCGGCCGAGCAGCCTGCCTGAGCGGCGGCGACGAGGGCTTCTCGCGCGCGGTTTGCAGTATGGTACAGTTTTAACGTTACAGGTGCCAGTACCACAAAATGATGACACACCAAAGCAAATTTTAAAGAATACTCACATTGGAAGATCGAAAACAGGTGACCCTGTCCCCACTTTATCAAAATGTCCTTCACGTTATCCATGACGAAACTTGAATTTCTATAAAGTTCTTAAAAATGCGACATCCGGAGCGACGTCGATGGCAGGCAGGTCAAAGAAATATTGGAACACGTGCAAGTCAATGCGCTGTTTTACTCATTTGTTTGTTGAATGTTTGCTCCCAAACGGGTAAACTCGGATTTTGCTCTGACATCGATCATAAAGTTAATCAACAAATCGATCAAATAATGATTCATTAAAACTTACATTTGTACTACCACCATATCAAAACGACGCATTACTCATAATTGACAAAGAAATGCTCGTGTCTGTGCAAAACTGAATTCACTACCTGAGAATCAAAAAATTGATCGACAATAAAGTAACAAAATTGATCCATGTGGAGTAAAACTTGATTTTGATCAAGGAAATTTTACTCGGCGTTTTAAGAGTGTACATGGCTTATCTCGAAAGGGTGCGGCGCGGCGCGGTGGGAAGCGTCAACGCACCCTTTCGAGAAAAGCCCCCCCACCTGCTTGTCTCGAAAGGGTGCGTTAACTAGTCTTCCACATCAGTCGTTTATAATCGAATTTAAGGAATATAAATTCCTACACCATTGACATAAACTAGTCTTACACATCAGTCTTTTAAATTGAAATAATATTTTGCATACGTTCTACTTACCAAATACGATCATCCAACAATTATAATGAGTAATGCCATGTAATGTCTGATGTAGTACCTGTACTATTGTAGGCGAAATTTCGCGCGGGCGAGCCGGCCAGCTAGCTGGCTACTTCCGTCTTGAGAGTTGAGATATCACGTGACGAACCAATTCGTCTATAAAAACCCAATGAACTCTCTCAGTGGTCTAACTCCTTCAATGATCTCTGGGAAATAATGAATGCTAATTATGAAGACTTAAAAAAAATTTTTTTTTTGATTATATCTTTTTAAACCCATGCAAGCTAAATTCCACGTTCTGTTAGAAAATAGATGATATTTCGTTATTTTAATTTTATTATAAACGACTGATGTGGAAGACTAGTTAAGGCACCCTTTCGAGAAAAGCCCCCCCCCCCCCCGCTTGTCTCGAAAGGGTGCGTTAACGCGCCACTCCGTTCTCAACGCACCCTTTCGAGACAAGCGGGGGGGCTTTTCTCGAAAGGGTGCGTTGAACGCTCCCCACCGCGCCGCGCCGCACCGCACCCTTTCGAGATAAGCCGATCTACATAGGGAGAAAACCGGCCCGTGCCCCCTCGTTTGAAACCCAACTGGTATACCTTAAGTACACGGGGAAAAAATGGCCCCTTAATTGTGTACTTTTCCGGCTCTGTGCCCCCTCTTTTACAAAATCCTGGATCCGCCCCTGATTGGACCCATCATGTCCTATATGATTTGAAAGTTCACCCACCGTACCCAATCAAAATAAGTCTTCACGTCCCTGTAATATAGTCAATGGGGATTTAACAACCTCATCTTCCAGTGTCATTTGCCACGGAACTAAGCCATATTAAAGGAAGCAAGCACAGCCACTATCGTACATCAGTCCTAATTGGCTGGTCACTCCCATGTTTTCCAACCCCCACCGTACTGTCCTATCAAAGAAGAGCATGTTTTTTAACAAGCCAAATCACAAGCTATGAATATTCATGATGTAGCGTGGGCGAGTCCACTATTGACAGAGGGTTGAAGTCATGAAGCAATCTGCACGCAGTCAATATCAGCAAATATTTCTATTTTATTTCCTTCCGTATTTGTTACTTCATATTGTTTGTATTTCAATTTAACTTATTTTCGGTATTAGGAATCTGTAACTGATTATTTCGGATGAATTGTAGTCGTGTCCGGACAATTACCCTCTGGAAAATCACCACCGGAAAATTACCCCCCGAGGACAATTACCCCCCGGCTAATTACCCCCCAAGGACAATCACCCCCCGAGGACAATTACCCCCCGGGTAATTACCCCCCGGAAAATTACCCCCCCCCCCCATGGACAACCACCCCCGAGGACAATTACCCCCCGGAAAATTCCCCCCCCCCCAAGGATAACCTCCCCGAGGGCAATAACCCCCCCCCCCCCCCCCGGATAATTCACCCATAAAATTACTGGCCCCCTGACCCCAAGTGTTATATTGGGGTATCTTGTTATTTCTCATTATAGTTTCCATGAAGTCGATGTTTTATAAAATACTCACATGGCACTTCGGTTGAACAGGTTATATTATAGGTCCATAATTGCAGGGCCTGAATGACTTGACCGGGTCCGCCTGGAGTATACAGGCAACTTGAGAGCGGGAAAATTTTCAATTTTGAAGTGAACAGGCACAAAAAATAAAATACCCATCTCTCTCTTTTCCAGTATGGTTTCTATATTTCACTATTATATTCCATTACCACAGATTTAATTTGAGTCTTATCATGCTTTGTGGGGGTGTCGTGGTATAGCGGTTCATTTACTTGACTCTCAATCCAAGGGTTGAGGGTTCGAATCTCAGCCCGGCACTAGCGTCTTTAGGCAAGACATTAATCCACATTTGCCACTCTCCACCCAGGTGTAGTAAATTGGTACTTGGCAGGATTTATTCCTTGAAATGCACTGTGCGCTGATTACGGCTGTCGGAGCTAAAGCCAGGGTAATAATATCCAAAAACCCTTTGGAAGCGCATAGGGACATTATATCATAATGTGATATGCGCTATACAAGAACAGTGGTATTATTATTATATGTTATTATGCTTATCTTCCCATGTTATCTTTGTATGATGTTTTAAGCATTGCGTAATGTATCCCCCGGCACTGGCAGCGATTTGAAGGAGGGACAAAGACCCTCCCCCATCCCCTCCCTCAAACAAAAGGATGGTGTAGAAATTGCCGCCAGTGGCCCGGAATATTGTCAACAATAGGAGCAGCATTACCAAAACGATTTGTGCAGATTAGAGTATAATGCATTTTTATAGAAAATTCGGAAGAAATATGACCTCAGAGCGCACATAAGCCATCCACTAAAATATGACCTTTGATCCTATGAAAGACGGAACACTAGAGGCAGCATCACCAAAAACTGTAGAGGTGTAATCTATAATGGACCTACATACAAAATCTGAAAGAAATGAGTTAACAAATGTGTCCTCCAGAATGCATGCAACGAAAATATGACATTTGACCTTAACAACAACCTGAATATGACATTTGACTGTATAGAAAGTGGTACAGTGGGGGTAGCATCAGCAAACAATTTAGATGTGTAGGTTTCACTAAGACACATCTTCATATAAAATTTGAAAGAAATGTGTTGAGAGATATACCAAGATACATCTCCATACAAAATTTGAAAGAAATCCATCAAGAAATGTGGCCTGCAGAGTGCACTCACGCCATGCCCTGAAGTATGACCTTTGACCCTATAAAAGACGGAACACTGGTGGCAGCATCACCAAAAACTATAGGTTTTTAGATTACACCAAGAGACACCTTCATGCAAAATTTGAACGAAATCCGTCAAGAAATGCAGAAGAGTGCAAGAAATGGAAAAATGACCTTTGACCCTATAAAGGACGAAACAATGAGGGCAGCATCACCAAAAATTAAATATGTGTAGATTATACCAAGATACATCTCCATGCAAAATTTGAACGAAATCCGTCAAGAAATGCAGAAGTACGAGTGCAAGAAATGGAAAAATGACCTGCCGGGGGATACAATAAAATTGACTGGAAACCCTATTATCTCTCATTATTTCCACATTCTTTCCGCTCTCCTCTTTCACGTGACCCCTTGTTCGCCCCTCCCCTATCTAAGCCAGTTGGTATGGAAATATTTTACAATTTTTAACCTAAATATCACTATTCTGATGTCACTTTGGATTTTTTTTTTATATTCGATTCCTCTAACCCCCCCCCCCCCCCCCCTCCCCCGGTTACAGGCCTGGACGTACTACAAATAATTCTTTGAATGGCGCTTTGAAAAAATCGATTGCAACATGGTATAACGTAAACAATTCGAAAATGAATGGTGAAAGACGACATTGATTAATTATAGAATTGCCAGATTAGGAAGATACGGGGCAAAATCGAAATGAAATGCATTAAAATAGACAGAAAGATCGATATCTTATCACGTTATTTCCCCTTTCCATTACCTCTCCGTTGTTAAAGTTAGGAGATCTATTCAATTCTACCAGCAACTATCCGTCCATTGAATAGATCTCCTAACTTTAACAACGGAGATTTGAAAGACTTGTAAAATGTTTGTAACTTCTACTTGTACGATATATAAACGCATGTAACTAACAGGTTAATCATTCCACCTGAAGAATTAAACGAAAGCGCTTGTGGAAGCAAACCTACGGATATCTACTATGCCTTTATTCTCGGAGTGAACTTTATCTTACTTTAAATTATATAAATAGCCAGGAGGGCGCATTGTTATAAATAATTTGTATATATATATATATATATATATATATATATATATAGTACCCTTCATTTTTTAACGCCTCTTTAAACCAGCTTCTCCGCGGTTACATGAAGCAGTAGAAATTAGAGAATTTGAACGCGGAGGCTGTGAAATTGAATTCTGAACGTGTAATACCTTTTGTATTTCATTGTTTGGAAGGTTTCATTTCCCGAGATTTACATCAGTTATTCCTTATTCTATTTTACACCTCCGGATTTATCGGCGGGGGGGGGGGGGGGGGGGGGAGGCAGAACTATATGTTTGCCCCCCCCCCCCCCCTCCAATATTTTCGGGGGGGGGGGCAACTTCCCCCAGGATCGGCGCCCCTGTGTGAACGAGCATCTATAAGACGATATTTATCGAATTACAATGTGGAGGCAAGATAACGCATACCGCTTGACTGGACTTGTTGAAGAAAAAATGAAGAACATGTATGATCGATTGCTGTGTCTATTTCGACAGTTAACAGCGTATTAGAACAAATTGAAAGCAATTCGCTGTTGATTAAAAGTACAGATGCAATGATAATTTCCTTTTCTGTGTATTTCTATTTTCATTCATTAGCGTACCATTAATCAGCGTATTGTGAATGGTTGTACAGCTATTCATCTAGCCATGAAGCACGGCCATACCTCTGTCATTGAGGCATTGATGTCATATGGAGCAGATCTCAATATCCAGTCACGTGATGGTCAAACCTGCCTTCATAAGGCAGTCAAGCTTTGTTATCAAAAGGAAAGAGTTGTGAAAACCACAGATACACTAAATAAGGTAAGATAATGAAGTTACGCTTTAAAAAATGGGTTACATGTCGTTTTTCTCCTACGGTTCGAAATTCCGAAGGTAAAATGTCCGAAAGTTCATAGTTCCGAAAATGAAAAAGGGTTTATTATTCGGAAAATGAAGTAGGGTTAGTAATTCCAAAAATTAAATAGGGTTCGTTATTCCGAAAACGATTAGGGTTCATAATTCTGAAAATGGAAAAGGGGTTCATAATTCCGAAAATTAAAAAGAGTTCATAATTCCGAAGGTTTGTTATTTTGAAAATTACGGAGGGTTCAAATGCATTTTCGGAATTGTGAACCTTATTTCATTTTCGGAATTATGAACCCTTTGCCATTTTCGGAATTTCAAACCCTATTTCATTTTTGGAATTGTGAACATTCGGATATACGAACTGCTGCCCCCCCCCTCAAAAAAACAAGAAAAAAGAAAAAACAAGAAAGAAATAAAAGAATGACATCTGAGATGTAAAAATCAAATCATGCTTTTAATTGTATTAGAACTTTTCTTAATCGATTATTCAATTATTTCTGCTGCTAACAGATATCCGCAGATTTCTACCAGAATGAAGCATCATCTGAGAAGGCGCTTGTTTTCTACCTCTTGGAGAATGGTGCTAATCCTGATATAAGGGACAACGACAACAACATTCCAGTTCAGTATGCAGAAGACGAAGAGATGCAGCAGATGATATCAAGGTAAAGTCATAACTGAATTTTATTATTAGGTAACTTAGTACCGTGACCGACATACTGAACCCTCAATAAAGTTTACAGACTACCCAGAGAACCGACACGTCTGTCTCGTCGGCTGTTGATCTCGTGGGCCGTCGGTCTCTTAGGCTGTCGGTCTCGTGTAACTTATTTCCTTCCTTATATGTATCTTCGATTATCGTGACTCATGTGTCCATTTTAAAACAAGATAAGTTGTGTACACTTCCAATAAAGATCATATAAGCAACCTCGAATGTAGAGTTAAAGGAGAATTAACCTCAAACAATAAAGACGATAGTGTTCAAAGGTGTTATTTATTCCTACTTGTTAGACTATATGGCTTCGCGTCAAAATATGCGAGATCGATACGAATCAAGATTTTCTGAGCAAAATTTATCATCTGCTAGCAATATGTATCGTCTGCTAGCAATACATGGGGGCTGCCATTTTTTTTATGTGTACAAGAAGATTTTCTTAATCCAGATGCCCAATTGCCTTTTTCAAAATTAAAAACCCATTTGAGATTTAAAATATAGAATAGATATGTCAATTTATTTTTAAACTGAAGATTTCCTAATATATTTCTGTTGAAAATCGATATTCGCTTAATAGAAATCTATTTTCTCGATACTGGACGTATGGGACGGAGCAAATAAATTCAAATTTTATGGATGCTTCTTCCCTGAGCATCTATAGCGGCAAACTATGCATTCACCTGCTTTCGGATAATGGGACTTAAAAAGTCAGAATGCATGCTGCATATATTATGTTCTGCTCTGTTTGGCAAACCCAAAAATAGATTTTTGTTAAGCAAAACCAGACAATTTAAAAGTATCATTATAAAGATTTAATTTGTACAATATATGTAAACACCCACTTTATATTTTTCGTCACATATGGGATTTTAGGTAATGAAGAAAATCAATTTAGGTCTTGGATTCAAAATATCTTCCTGACTGGAACATTTCTCAATGGTTCATGTACAACTCAAAATCAGCAAGAAAATGGCAGCCCCCATGTAAATGAGTAGGAGACGACACCGGGTGTTGGAATATCTTTATTTATACCCTTTTCTGATATCTTATTAGAAAATTATTTAGGCCAATAAGTAGGAATATATTACACCTTCCAATATAAGTAAATTTGTACTCAGGGGTTAATTCTCCTTTAACATTTGGTATGGTTCAGAGATTACATTATAGAAAATCAATTCAGTTCATATGACATCGCGTTGGTTAAAAGTCTTTATAGGCCTACTACATGAAATCTAAATACATGCATTCTCTTTAGATTTGATTTCAGCCAAACAATACATTTATTGAGCAACCATGCAGTAGTTCAAAAGAGCATTCGTAACTTTGGAATGATGATAATCAGGGGCGGATCCAGGATATTTCCAAAAGTTGGGTCGACATGCCGTAAAACCACAAACTATTTAGTGCAGTGCAGGCACATTGTATATCGACTCCTAGGGTCAAATCTATAATTATGTAGTTAATGGATACCTCCCAAAATCATGTAGACGACACCTGACCACTTTTGATGAACGAGGTCGACCAGTTTATGAGATTTAAAAATAAAACTGACATTGAACTCCCACACTTCTGTAAAAGATCCTGAAGCTTTTATTCTCATAAAATAAAAGGGATGAGGAGGAAGTTTGAGATGGAATAAAAAAATAAAGCAACCTGTGGTTTGAAACTTTGCATACACAAATACTCATGCCTACACACAGGCAATCCCTTGTATAAGATTGGAAATACACTTTGCCCAAGTTTTTTTGCTCCACTAAACAGATAGGCATTCATAGGCATTATGATAAGAGATTTAAAAAATCAATGTTTTCAACATTAGCACTGGTTTTCTGGTATTCCCCTCCTTCTTTGTATTATTTACTGCATTCGATCTTTACCTGTCAATTACATTATTTTTTTGTCAGAAGGAAAATCAACGTGAATTTCAAATACAAAAAAATCCTTTTCTGTGTGATAGATGCCCACGTGTTAGAAATGTCTAAAAGGGGGCAGACCCCAATCGCCCCATCTCATAAGAATATGTTTTGTGATCATTGATTTCAAACTTAATAATCCAGAAACATATGTCACTTCTTCTAGATTTCAATCGAAGCAAGGGTTCCAGTGCTCTAAAGGTAAGTACGAAATTTCGCCATATCTTTTTATTGTATTACGCTAACTCAGTCATTAATGTTTGTTTTTAATTCTTATTTTCTTGGTTTCTCCTTTACATGTATATAAAAGTGGTTAGAATTTTCGCTTGGATATTCTGTGTGATATTAGTTTGAATGGAGCCCTGTGGTGTGTTTTTTTTGGGGGGGGGGGGGGGGGTGGTTGTGTTTTTTTAGGGGGAAAGGTTTCACCTCATTATAAAAACATCCCCTCAAAAGGCTGATGAAATTCAACCCTATACGCCAAGGATTCTCTATGTACGGGTAACGTTGTCCAACTGTCTTCTTAGAGAAAATATTAGATGCTTGATTTCAATATTTCATTATCATATTGATAATGTTTTATCAACAGTCGATCATACTTTATCTAAACCCAACAGAACAAATAATGCATTAAGAAAACAAATAAAAGCACCAATTTTGCACTCCTGTAGATATAGGCTACCATATTTACCATTAAATCTCTGGATATGGAGACATCTCAAATTCTGCCCCTGAGAGCCAAAGACCATTGTAAATCGTACAATGTCCAAATCACATGTAAAAATAAAATTTGTGGAATTTGATATGTAGGATTCACATTCGAATATTCAGGATTTCAATTTTTCGGGGAAAAGTAGTTTAGGTGTCTGTTTTTAGGAGAAAATGGACATTGTCATTCATCCCCCGCCAAAAACTAGATGCATTCTATGCTAAAGCATTAAATATCTGGCACACATGTAGATATAATATGCATTATATACAAATTTAGTTTTATTTCATAATCATTATATCTCTTGTTGACAAAAGCCCAAAACACAGGAACGGTTCCAACTGAGGAAGGAGAAAGTGCAGTGCACTATGAGTTCATCACAGACACTCCTGCTGATCTTATTCTCCAAGAAGATGAGGCAGTAATATCATGCGGCATCCGATACTCTCCTTCTGGAGCAAGACTCAGCAAACCTGTCAAGGTTACAGTAGACCATAATGCACATTTCACCAATCCACGACTGGCGGAAATTGCCTTCTATACCCGTAGCAAAGGTAAATATTTAAAGCAAAAAAAGTTCTTTAAGCTTCATTTCTAATCAATATCGATATAAATCACAGGTCTTCTTTTACTATTTGTTACAGCGTTTCTTGTAAAAGTGTTCCTACAAAAGTTTACGTAGCAATAAAAATTACAACACAATGAAATTATAATTATACAAGTGTAGCATTTGTCAAAGATATTAACTTCGAATGCAAGAAGAACTTTGTTAATCTTACATTAATTTGATAATTATAGTAAAGTTACCCAGGATATATGGAACAATCATAGTGTTACCGCAGAGTTAACCACACTGTGTTTCACACTTTGGGACCCTGTGAAATTGGGACATTTGATAATTGTGTGATTTTACCACACTGTGACAAATCACAGTGTATTAATGTGACACCTTGTGATTACCTCCACATAGTCGACTTGGTGCTACGCTGTGTAAACCATGTGATACTATGTGATAACTTTGTGAACACACCTTTTTCACATAGTCTACTAGTTACCACCCTGTGGTACTATATAGCAACTATGTGTATATGTGGTAAATCAGAGGTCACGACGAACACGAGTTTTCATCTGTGTCTGGATGGTCTATGTCTATGTCTAGATGGTCTAGAAGAACACACTGTGGTAATACTGTGAAAACATAATGTACCCATAATTAGCACAGACTGGACTACGTGAACACGGTGCAGTAAAACTGTGATTTTTTTCCATACATGTACTATTATGATGTGAACAAATTGATCATATAATTCCCGCACAATTCTCTCAGTTAACCACGTACACACAGTGTGGTAACACTGTGATACATTTCATCTTAGAGGGATAACTCTATGAACACATATTAGTAATTTCCAAGTTATTCACCACGTTACACACCGTGGCAAATATGTTGTCGGCAGTTTCCTGTGTTTGACTATGTGATTAATGTATGGGAAATCACATATGTGTCCAACTGCACTGTAAATAAACTGTGACAGTATTATTCCCACAAAGTCAACGCCGGGTCAACAATGTAGGCAGTGTGATAACACTGCGATTCATTACGTCACAGTGTGATAAAACTGTGGATACATAATACACTACATGACACACTCTGGTGAATATGTGGTGGGCTTTGTTAAGCGAATTTGAATATGTGCTTTATTAAGTGGGAAATCACACGAAATACAATGTGACACTGTGGCAACACTGTGATCACAAAATAACCACATAGTTTACAATGTGAACACAGTGTGACAACACTGTGGTAACACTATGTACTAAATATTGTTCCCTGAGGACGCTGCAATCATATTATTACCCCCAGCTTTAGCACTGAATCAGTAGCGTTCAGTGCATTCAATGAATAAATCCTCCCAGGTACCCACTTCCTTCACATGGGTCGAGTGTGGCCAATGTAACTTAATGTCTTGCAAAAAAATGTTAGTGCTGTGGCAGCAGGGAATCGAACCCCGTAAATTGCGATCTGCTGCCCGGTGACTTGTCACTAGACATCAGCACTTCTACTTTCTATATAAAATTATTAATTCATTTATTCAAATTATTTTGTATTCTTGAATTCATTCATTGTAATACACAGCATTGAACCCTTTTGGGTAAATGGTTTGGTAAAGAAAGATCATAATTTGAAAAAAAAAATACTACGCAGCCGGCTATACAACTGCCAGAAAATGGTACGATACATGGCTACGCTCATGTTGACGACATCTAAGCTAAAGCCTAAAACCTCGTATTGAAAAAGAAGTGTGAATCTCAACTGACGATATTTTTTCTAGCTAATGCGGATGATTGGCGAAAGAAATCAAGTACGGCAAGTGTTTTGTGTGATTCAAACGTTTTCACTACATTCCGCATTCGTCCGAGCGATATACATCCGTTATATTTTGGCAAAGAAAAGTACATGTATATATCAAAACAGAAAAAAAGGGTCCAACTGATATCATTTCATTTTTGTGTATTCTAATGGATAGATGATATCCTTATTATTCTGAATCCGGTGTCATTTCCCCTCTTTAAATAGACATGGAAAGGCTTGTAAGAATTCCTGCATCAATCCAAGGTTACCCACGTTGTGACGTCAGAGCAAATGACCTCGATCTCTACGTCGATCACTCCTGTCAGTTGTGGATTGTGGCCCAGTTCAATAGATGCTTTGTTGGAAAGAGGGTCAGTTGCACATCATATGTACAGACACCAGCATTGAAAGGACTTTCACCTACGGTTCATCTTTACATATATGACGACCTCTCTGAAGTTAACAAGGTGAGGGCGAAGAAGAAGACAAGCATGGGTGTCGCTAGAGTGGGTAGGTGGGTGCGGGGTGACAACCCTTGGTGTATAACATGCTCCTGTGCTTCCCCTCAATAGGTAATCAATAATATAGGTTTTCCAGGTCAAATGTCCGCCGTGTCAGAAAAAGTGTCATATTAGGTAATTCAAATGTCAATAGGGAAATGAAATGTCCCCTTAGCAACACGAATATCCCAAAAGGTACATAAGATGTCCATAGAGAAGTCAAATATCCGCACAATAGAAATTCTTTTCAATAGGGAAACCAAATGTCAACTTTGCAAAACCAATGTCCCAATAGGTAAAGAAAATGTCCATAGAGAAGTCAAATGTCCACACAATAAAAATTGTTGCATAATCCTGCATAAATTAGAACAGTAAGTCTTCCATAGGTAAATCAAATGTCGTATAGGTAATTCATATGTCAGTTGACAGTTATCAGTTCAAAGTGAGCGGAAAAGATGCCTTACGCAAAGATATCAGAGGAAGATAAGCAGCGGTTGTTTGATGCATTTAGGCAGGGAGAAGACTATGTGGAAGTAGCAAGGCTTCTTGGCATCAAACGCGATACTGTATATTTTAGATGGATATTTTTTGTGATGTTTTTGAAAAGAAATTTATATTCACAGAATATACTTTGAATTTTGTTTAAAATACACACAAGTTTCAAGAGAAAGCAGAAAAATTCTGTAGTCCTGTTGTTTGATGTACTGTGATGTTTGCAATATACAAACAATATTGTTTGAAAGATGATGGTGTGATGTTCGAGAAAGCACTGTTCTAAACTATGGACAATTGAGATTCGACATTTGTTTTCCCAAGTTGGATATTACTCTCTCTACATGGACATTCAGTTCCCTATATGACTTTTGGTCTCCCTAATCGGATATTTGACATGTACATACGGACACTTCGAACCTACATAGACATTTGAACTCCCTACATGGACAGCCACATTCTAATGTGGACATATTTTATTAACCTACATGGACATTTGAACTGCCTATATGGATGATTGGTTCCAATCAGTGGACATTTGACCTGGAAAACCTATATTCAACTTGTATCACGTTCCATGCAGATTTTATGTGTCACCAAGTTACAGAAAATAACATTTGACATTGTTAGGGGGTAACAAATGATATTATTTGGATAATTATAGGTAAGACACTAATCTAGTAAACACGATATTCCATAAAATAAATATGATATCTAATTAAAAAACTTCACTATATAGGCCCTATATATATTCGCAGCCATAGGAGGAATCCTTTTATCTCAGCCTACTGTTATCATTCCGATATTCCCCTTAACGCCCAATTTTTATTGTGACGGAATAAACCGCATTGTTAGGATTCCCCCTATGATCGGATATAGTAATATATATAGTGTATATGTGCGTGGGCGCATGAGCGCGCCCGCGTGTGTGTGTGTATATACATATGCAAAAATCTCTTTGATTACACATTTTGTAGGTCCAGGTTCTCAATCTATCGTACCAGACAATTTTTGAAAAGAATATTTTATTAGACATAATACATGGTACTCTTTACCATGAAATGAATGTGAAATAGATTTTAAGGCCGCGGAGGAAGTGAAATCTATAGGAACCCAACAAAGTTGGGTATACTTTTTGATACGCACTGTATATATCAGACACTAAGCAAAAGTTGATAATTTTTAAACAGTAAAATGGTTCGATATCCATATATATATTGATCTTCGTGATAATTTAAATTCATTAATTCAATAAAATGTTGGTAAAATTTTATCCAGATGACAAAATGGTGATTTTTTTTAATTTGCATTGTTGGATGAACTTCATGAGGGTAACATTCTTATAAACTCTGGAAAAGTTTTTACCAACATTTTACGGAATTACTGAATTTAACCAGTTAAAACTGGTGAAATTTGTTTATAGCGTACCGTATACCGCATAGAACAAAAGGGAGAAATTGGAATCTTGGCATCTTCTCTTCCTTATGTATCCTTTTACAGAGAGCAGAAAAAGAAATGGAAAAGTACAGAAAGCTTTCCCCACCTAAATCGTTTCCAGTAGCATGGAGGTCAGGGGACGTCTACATCACACTCTATGAATGTCTAAATGAACATGCAGTGGCAGTTGAGACTGCGGTAAGTTATGTAGGTAAGATCACATTATGCTGGTTTAAAACTTGCGGGAAAGTTTATAAATAGAAAACCCCGCATACCACAACTCTCTTTCTGTCTCTTTACATACGCACATCCCCTTACACACACCCACACACCTATGTTTTCTATTGTTCGAATTTCACCCGATGACTCCACTATTGAATTGCGTCACAAAATTCATTGACGGAATAAACCTCACCAATTGTTGACAACCGATGACCTATTGAATTACTACCGATGACCCATTGTTCTCTCTGTTCTCTTTGGTTTCAATGCGTAAACATGTACACACACACACACCTACACACACAGTCTTGTATTGCTTTACTTCCGAGGACAAGTATTGTTCCTCTATTGTTCCTCCGTCCTCGGACAGTCGACGGAATAAGGCACAAATTCATTGTTCGACGTTCGAGGACTATTGTCCGGCTTCCGAGGACCATTGTTCTCATGATTTTTTTTTTGTTCTATGTCCGAAAATGTCCTCGGACATACGGCTAAACACGCCCACACCTACACACACATTTATATATATATATATATATGTACCTATCTGTGGATTAGGGGGAATAATAGTGCGTAAAAAATCAACCATAGGGAGAAAGTGGTCTTAGGGGCCAAATTTTCCTTCTCCTTAGCGTTTTGACGGCTTGATTCAGTACCTTCTCGGGGTCTTGCCAACTTGTTAGGCATATTGACAACAGAGGGCAGGCGACTGCTTCTTCCATACCTAGTCCTATAGTCCATTAGAAGTCATTTTTTCTTTTATTTCGTTTTAAATATTGGGATGTTATATGGGCTGTGCGTAAAATATGAACGTTAGGGAGAAGGGGTTTTATGTTTTCCTGGGGTAAAAAATTGTTTTTAGAGGAAAAATCTATTGTTAAGCTTTCAAATGTTAACCATATGTCATCATCTTCTGTGAATACCTCACAGTTAATCAATTTAACAGTTACCCTACAAATTAGTACCTTCCTTCTTAATTTTCAAGCGAATAATGAAATTGCCCCTATGGTAGATTTTTTTAGCATTTCCCCCTATGGTTGAATCTAGGTATATATATATATATATATATATATATATATATAGGAGTGTAAGGATGCTCAACTTATACATGACCGACGGTGTTCCAGATATAGATATGCGTAAACAGAAGAAAAGTCTAGGAACTGTATTAAGCCAACTAAACTGTATTAAGCCAACTAAACACACAGAGCAACAACAACATCAACAACTCATCACGAGCCATTAGGTAAATAATTTGAATTCACGCAATTTTCTTCCCGCTTCATTCCTTATTATATGTCATTTTAATTTATCTTGACTGTGATTGTATGATGACCATGATTGTTGATGCTTAATTGATGTAATACGATATATGATATATGACATAGTATGTCATATACGATCGCTACGATGTATTGGTTTTTGCTTTTGTTTTATGACTTATCTTCAGATCCTGAAGAAGGCCTAAATAGCCGAAAGCTCGATTAAAACGTGTATGTATACCAGCTACGTCCTAATACAGTTCCTAGACTTTTCTTCTGTTTACGCATATATATACACATAATTCCTACTTAGGGCGATTTTTTGGGGGGCGAAATATTCGACGGAAGGGGGAAGCCGACGTTACTAGTCGAATTTTCGATTCGCCTTAACGTTTTCAGCACTGTTTTTTCCCATTTCCGTAGGGGTAGGAGGCATCTATCGATATAAACGTAGAGGGCGTCAAATTACTTATATTACTACAAAGTTTTGTTCGGTAGGGAGAACTCATTTTCGTATAATATAACGTGGAAAATCTATATGTGTATAACTCCTGCGTATCTAACGTCCTAAGTTGGACTTAGGGCAATGTCTGTTTTTCTTGATTATATCAATAGTTTGGGGATTTACTAAAAAATACCTTATCACACACAAAAGGTAGTTGTTATACGATTCTTTTTGCCATAAATGCAAATTGAATCAAATTATTTCTAAACATATACTAACATTTTGAATCCATTAATTCTCTGTAATGTCCTTTTCGCGCTGATATACATATATCCAAAAGAAAATCGCCTTTTAGTAGAATCTAGGTATATATATCTATCTATATATATTACGCTAAGGATTTGGGGCCTTTTTTTTTGTTCGATTAGGCGCCTCCCCTGGCTCTTTCGGTCCCCACCTTTTGGTACCCACAGGCGGGGAATGGTTCTTAGAAGGTTGGGAGGCACCTTTTAAGGGCTTAACATTGCATTTCCGGAGAGAGTAATAATTCTGCCGATGGAACAGCGCACTACCGTCAGCACGAAAAAGTACCTACTGTGACGCCCCAACCCATACCCTTTACATGTGAAAGGGAGAAAGCTCAATATTATTGTCCACGGGCTGCTTCTGCTATAGTATATATACTGAACTACAAAAGAAACGTCGCACATGTATGTGTTTGAAACTGTTTTACTTACAATGAAACATATTCTTTATTCAAGAGTGAAAACTGAGAAAATGTTTTGCTTTGTTTTGATTAACAAGTACAGATGTGCAATAACGACTCTCGTCGTTGATAGCGCCAGTTCTGACGTTATTAGTCCCACAGGAGACGTTCCCGACGATGTCGAACGGTGAGGATAGGGCCCCGAGCAGGACGCCGACAAGACAAGTTGAAGCTTATCAGCCGACGACGAACAGTTGCTGCAGAAATTGGTCTGTTGTGTGTGCCAATAGTCTGTAGAGCCGATTCTGTTGCTCTGTGATTTTACGTATCAAATTCCAATATCATGTGTAAAAGATATCAATTTGAAAAGTGCGACGTTTCTTTTGTAGTTCAGTATATATATTCGCATAAACACACACACAGCAGTCTGTCTCTGCATTGTCTTTGTTCTTTGTGAGAATAACTGCAATGCATCATTTTCTAATAAATATGACGCTACAAACAAAAGTGCAAAAGAAATCCATTGATTTAATTTTTTCAAAATTCCCGCGTTAATATGTCTACACATGTAGTCCTTTATCCCACATATCCGAAGAATTTTATAATTTCTATTTTATGAACATCTAGTTAACGAATGTTACTCCTTCATATTATACAAGTGCATGTACGCTTATTCATTAGGTGTATCCTTCACCAGATCCCAGGAGTCTCTCATATACTGTATTCAGAGGCGGCGCTCCCGGGAAGGGGGGGAGCCGGGAGCACATTGCCCGCACACTTTTTCAAGTACCCCAAAAGTGCCCTTTTCACTATGATAAGTGCCCCCATTCCTTCGTATAACTGCGCCCCTTCTTCTTTCTGATAAATGCCCTTTTCACCTTCTGATAAGTGCCCCTTTAACTTCAGACATTACTGCCCCTTTTTAAATCTGTGCCTTTGTTTTTCGTCTGATAAGTGCCCATTTTCCGTTCTAATGGTAAAATTTTCCTTTCATATAAGTGACCCTTTTCACCTCTGATAAGTGACGCTTTTCCTTTGAATGACTAACCCTTCTTCTTTCTAATAAGTGCCCTTTTCACTTTCTGATAAGTGCCCCTTTTAAGCTCAGGTAAGACTATTGTCCCCTTTGAAATCAGACAAGTGCCCCTGTTTTCGTCTGATTAGTGCCCATCTTCCGTTCTTCTAAGTAATAGTACAAGTTTTCCTTATGATAAATGCCCTTTCCACCTCTTTAAAAAATGCGTTATTTTAAGTGCCCCTTTTACTTTTGATCAGTACCCCTTGTTTCTTTCTAAAAGTATTTTCCCCCTTTTGATAAGTCCCCTTTTGTCTTCTGATAAGTGCCCTACCTATATACCTATATATATTTAATAAATTGTACCTGTATACTCCGATAACGCTTTACAAACTGTGCCCTAAAGTCCACAAAAGAGCCACATAGGCCTACCTAGCTCCAAATAATCAGAGAGGCTTCATAATAATAGGTTCCCCTACTGATATCAACACAATGAGAGCCAGTGGAGCAGGGGGCAGGAGGGGCACAATTCTCTAAGTTATACAAGAATGAGCAATGCTCCTAAATCATAGCAGAAAGGAGGACAATATTTTCTAAATATTTTCCAAAGCTCGCTCGCTACGCTTGCTCGCATTTACCATTGTCTTCTTATCATATTAGGGAAATCGATGCTATTCAAAATATCTTCAATACTTTGAATAATCAGACCATTACACTCAACTGCAAAGTAGTTTTTATCTAGAACCATGTTAATACATAAACAATAATGTGTCAAAAATGATCCTCAGTGTATTAATCAGAATGTAGCGGTATACTAATGTCTCAAAGTGGCATTTTCAACCTGTTTTTACGCTTTGCAGGTGCCTTTCCCCAAAAAAGTGCCCCTTTTTCTTGGTGCCCCCCCCCCCCCACTTTGAAAGACGCTCCGCCGCCCCTGACTGTATTGTCGTGAATATATGTCTAAGTTCATTCTCATTAGCTCTCGTTGAGTTACGTTTTTCTTCCCGTCTTATAGCGGATGATTGAACAGACGTTCCACCAAGTGTCTAGAGACCGGCAAACGTTTTGCATGAAATCCTCCGACGAAGAGTCTCCGGAACGACTTCTCAAATTCGTCGTATATCAAGGAAGTTTCCATTCTCCCCGAACAGTGATCAGTTCTGTCCTAGAATACGGTAATCATGTGCTTTTCAAGCTTACCTGCAGGCAAAATACATAACTGTGCCTTTACAGTGTTATGTAAAAATAATACTCTTGAATCTGATTTTCTTGCTCATAACATTTATTGTATTCATCTAGTTAAAGTTTCATAAGTCCAACTGATCATTAACGTTAATAGGCCCTATTTTAATTAGGGAAAGTCAAAGTTGATGGTATAATTTTGATAACCACTATATTAACATAAATCATAATTTCCACAATCATGAAATATGGTAATAGTGTCGAGGACCTGAGTGGAAAAAACATGCTTGTTTTTCTTAGATTGTTGCGATGTTGCGATGTTGCAAGGTCAAATAACTTGTCAAAAATACTGAAAGACTGTTAAATTTACGTAACAGAATGGCAGAAATTACTCTGGGTGCACATCCGAGAAGGTCGTTGACATGTGTTTTTGTCCTAAATTTTCAAGAACTGTCTGTTCCATGGAATTGACATAGGATTATACTCGGTCCTTTAAAAAAATGACAGTTTTGATCAATAATATATTAAAAGTTATGACTCGTATCAGATTTGAGCTTTCATATTTTAAAGGTGAAGGATGTCACATTCACTTGGAGAAGTTTGATGACTTTTTTTCAATTAAATTTTATTTTTAAAAATTCCCTGAATATTCATAGTCGCTGAGACCGACCTCCATATAGCATAGTGTTTTGTAAACGCGCACCCGAGCCAAAGGTATGCGGATAGTCAAAATGTGTATATCCAGCACGTGCACGAAGCTCTTTGGGAATTGGATCTTTGACAGGTAACAGAGAACTCAGTATAAAATGATGAAAATGAAAGAATGATTGAAAGTTGATTACATTATCATCGAAAGGCATCCTAATACCAAATTCACGCAGTTGAAAAAGAAGTCAAGGCCAAACAGGCAAGATGTCAATTTTTTATAAATATATTGAACAGCAACAATACAGTTGATTATACACAAATTCAGTATGTCAAAAAAAAACAGGGCTGTATACAAACTTTGCCAGAATTCACAAAAGAGGTTTATCTTAACCCAAGGGCCTTAATGTTTGATGGGTTAGAATCGACCGGATTTTGGGGGCCCTTTTCGGACCCTTTCGGGGGCACTGGGGCCACTCCCGGCGGCTACGTTCATGCTACATGAATGACATGGATAGTCTAAGCAACCTTAAGGGGTCAAATCTGATATGTAAAATGGGGTGACTACAAATATGGAAGTCCTGATTATTATGCATTCTCTAAAAACAAGCTTTTCTGGTGGTCATGATGAGATAAACACGCATTTCTGTAAACAAATTATAGGAAGCATTTAACCCCACTTGTGCATATCTCTCTGATGACAGGTGTTTTCCGGATCCATCCAAAGGTATTTCCCGTATATACATAAAGATAACTCTATTTTGGTTTCAAACTTTCGCTCTGTTTCCATTCTTCCAACTCTTTTTAAAGTGTTAGAAAGACTTGTATAGAATAGGCTTTATTGTTTTTTGACAGAAAACGAATCTTACATGTAGCCCTAACACATGCAGTTATGATAAAGTCTCAAATGCTTTAGCATACCGCAAGCATGTAATAGGCGTCTTTATGAATCTTTTAAAGTAAGGCATTTGCCACTCTAGACCACCGAATTCTTTAACGCAAGCTGCATTTCTATGGAGTTAGAGGTGTTACTCTTCAAAGGTTCAATGATTATTTGTCAGACAGGAAACAATATGTATGGTACAAATCTGAACAATCATCATTACTGTCTATAACATGTGTGTGTTCCATAATGATCGATACTATATCCACTATTATTTTTATTGTACGTAAATGATATTTCAAATTCTACTTCATAATTGCAATATATTTTTTTGCAGATGATACTAACGTTTTTTGCTCCAGCTCCGATTTCAGTTCCTTCTAAGAAATATAAATACTTAGCTACCAAAACTGACTACATGGTTTAATAGTAACGAACTATCTCCTAACCTAAAGAAAACTAATTTCATCCATTTCCAGAGCAGGAAAAATGAGAATGATAACCTGCACCTCGAAATAATTATAGATGGTGAACACTTATAGAAGAAGGAAAGTACTAATTTTCTTGGAACTATGATCATCATTGAAAATATGGGATGGAGTGATCATTATATCTCGAAAAGAGTGTCACCTGCTGTTTGTTCTAGTGTATAAACCAAAGCATTATGTGCCTTTGAATACTATGTGCTATAAAATTCATTGATACTTCGTTACATTTCTTATTGCAATATACTATGGGCAGAAATTACATACTAATAAGACGCTTCTGTTATAAAAGAAAGCAATATATCGTGAACATTCTGACTTATTATTTGCGAAGTTGAAAACACTCAAAGTAACTGACATCAACTTTTTTACAAAAAGCGCTGATTATGTCCGTTTATATAATGATTTGCTGCCTTCCTATTCCCCACCATTGTTCTGTTTAAATAAAGATATCCATGCTTACCCTACACGTAGATCGATAGCATCTATGCTATCTAGGTTTGGAGACTATTTTGGTCATGACCAGATAGTTTGAAGACCAAACACTGTCTGAACGCAGATAGTCATGAGATAGAAGCGAGTTGGAGCTAGGTTTCCAAACTATTCTGGCAGCGAGTTTAGCAGGAGTAAATCTCAGGATCCAGCTACAAAGCATCGACGCTTTGCGGTAGACCACCCACCGCGCTTGTGACTATTTGTAATGTGAGCGCAATCCCTGCTATCTTCACTCGCTGCTATTATAATTATGTCTGTTTCATGTTGTGCTATAATATAATGCAATGTATGTATTCATGTGATGTACCCTCTTCCCTACTTTTTTCTATTACCATTCTGTCTGTTTCATCTGGTACTGTAATGCAATGTATATATTCATGTGATGTAGGGGTAAGTAGGCTACTGTGTATACTGTGTGGTAAGGAAGGGTTTATTTGTTTTGTTTTGTTGTGTTTTTTTGGGGGGGGGGGGGTTCCTTCTTTTTATCTTTTTCTTTTTTATGTGACCAGGCACCACAAAACCACTGTGTGATTTTCAGTTAGAGCTCAATCAATGTGTTTTGGTTGGCATGGTGAAAATTTAGTTTTGGGTATTTCATGAAAAAGTGTACTTTTTTCTATTAAAGTAATGTAAAAATTTGGAGGCACCAAACAATTTAAAAGTGGTATTTTTGACAGTTTTTTATCAGACTTATGTGTGTCTTCTCTGGATTTTGAGAAATCTGCATTGGCTACCTGTTCGCCAAAGAATATCTTACAAAATCTTGCTTATTGTATATAAGGCGCTTCATGGTCAATCTCCTATGTACATCTGAGAATTGCTGAATCTCAGAGTTAATCAACATAGTCGAAACCTGCGCAGTTCCCAAGATAATCTGCTTCTCCAAATTCCATTCGTGAAAACAAAAGTAACACTTGGTGATCGTTCATTTGCTTGTGCAGCCCCTAAACTCTGGAATAACTTGCCATTGGAAGTCAGAAAATCCCCATCTGTGAATATGTTTAAATCAAAACTCAAAGCGTATCTATTCAATTAATAACAAGCATATCAAGAACTCCATTCGTGAAAACAAAAGTAACACTTGGTGATCGTTCATTTGCTTGTGCAGCCCCTAAACTCTGGAATAACTTGCCATTGGAAGTCAGAAAATCCCCATCTGTGAATATGTTTAAATCAAAAATCAAAGCGTATCTATTCAATTAATAACAAGCATATCAGGAACTCATGCAGCGCAGTAGAATATATACAAATTGTTGGATAGTTACTGCGCTTTATAAATGTATTATCATTATTATTATTATTTTGTTGTATTACTTTTCTTTTTCACGACCCTGAATACTTGTCTCATTTTAATCTCCCATAAATTTTAACCAAAGTAAGTTCTTGCATTGATAATTGTGCAATATGATAAACAGGATATGTCTAATTAGTATACCAAGTTTTAGGACAATCTGATAATCCCTTCATAGAAACTTTCATTGAGTTCTAATCCTCCTTTTGTCACCTTAACACTTTGCAAGTCAGAGTGCTTCAATAGACTGCAAACTTTAAACCCTTATTAAGAAGTAACATTATGAGGGACTGTGCATTCTTCTCTTTGTACATTGAGTTATGAACATCCAATGCCAATGAGTTATATATCATTTTAAAGCTGAGAATCTGCTCTTTCAGAATCAAACCTTAACTAAAAATTCATATCTGGCAACTTTTTGGTGGTGTTGTGGTGCCTGGTCACATATATCATGTGGTCTTTAGATATTGATTTACATGTGCTTACCAGAGAATAGTGTGCATGTGTTTTATTTTGGTATAAGATTGAAGTTCAGTCAATTTTGACATGTACAAGTTTATTTAAAATTAAGTATTATAACACATGTATTTGCTAGTTGATTGTATTATCGATATTACAAATGAATTGTTATTGTGTTATTATGTTGATTTATGAAGACAAATAAAATATTATTCAAAACAAAAGCTTCGCATGATATGACCCCTGTGCACAAACTTCCGCGCGTTTGACCATGCATACCAATTATACTCGGGTCACTCTGTGTGGCGCAGTAATTATTGTTTTGACAGCGAGTGAGCGATGAATAGTTACGAGTGGGTGATAGAAGCAAGTCGACCATGGCCTGTCTGAACGTACTGGAAATAGTTTTAAAACTTACATAGCATCGATGCTATGTACTACGTGTGAACATAACTATTGTGTTAAATAATGTACTTACTTTGTACCTGTACTTTTTCATAGTTCTTTCAATATCGCAAACTAATTAAACAATGATCTGCCATAGCCAACATACTGTTCTTATTTGAACCAATAAGCCCTCCATCTGCTAAATGCAATATCAATTACATCAAATCGTTCTTAAACATTTCCATTAATCACAGCTGGACGTCCCCCCCCCCCCCCGAACACACCCTTCTTATCGCTAAATTCACTCCCCTTTTGTCCTGGACGACCCTCTTTTTCTACATTGTTATGAACTAAATGTTTTGGGGCTACAAGCAAATCAAGCTGTGCTTAGGCTGTATCCCTTCTGTATCATCACTTTTAATACACTTTTAGTACACGTTTTAGTCAAGCTGTGTTAACTGTACTCATGATTTAATGTCTATACATATATGTAAATACCTCGTAAAGTATTGTTGTTGTATTAGATGATAGAGTAACCAATAAATATTTCACCTATTATATCTTTTATTGGCAAAAACCCCCAATACAGGAACGGTTCCAGTTGATGAAGGAGAAAGTGCAGTGCACTATGAGTTCATAACAGACACTCCTGCGGATCTTATTCTCCAAGAAGATGAAGCAGTAATATCATGCGGCATCAGATTCTCTCCTTCTGGAGCCAACCTCAGCAAACCTGTCAAGGTTACATTGGAACATAATGCACATTTCACCAATCCACGACGGGCAGAAATTGCCTTCTATACTCGTAGCAAAGGTAAATATTTAAAGCAAAAAATGGTCTTTATGATTCCTTTCTAATCAATATAAATACATATCACATGCCTACACTATATCATATTATTTTCTACTTTATGTGTTACATCGTTTATTGAAAAGGTATTGTTACAAAACTTTACATGACTATGAAAAATTACAACAAAGTTGTAACATGAAAATATACACAGGTATAGCATATGTCAAAGATATAAAAGGGCAATCCAACCTTGGCAATAAGATGATTTGTGTGAAAGCACAACATTAAGAAAAACAGGATGGTGAAAGGAGTAAGAAAGTTATGGATGTTTGAAAAATGAGATCACTACATCTATGCGAATTTCAAAATGGCAATTTGGTGAGTCGATTGTGACATAGTTTTGGACAACTATCCCGTTTGTCGTACACATAAATATCATTAATTTGCGGTTTTCTCCGAAGCGCCTTTACCCTCGGGGCAGTACTCAATATACAGTGCGTCCCAGAAAAAAGGAAACCCGTTTTTGGAGATAGATACATGTATCTTGATAATGAAATAGGATTGGAATAACCCAAGTCGAAATGAAATAGGGTAAAAATAGGAAAAAAATACAAAAAAATTACCAACGGAAATATATTTTTTCCCTATTTTTTTCCTATTTTGTATAGCGTAGAGATAGCTACTTGTAATAGGATAAAAATAGGATTGAAACACATTTTTCCTATTTTTTCCCCTATTTTTCCCCTATTTTTCCCTATTTTTATTCCAAGAAAATAGGATAAAACCAGAAAGAAAATAGTCCTTCGAAATTATTCCGGAAATAGGAAAAAAACAAAAATAGGATGGAAATAGGATTAAATTAGGTGAAAACTAGGTAGAAAATAGGGGAAAACACGTTGAAGAAAATAGTGGGAGATGGAAAATAGGAAAAATATAGAAATAAAATAGTGGAAAACTAGGCAGAAAATAGGATAAAATTTGATTGAGAAATAGGATAAAATAGGAGGAAATAGGAATTGAATTAAAACTACAGAAAAAATAGGACAAAAACAGGAATAAAATAGTGGAAAACTAGGCAGAAAATAGATTGAATCTAATTGAGAAAATGCAATGTAATAGGGAAAAACTAGGGAGAAAATAGGAAAAATCTACAAAGAAAATAGGAAAACCAGATTGAGAAACTAGGATAAAACTTGATTAAGAAAATAAAAATAGGGAAAAACTAGAATGAAAATAGGGTGAAAATTAAGATTAATATAAGAAGAAATGCTGTGGGTTTCTACAGGAACAATCACATGACATTATTAATTATTATTTTATTAATCCTATCTCGTAATCATATCCTATCCTATCCTCTCCTACTCCTATAAATCCTATAGCCTACATCCTATGTCCTATACCTAGCTACTAAGCAATTGTATCACATTCATTATATATAGGGACATAGTTGTAGTGCTATAAAAAAATGGTTACTGACTAGATTACACTTTTATTATTAAAATTGATTTACACTTTTATTAATGAAATATGAAAATGCCTTTTGAAATTGTGTACAACATTACAATAGTTTAATGTAAGTAAAATTTTCTATCAAAGTTCAAATCTTAATCCCAAATCTAAATGTATTTATCTATTTCCACTAGTTTTCATATTTTAGATTGTTATTCATGAATATTCATGATTGATTAGGACCTATATAGAAACGAATAGTTGGGAAACTAGAATAAAACTAGTGCTGGAAAAGATAAAGTTTGGAAAATATGATAAAACTAGTGTTAGCAAAAGTACAGAAGTCAGGAAACTAGAATAAAACTATAGTGCTGGAAAAAATAAAGTTTGGAAAATAGGATAAAACTAGTGCTGGATCATGGGGAAAGATAAAAGTTTGGAAAATAGTACAAAACTAGTTTTAGAATAATGAGAAAACTAGGATGAAACTAGAGCTAGCCTGAAAAATAGGATAAAACAATTTTTTTGACAAAAATGAAAAGTGCAAAAACTAGGGAAAAAATAGTCCGGAGAGAAATGAGGTCTAAAAAATAGGAAAAAATCAGAAAATAGCCTCAAAATAGGCCTATTTCTATTATATTTTCCATGGGAAATAGGATAAAAATAGGCCTATTTTCCTGAAATAGGAATAAAATAGGTGAAAAATAAAAAAATAGCCTAAAATTACTTCCATTTTCTTCCTTTTTCCGAGGGAAATACAATAAAAATATGCCTATTTTCCTGAAATAGGAAGAAAATAGGTGAAAAATTAAAAAAAATTGCCTAAAATTACTTCTATTTTCTTCGTATTTCCGAGGGAAATACAATAAAAATAGGCCTATTTTCCTTAGAATAGGAAGAAAATAGGTGAAAAATAAAAAAATAGCCTAAAATTACTTCTATTTTCTTCCTATTTCCGAGGGAAATACAATAAAAATAGGCCTATTTTCCTTAGAATAGGAATTAAATAGGGAAAAATAAAAAATAGCCAAAAAAATAGATCTAATTTTTCATATTTTCCAAAGAAAATAGGAAAAAAATAGGCCTATTTTCGTTTAAATAGGAATAAAATAGGGAAAAAATAGGGAAAAAATATATTTTCACACTTTCGAAAACTACTGGGGAAAGCATGGGCAGTTTTAGTAAGAATAAATTCTCTTCTTTTATGTGATACAAATACACAAAGATTTGTTTATGCTTGACCGACTTAGAACAATTTTACCAGCTTAATGTAAGAATCGATTTGCACAGAATATTGGTGCGAACGTTTTAATGCAGATTATTCGAGTTTGTTTTCAATTCCCTTCATGTTGTTAACACGTTTTCTGTTTTATCTTCAGTATCTTCTTTCTTGTGTTTGGTTTTCTGTTTCTGTTACAGTTTTCATGTTTCTGTTAATTCAGGTTTTTCTTTTCATTTCCCCTTTTCGCTCACTCCTTGCTTTTAATGTGATACATTTTGTTTCACTTTATGAATCATTTCTGGCTATTTGCATCTTTTCGCTTTTTACATTTTCACAGTCTCCATGCATCCCCCTTTTTCATTCCCGATTTCTATTCAATCCTTAACATTCTTTAGCTAAGTTATCTTCAATTCATTTCAACCTTCTTATTTCATTTCAGTGATATTCTAACCTCAATCTTTTCAATCTCTTGCAAATCTCAGCTTGCTCTCTTGTTGTCTTCTCTTGTTTTCCACTTAAAAGAATTGTGACGCCTAATGGTGACACCGAATAACGACACTCAAACAAACGATGACACTAAGTTTTATTTCTTTTCATTTCATCCTTTACAAGAGCAACTCATAAATCTTGGACCGTGTAACTCTATCCCCAACGTCCCTCAACATGTCCACCATGCCTGTCCACGCACACCTGTGCTCTGCCCCTCATGGCTCCTACTGCCTGGCGAATCACGGGTTCTTTGTTGAGGTTCAAACTTGTACCTTCATTCTGGTATTTTCGAACGTTCTTCCAGATCGTTGACTTTGACGGAACATACCGATCAGGAAACCGACGACGGAAAGCTTGGGCAACTTCCTGAAGGCTTCCAGTGCGGTTCCATTCGGTTACTAGGAAAACTCTTTGCTGTGTTGTTAGCTAATGGTCAGGCAAGCAAGTGAAAAGCTTGTGCTTAAAACCGTATTCATTCTCATTGAGAAATTTGGTGAAAGAAACATAAAAAAGAACACCAAAGAATTGCTAATGAGCCCTCCCTTTGTTAACCAACGTTGCTGCATCCTTTCCAATCTTGACCACTTATTCTGTACAACTTGATTTTGACATTCAAATTTTAAACTCTCCTTGCTCATCAATGCATAAACGTTAAGTGTCATATTAGGTGTCAAAAGAAAGAGGAAGAGCTAAGCTTTATGATGATATACAGTATATTATATGACATGAATTGTTCTATTTTACTGGGAAAATAACTGACAACTCCGGTTTCCTTTTTACCACTGTATATTGTAGATAGCACATTGTTATAAGTCCACATGAAAAAAAAAAGATCTTACTGAGTAATACATTTTGAAGAAAAAAACCCCAAATATTAGTCATTTTGTGTCTTGGAGCGAATGGGGGAGTTGTCCACAACTACATCTCAGTGACATTACCTATTCGGCCAATTTGAAATTCCCATATGTAAAGTGATTACAACTTTCAAAAATTCATAACTTTCTTATTGCTTTTCCAATGCAGACACAGTTTGCTTACATTGCGATTCATAAAGTCACAGTGTGGTAACAATTTGGACACATAATACACTACATGATATGCATGTTAATATGTGGTGGGCTATGTTAACCGAGTTTGACCATGTGCTTTATCATGTGGGAAATCACACGAAATGCAATGTCACACTGTGGCAACACTGTGATCACAAAATAACCACACAGTGTGACAACGCTGTGGTAACACTGTGTCTGTACTAAAAACTGTTCCCTGAGGACCCTGCCATTATATCATTACCCAGACATGCCAACTAGTACGATTTCCTCACCCAGTTTCGCTCCTATTACACTTGATAAGGGGGTACCAACATCTATGGATGTCTGGAATTAATTTGGAACACAACATTACCATAATGCATCGCCCCTGTCTCCTCGAAAAACCTTTTGTTGTCCAGTGGCATTAACTATTTATGGCTCTGGGTTACAAGAACTGTTCTAATTTTTTGTCTGTGATACACAATGCCATACCCCCTTATCAACCGTAAAAGGTAAGGAATGCGATTTTAGGTTGGCAGCACTGATTACCCCAACATTAGCGCGGCAACCGTAGTGTTCAGTGCATTCAAGGAATACATCCTACATGGGTATAAGGTTTGGCAAATGTAGAGTTAATATCTTGCCAAAGAACGTTAGTGCGGTTGTAGCAGGGAATCGAGAACAACAATTCTACTTTCCATATGAAGTTACTTATTAGTTTATTCAAATTGATTTGTATTAATTAATCATTATGATACACAGCTTTAAACTTTCTTTCGTAAAGGGTTTGGTAAAGATTGATCATAATGGGAGAAAATACTACACAGCTGGCTATACAACTGCCAGAAAATGGTAAGATACATGGCTGCCCTCGTGTTGGCGACTTTTACACCAAGGGCTTTTGGAAGTGTTGTGAAATGTACCCCTCGAAATGTCTAAGCTACAGCCTAAAACCTCATATTTTTAAAACAGTATGAACTATTTAAAGCAGTCACGTAATTACCGAGTAAGAATATCAATTGACAATAGTTTCACTAGCTACCTTGGATGATTAGCGAGATGAATCAAGTACGTCATGTATTTTGTGTGAAGCAAGCATTTTCACTACATTCCGCAATCGTACAAGCAATATACATCCGGATTTTTTGCAAAGAAAACTAAATGTATTTCAAAACAGAAAAATGGGTCAATATCTTATATAAATTAAATTTTGTGTATTCTAATGGATAGATGATATCCTTCTTATTCTGAATCCGGTATCATTTCTCCTCTTCAAATAGACATGGAAAGGCTTGTAAGAATTCCTGCATCAATCCAAGGTTACCCACGCTGTGACGTCAGAGCAAATGATCTCGATCTCTATGTCGACTACTCCTGTCAGTTGTGGATTGTGGCCAAGTTTAATAGATACTTTGTTGGAAAGAGGGTCAGTTGCACACCATATGTACAGACACCAACATTGAAAGGACTTGCACCTACGGTTCATCTTTACATATATGACGACCTCTCTGAAGTTACCTTGGTAAGGGCGAAGACTAGGGCAATCATGGGTGTCGCTAGAAAGTAGAGTGGTTAAGTGAGGGCCGGGAGGAGGAACAACCTTTGCTGTATAACATATTCTGTGCTTCCCCTTAATAGTAAATCAATAATATTCAACTTGTATCACGTTCCATGCAGATTCCATGTGTCACCAAGTTACAGAAAATAACATGTAACATTGTTAGGGGGTAACGAAGGATATGATTTGGATAATATAGGTAGGAGCTAATCTAGTAAACACGCTATTCCATTAAATAAACATGATATCTAATTCAAGAACGTCGCTATATGCTTATGTATATATTTATATATCATGTATATAGTGTATACATGGGCAAGCGCGCGCGTATATGTGTATATACATATGCAAAAATTTCCTTGATTACAAAGGACACATTTTGCAGGTCCAGGTTCTCAATCAATCGTACCAGAAAAAAATTGAAAATAATATTTTATTAGACATAATACATGGTACTCTTTACCATGAAATGAATGTTAAATATATTTTAAGGCCACGGAGGAAGTGAAATCTATACGAAGCCAACGAAGTTGGGTATACTATTCGATACGCACTTCGATACACACACTAAAATGCAAAAGTTGATAATTTTTAAATAGTAAAATGGTTCGATATCCATATATTGATCTTCGTGATATTTTCAATTCAGTAATTCAATAAAATGTTGGTAAACATTTTTCCAGAGTTTATGAGAATTTTAACATCATGAAGATTCAACAAAGCAAATAAAAGAAATCACCATTTTGTTTTAACTGGTGAAATTCGTTTATAGCATAGCGTATACCGCATAGGACAAAAAAGAGAAATTGGAATCTTGGCATCTTCTCTTCCTTATGTTTCCTTCTACAGAAATTAGAAACAGAAATGAAAAAGTACAAAAAGCTTTCCCCACCTAAATCGTTTCCAGTAGCATGGAGGTCAGGGGACGTCTACATCACACTCTATGAATGTCCAAATGAACATGCAGTGGCAGTTGAGACTGTGGTAAGTGATGTAGTTGAGATCACATTATGCTGGTTTAAAACTTGCGGGACAGTTTATAAATAGAAATCCACCTCATACCACAACTCTCTTTCTCTGTCTTTATATACACATATCCCCCTACACACACCCACACGTACAAGCACACACACACACACACACACACTTTTTCAATGATCTTTATTTTGATTCCACTCAATAATTAAACATAAATCGTAATAAATCAAAATAATAAATCACAATCATAATAAATCATAATAAATCACAATAAATCACAACAAACCACACACACCTAATACACACACATACACCCCCCACACACATACATATACACTAAAGGAAAAAAGAAACTTATTAAAGTTCAAGAGATCACCAAATTAAATTCTCTGCATGGAAATGTACCAAATTTGGATATAATGTTGATTCAATGCATGGCTTTAAATGACAGTCAATAACAAAAAGTTTTCTTCAATGCCACAAAAGAAATGTGCACTGAAGCAAAGGACTCTCTAATCCCCAAGTCACAAAGACAAACTGCAGCCTTGTACACCATATGCATGTCAATGAATGAAACAAAAGAATTTCAAAAGGGATTTGCACCCCTCGAGCAAGAGGATATTGATGTTCTGCCATGGTGCGCCCGTTCACCAGACCTTTCCCCAATTGAACATCTCTGGGAAGAGCTTGGTCGACGTGTGTCAAGGCGTGACAATCAACCCATCAATAGGGAGACGCTCATTGCAGCACTGCAAGAGGAATGGAACAATGTTCCCCAGGCTACCATCGCGAATCTGATCGGAAGCATGCGAAGACGGTGTACAGCTTGCCAGCAAGCTAGAGGTGGACATACTGGCTATTAATCTGTTTGGATATGAACTTGCAAATCCCTTTTGAAATTCTTTTGTTTCATTCATTGACATGCATATGGTGTACAAGGCTGCAGTTTGTCTTTGTGACTTGGGGATTAGAGAGTCCTTTGCTTCAGTGCACATTTCTTTTGTGGCATTGAAGAAAACTTTTTGTTATTGACTGTCATTTAAAGCCATGCATTGAATCAACATTATATCCAAATTTGGTACATTTCCATGCAGAGAATTTAATTTGGTGATCTCTTGAACTTTTATAAGTTTCTTTTTTCCTTTAGTGTATATATGTTTGCACATACAAACACACAACTTATGTCTCTGCCTCTGAATTGTCTTGTTCTTTGTGAGAATAGCTGCAACGCATCGTTTTAATTTAAAAAAAATCATCCCATATATCCGAAGAATTTCATGATATCTATTTTATGAACATCTAGTTAACGAATGTTAGCCTACTCCTTCATAATATTATACAAGTGCATATACGCTAATTCATTTGGTGTAACCTTCACCAGATCTCAGCAGTCTCTGATATACTATATTGTCGTGAATATTTGAGTAAGTTCATTCTCATTAGCTCTCGGTGGGTTACGTATTTCTTCCTTCTCATAGCGGATGAGTGAACAAACGTTCCACCAAGTGTCCAGCGACCTTCAAACGTTTTGCATGAAATCCTCCAACAAAGAGTCTACGGAACGACTTCTCAAATTCGTCGTATATCAAGGAAGTTTCCATTCTCACCGAACAGTGATCAGTTCTGTCCTAGAATATGGTAATAATGTGCTTTGAAGCTTACCTGCGGGTAAAATATATATTTGGATCGTTTGGAATGATCTCTAACAGTAACAGATAACAGAGAACAAAGTTAAATAATGAAAAGGAAAGAGGAATGGAAAGGTCTTTACAATATTGTTTGACCATACTTTCCAATTTTCTTTTCAAGCTCTCTAAATATGTATTAACAATTTTAGGTAGCTGGAAATATATCTTTATTCTCTTTACTTTTCTAACATCAGTTGAACCATTTCAAACCATTTTCAGGCATTGGTTCCCTGACCTTTCAAGCAGGTCCGAATTCACAAAGAAAGTTTGAATTTAACCCATGGTCTAAACCATGGTTTGAACCTCCACCGTGGACTAAAATAAGCTCATGTTATACAAATATCTGGTTAATATGAGGCACGGGCGTAGACACGCATAATTATCCATTGTTAGTGGGGGATGATCTATTCATCATCCCCCACTAACAATAGATAGTGTGTTCGTATCTACGCCACTGATATGAGGCATCGGTCGAAGCCGATGCCTCCAGTCGTCTAATTCTTGAGGGGTGGGAGCACCGAGGGAAATTGACTATTCCCCTGAGTCGCTGAGAGTGAGACCGACCCCCATAGCATAGTGTTTGATAAATAAAACGCACGCCCCGTGCGCGGAGAGTCAAAACTTGATATTTTTCAGGCGATAACTAAAAAATGGTTGGGCATCTGGAAAGTTCCCTTCGGAATAAGTAAATCAGATTTCGCCTCATTTACACTCCTTTTCTCAAGTAAAGAGACGACTGATTGGGTCCGTCAAAATTCAATTGAAAATGTTCAATCATGGCTCCCATAGACAATCGTATCTTTATGACGTCTTTAGGGTGACCTTATGCACTTTTGATCGCCTTAGTCAAATACGAAAGTGGAGAATTTTCTCAGGCGATTGATGTCAATTCTATTACGCCTGGATACATTTTAGGTCCGTCAATTTAGGCATCTAATCAGAGAAGATATTGCAACCAACAAAGAGAAAACACACTTGGCATAGATTCCAATACCGCCCACAGTAGGCCCTAGAGAAGTTACACTGAATATGCTGAACGAACATTGCGCTTTGTCTTGACAAGCTGCCACTGAGACCGTGCGGCGCAATGTTCATTCCGTGATCGCCCATGATTTGGGCAGCGTTGAATTTTACAAAGGAATCCATGTTGAAATCTGGAGTCGTCAGTGTACCTCATCTGAACAAGATGGACATCACGTGCACATGATAGTCTGGGAGCCTGTCCCGAAATAGTCACTCCATTTTACATCACATATTTTGATGTAATGAACCATGCATATAGAACTAGAGGGAAAGACAATTCATTGTTAAGACTAACAAAGTGCAATACAACTCAAGGCACATTTGCTATTTGTTTTGTTGGGGCAAAACTCTGGAATGATCTACCCTTAAATATAAGAAAGGAAATGACAAGATTTTCCTTTCGCAAGAACCTAAAAATTATTTTGTTGAACAAGGATTAATGGTCAGAGTTAAGGTAGATGTAATAATTTCTTGACTTTGTATAATTTGACATTACTAAAGTATGAATAATCCGGTGAACCAAACTCGACTAGCACTTGTGCTAACTTTTGGTTCTCCCGTTAGCAACATTTTCAACTTCAAAGTTTCTGTATAATATAATAGTAAATCTTTTGTGGATATTTTTGACAATTCTATGAAGTATTTTGAGTCAAAATTATTTTTTGATCCTGAAAAAATAACATGTTAATGTTGTCAGGTAATTCAAACTTTTCTTAATTCCTGACTGTTTTTTTTTCTTCATATCTGTATGTCATCTCTATCCATGTTTATATTAAGTATTCTATACATATAATGACAATCTTTATGTTATGTATACATGTATTGTAAATGTTTGTAAACATCAATTCATTCATGTAAATATGTTGTTAATAAAATAAAATAAAATCAAATCAATCATTTTACCCCTTAAATTGAACCTCCTCCCAATTTTAGTTTTATATAATGATGACGCTTCTTGCTACCGAATTTAAAACATAGGAATGGTTCCAACTAATGAGGGAGAAAGTGCAGTGCACTATGAGTTCATAACCGACACTCCCGCGGATCTCATTCTCCGAGAAGATGAGGCAGTAATATCATGCGGGATCAGATTCTCCCCCTCTGGAGCAAAGCTCAGCGAACCCTTCGAGGTTACATTGGAACACAGTGCACATTTCACCAATCTACGACGGGCGGAACTTGCCTTCTACACCCGTAGCAAAGGTAAAAATTCAATGTAAAAGGGAAAAACTCTATTTTTTATGTTTCATTTCTAATCTATACAGTGGCATATCTACAGGGGGCAGAGGGAGCACGTGCCTGGGGCGGCACTTGAAGGGGAGAAAGGAAAGAAAAAAACTATGCCCCTTAATTTCCTTCATGTGCCCTCATCCAGGGCAAAGTGAATACGAAATACTGTTTTTAATTGTTTAAAGCTCGATCCCTTTACTCCCCTGCATATATATTTCTCTAGTCTCACCCTAAATATAGGATATGGGGCATAAATGATGTTTTTAAAGGGCTCTAAATCGGAGAAAAGAAACCACCGTTGCTTTGATCCCTAGAATATAAGTTTCATCCGGTTCTTGTTAAATAACACCCCCCCCCCCGTATTGGATAAAGTGTATGAAATAGATTTTCAAAGGCTCAGCAATCGAGAGAAACCCTAACTTTCAATCGCCCAGCTGAATTCCTCATAACTTCCACATATTTTCGTTCATTTCAAATATTCAAAATCTGAAAGAATTTCAGATTTATTGATTGCTTTCAATCATATTAACATAATTAACATAATACTGTAGTGCATAACATATAATGAATACATAGTTATGGGTACAATATCAAATATCAATAAGTAAAAAAAGAAATGCACAAATATTGACCTATTAAGTGATGTTGAAAACAGGTGGACATGTTTAAAAACAAAGTTTGTATATTACATGTCCAGAAACTTATTTAACTTAATCACGAGTGGGTCGTTCAATAATATTAAATTCATAAAGCATCATTACGTGAAGCGAATTATTGATAAGAGAGAATTGATAAGTGAGTTGAGGTAGAAGGACTATTGCCTCAACCCACAACAAAAACTAAGTGTGAAAGTCAAGTGGAAGTGGAAGACGGTGTGGAAACAAAAGAGAACGAAGAAAAGGAGGGTGGAGGAAGGAGGAAAATGAAAGATAATGAGTGTGTCTGTGTGTGAGAAGAAGGAAGAGAGATTTTTTTTCTATGGGTAAAATCCGTAAGAAATTGCATTCTTGAGAAGAGAAAAATGCACCCCCCAAAATCTACTGCTCGGTTGCTTCTCTTGTTATTTATCAATCTTTGGCTACCAATTTGGGGTTAAATGCCTCAAATATCATTTTCAGTTAGTGCCATAAGTATTCCTTAGGGATTACAGCAACGTTGCAACATGAAAAGTATAGCACTTGACAACACATCAAAGTGTTGTGAACTTTTGATCTTTGTTCATCCTAAATTACTTTTCATGAAGCGTATTATTAATTAAATTTTTAAATTAATATGCATTCATGAATTTAATCATTAAAATACAAAAGTATGAATTGCGAGAGTTAGTTTATCGACAATACTGTGAGAAGGTATTTTTTACATTAAATGGAGATGATATATTGGTTCATTCACTTGACTCTCTTTGAATCTTTGGGTACCTGGCAGGATTTATTCCTTGAAATGCACTGTGCGCTGATTACGGCAGCCGGAGATAAAGCTGGGGTAATAATATCCAAACCCTTTGGAAGCGCATAGGGACGATATATCATGGGGTAACCTCGCTAGTCATAAGGACCGCTAGTCATAATGACCGCTATCCACAAAGCGTGACTAAATGAATAGCAAACGATAGACAAATTACCTCGCTATTCATAAGGACTGCCATCAATAACGCGTGATTAAATGAATAGTTGTCCTTTATAAATAGCGAGCAGACCCCTTTATCATAACGTGATATGCACTATTCAAGAACAGTTTATTATTATCATTATTATTAAATTTATTTCCTTTCACCGATCACCCGGGTAAAAGGGTCCACAAACAGATGATTGTCATGACCTAAAAAGATACTAGCGCCGTTGAGATCTGAACTTGAACCATTTGGTCTTCTCGTAGTCTATTCACTCGTAGAGAAGTCGGATGTACTCGTTTTACGAAGGTTCATAATTCCGAAACACAAATTCTAATACCAGGGAGATTCGTAATTCCGTAAATTTCTTGCATTACTACAAAGGTTCCTTATACCTACATAGCAGCATATTAACCAATGTTTCGTAAAGAACGATGTTTGAATAGTTCACACTGTATTCAAATGCCCGAAGTTGGTAAGACACATGGCTACCCTTGTGCGACTTTAACAAATAGGCCTTTCGGAAGTCTTTTGAAATGTCCACTTCGGAAGATTTTGGATCAAGCCTAAAAGCAGATAACCGGAGAAATAGGACAAATTATACATTTTTGGAAAGCTAATCCCCCAAAGAAATTTTAGAGATGTAAGCTTTTTCAAAAAGATTATCAAGACCTTTTTTCAAGACCCCTGACAGGGTCTCAGATGAGCCACGAAAGCGAGAATTCTTGCACTAGAAAAATGACGTCATTCTAGGGACAGCTAGCCTACGGTATACGACTTGACTGTACTGTAGCTGTATGAATCGTATATGTGTGTGTGGCTGCTGCAGTGATTCACCCAGTGATTGATGGAGTGACGGTGTGATTCCAGGTTCTAACATCTGAATCAGGGCCAAAATCAGACATTAGGGACTTTTAGAAGCAGTGGACTAGTACTTCGTCCCAGTTGACTAATTCGCGCATGTCAACGTCGTCGACTGCCCATGTTGACTACAGTTCTGATCATTTTAGATTTCACTCGACGTGTACGTACCGTCGACGTCAACCGGAAGTACACACTCAACGGCGCGCCAAATTTATTAAGTCTTGAGATAAGTTGTATAGCCTTGGTCTCTTTTAAATTTCTAGTTAGAAATGGCGAATTTACACAGAACTCAGGAGAGTATTACAGCTGCATATTGTGATGGACTTATAGATGATGTCGAATTTCTACTGCTTTATGACGCCAATAAGCCCCGAAATGTTGAATTCCAGATTTATAACTTGCCAGTACAACTTTCAGACTTCAGACGATAATTTAAAACACGACAAAGAGAAAACATCGTTGAATTTACAGTGATTTCAAGAAAAGGTACTGAAAACTTACCTTTTCAATCCGAATTTGAGGATGAGCATAATAGTTGAGCTGTTCTGATGACGTCATATACGTGAACCTCGTCGCAGATTTCGGAGCACCGCAAAAACGAAGTGAACACGTTTTGCAAGTCAGGGAGGAGGACAGGGAGAGGGCGAGTGGCGCATGCGCAGTGGCGTAGAATGATGTCCTTGCGTACCAGTCGACTAAGTGGACGTGCAATTCTAAAAGTCCCTATTTTGTCGACAAGATTTTCAAAGATTGGAAGAAATCAGTAGCTTACCTCGAACCGTGAACGTCATTTGTGCGCGCGCGCTGTATTGACGTGATCGTGAGCTAGCTAGAAGCAAGCAAGTGTGTCCCGAGTATTACGTCACATTTCCAAGGTTGAAAAAGAAACTGCTCGCGGGGCGAAAATATGCGAATATTTTGGCACACATTTAAAACAGAATAATATTAATTTATGAAAACCTATGGATTTCGAATGTTGATGGAATGTTTTAGGGCATCTTCCCCTTTCCGTTGATACCAAATTTATTGCATTTTGATTTCCGGCACGGCAACCCGGCACGGCATTCCGGAACGAAATACGACATGGCAGGCCGTTTTTCCGTTTCCACTGTACACGGCACGGCAAAAATTTCCGTCCTCGGAGGCCATCCGGCAGGCCCAGGCCATCCATCTGGTGCAGTAGCTTGGCAAACGGAAGTCTGTTTCGGGCGTGGCAAGAATTTTGTTTTTCTTGTCTTTTTGTTTTTTTCGCCAACTATAAAAATACATACACATGTTTATATCAGTGACACGAGCACATACTGATGCATAGGCGTAGGAAGATTTTCAGGATTGGGGGATGGGGACCCGCCGTATGAAGATTTATTTTTGCCCCTGACCGCCCCAACCCCCCCCCCCCTCCCAGTTGTCACCATTTTAGACAGTCCAAAACGTCACGTTTTGCTGTTTTGGCGGTTTCGGGGGGGGGGGGGGGTGGCTCAAAATCTGAGCCAACCCCCCCCCCCCCCCCCCCTCCCCTCCACTCCACCCCTGTCCTGCCACCCCCTTCTTTTATGGTTAAAGTTTTAATTAAATTAATATGAGTATATGATTATAAGAACGACCCAAGCCTATCCCTTGGCTAAATTAACATGAAAAATTGTTGCCTATACATGAGTTCATCTTGTCTGTAATTTATATCCAGGCAAACTACCAAGAAGACCCCGAAATAAATGAAAAACTGACCTAAATCCTCAATGGACAAACACAAACATCTTTTTCCCCCTTTTTTCCCTTTATTTACTCGACTTTCATAGGCATGTGTCGTTCTTATATTTCTCAAATGCAACAAAAAAAATTTTTTTTTTAATGTAATGCTCATGATACTTATATAAACCAATGCGATATAATAAACACGAAAAAAAAATGCATGTGACATCAATATTTCTCATCAAGATATAATTTATTTCTTGTTCTATTCCATCAACAACTGTCTTTTAGTATTATTCAGGTCAACAATTGTCAAGGTGATTCTGTATCGAGGTAAAACTTTACCTGTTAATACTTTGTCGTAGTTCATTCACAATTCTGGAGCCAGTGAATATTGAATCCGAAATAACGCCATATTCAGAAATGATCAGAACCACGTTTTTATTCAGTACCATTCGCTTTCATTTTCACGATATCTGGTCGCATGTTTCCATATTTGATAATGCATCAATATTGGTATCAATAAAATCTCTGTGATTTCCGAGATTTCTTATGCTAAGTAATCATCTACTCTTTTCAGTGAACAACTTCTGTCCTAACATTGAAGTCTTTTAAAATTAATATAATTGATAAATAAATGGTATGCATGGCGAAAGTGTATTTTCCAAATCTTACCCCTCCCCCCCCCCCAAAAAAAAAAAAAACAAACATATATCCGATCTTCTTCTCAAACTAGAAATTTCTGCAAAATTCAGACTGACATTGAACTGTAACGATGCGGTTTACAGCGAAAATAAGAATGTATCTCTTTTCTACATTTCAATTGTAAATTTGAAGAGCAAACTTTCAAGGTATAATCGCTACATGCTTAAGTCAATAGAAGTTATCACTATGAACATGGCAAACAAAGAAGCGGACAAAATATACAGCTCCTCATTGTACCTTCCACACTGGTTCTGGTAGACAAAATAACATCCCTTCATTGTTATTATGTGAAAATATGTAGAACAGGTGTCACATGCATATTCACCTGTTCTACTTATTTTACATAATAGCAATGAAGGGATGTTCTTTTGTCTACCAGAACAATTGTGGAGGGTACAATGAGGAGCTGTATATTTTGTCCGCTCTCTTTTGTCATCGTGTTCATAGTGTATAGATACCCGCAAGTGATTTACATAAAAAAGGAATGCTGAAGTATGTGTGAACTTTCAAGCATATTTTCTCTAAATTGCATCCAGGTTATACCATTATACTTTGAATGTTTTAAGTATTTTACTGAATATTATTTTTACTCATTTCGTTGAATTTCACTACGCACAATGTGGTCTTATTGTTGACAGCTATTCAGAAGTCTAATTTTTGAAGAACTACACTTATATGTAGTACAATGTATTTATATTATAGGCCTATATAGATTTAATACACACATATATATATTTCATTTGAAGGGAAATAAAATAAATTTAATTTTCAAAATCCCTATCTTTCATGTGTATTTATCATGGATCTTTGAAAGCATACACTTTCATTTTTACACTTTAATTTTTATGTAAATATGAAAAACATACATATTTCTCAGATGCGAAAAATGTTTGAAAATGATAATTTAAAAAATAAAGCATTATTTCACCTTAAAAATATAATGAAAATATCACATTGTCAGAATTTTTTTTAAATCCAATTTTTGGGCCTGACATCTTGGCAACTGTTCAAAAACACTCACTTGAAAGTTTCAAACTATTAATTTATAGTTGGTGGGTATCTTACCCAGTTGAAGAGCAGCCATAGCGTACAACTGGTCCTTTACTTAATTTATCATGGGATGAAATATAAAATCAGTTGCGTCCCATAATTTATTGTTGAGTTCAAGGTTTTGGAGCATAAACTCAAATACTCATACATATGTTTCATCTGAATTTATATATTTATCAGCTGCTCGCCATATGTTCGCCATTTACTTTTACTATAATTTGAATATTAACAAAATGAGTCATACCATTGAGCATATTTCAGTGATCTTAGCTTTTTGAACAATGGGCATATTGCTGAGATAGTTGAGATAAATTATTAAGTTCTAAAACACAGATACCAGCTCACTTTTTCTTTATACAAATAAAATGAGCCGTCAAGAAATTGAGGCACAATTATTTTTTTTAAACAAAACTGAATAAGTGCAGGAATTCGAGAACAGAATTAATTCATTTTGTAAAGAAATAATAAAAATGTTCAAGCCATATTAGCCTCCCTCAATCTTTTTTTTATATTCAGTTAATTGTGTTCTGGAATTCCCATTTAACAAGCAATGGAAATGTGATTGGTTAGTTTGTTAGGCCACGCTTGCTTACTATACCAATTATCACAGGGCTGATCCAGGATTTACAAAACAGGGGTGGGGCACATATTTCCTGTCACGAAGCAAAAAAAGGTCATCAAAGATGGGGGCACGTGTCCCCTTTAACCCCCCCCCCCCCCCCTCGATCCTTGCCTGCCAATATCCCCAATCACTCCTCAGCCACTTATGTTTTAGAAGAAATACAAATTACATATGTGTCATCTTTTCTCATTCACGTAAATGTAAATCCTGGAGTTCCAATTTTGACTAATAACTATTGCCTGATAATTATTTCATAATTTTTACTGGCACCATTGAATTATAACTCCCAAATTATGTTTAATGTTCAGAAGAGAGAAATTTAACCTCATAGCGGTGGACGAGTTGATAGATTTCAAATTTCACTTCAGCCTGCATTAAGGCAGGTAGTTTTGACACTGTGTGAGACAAGTTGGCGAATAATGGATCTATTGGTATGTCATCACCTCGGCTAGTATACCACTGGTTTGGAAATACTGCAACATCGCATTCTCCAGAGGAGTCTTCCTCGCTCTTTTTGAAGGTTGCTTGAGATGGGGACCTGAAGATTTGAGTGTTGTTGCGGACTGTACTGACGTGCCGGATAAAGCAGCCTGATCGGCGTTATGGGAAGATCCTTCACATTTCTCTTCAGATTCCTCTTGTTTGCTCAAGACTTCCTCCGTTGTTTCCTCGTCAAAAACAGGATCCAAGTTAGAACTTGTTCTGTTGACAGACAAATCATTTGTTTATATCTCATGTATTTGTTTCAAGATGTATAAAGCAATATCACTCGTAATATTGAAAAGTAGGAGACACAATAAGCATGTTTGTTTTAGATAGTATGAATCGACACTCTCATGTACTGAGCTGAATGTAAGTAAAGTTTAAGTTTTCTTTTATGTTATTTATTCGCTATTGTTGGAAAATTTTGGTTTAATTGCTTTTTGTATTTTTTTCACATGGCTATCATTTTCAGCAAGTGCAAACCAACAACTCGCGGTGAATAATTGTGCACAGGTAGTCAGGTGACAAATCAAAAATAATGCTCAGATGGCTGAAATAATTAAATACAGGGAGGGGTTTGATGTAGGCATAGATTTTAAGTCATTAGAGAATGTATTATTTAATGTATAATTTAAAAACAAGACGTATAGTTACTACGCAATTTATAAAGTGCTTGTATGCACTCTACAGAGTGCTAAAGGTGCAAATTATTATTATTACCCTGGCTGAAGCTCGGCCGTCATCCAGGTGCACACAAGTATTTCAAGGAATGAATATTCCTGTCAGTACCCATTTGAGTAAAAGAGGGGGCACAAAAATCAAAGTTTGTCAAAAAGTAGGCCCGTATCTTTTTTGTCTCGACAGCTTCTCAAAGTCTCCATAATTCCCTGACAAGCAAAAAAAAAAAGGGGTCTTCCATTCTAAAAAGGGGCGCACAATCGAGAAAATGGCGGATCGTCTATCATAGACGATTTATACTTCTCTTCCAAGGGGGGGGGGGGGGCACGTGCCGGAAGTGCCCTCCCCGGATCCGCCAATGTGGTTAGATATAGCAATTCATTTCTTAGCATGAATTTGATATGATCCACCCATATTATCGATCCCTCAGGAAAAGAGAACAAAATTATTTAAGTAATGTTCTTTGAATAACTCACTCTCGAGTATGAATATGAGGAACAAGGAACTCCATAGCGTCACTGAATTTATATTTGCGGTTTGATCGGCTCACTCCATCACCACTTTTCCGCTCCTTCATTTTTTTTCTATTCTTCAAGAAACTGTCCCTAATGTTCGTCCATTTTTTCTTGGCTGCGCCACCTAAGAAAAAAAAATCATCAGAAAAAATGTGAAAATTTGGGATGTGAAAATTTGGGATTTTAAAATTTTCGTTTATTTATTTTGTGCTTATTTTTTTTCGAAGGAAAAATGCTTCCGAAATTGGTGTGAACTTTGACCCCACCCCTTTTATTTCTTGCTTGTAATTTTTTGGGATAGGAAAGTGTTTCTGAAGGTGGTGTGACATGAGCGAATTGGTCATTTAATTTTTGGGTCACCAGAAAATTCTTCAAAGGGAATGTGTAAAAGTGTTTCCAAAGGTGGCGTGACCTTTACCCCCCTTTTTTTTTTGGCTTGTGAGAATTTTTTGGATGTGAAAGTTTTCCAAAAGTGGTGGGACCGTTTATTTTTTCTCTTTCTGTCAGAAAGGGTAGGCTCCCTTCTGATAAATCCTGCATCCACCCCTGCTCTTATGTCTCATTTACTCCACGTTCAATTTACCATTATTTCTTACAATTCAAACAAGTTAAAAATAACCCACAACTTACCTAATGTAGATATTACTATTAGATTGCAAATAGCAAGTGGATTTGTTGTTAAATCCAAAATTCTTTTATTACACACACACACACACCCATATCCCCCCCCCCCGCGAACCCTCACACAGACGCACACACAATGGAGCAATGTTTGTGGTCTTCTCAATGATTTTGTCAAAGATTTAGACATTTCTTAAGAGCAAAAAAATTGTGTATTGCGCTTGAACAGTGAAATGTACTTTACAAACCTGAGATTCCGAGCTGAATCCCAATTTGATGCCACACATCATTTTTCATCGCTATATCTTTAAACTTCTCCAAGCTCTTGTCGTATAGCACTGGATGTTCCTCTACTGCAAGGATAAGTTCTTCCTCCATGTCGGTTATCTGTCATGCAATAAAGTCCATATATCTATTATTAGTAAAAGATACAGTGTATAATAATGACAATAAATGAATTAATACAAAAAAGCAAATACTAAACGAAAAAGTGTATTAATTTTTGAGGAGTATGGTGAAACCAATCGAGGATGCAATTAGCGCTTTCTCAGAGCTGGCAAATTTGTGAGATCAGGACTGGAAGTTTATGTCAACCAAAAGAAGAAAGTGCAAGAACATTAAAACAAATTGTTAACACGTTTACCAGCCAACACTAATACTAGAATCATAACTGTTGTCCTTACAACAGAACAAAGCATACTAACGTTATGGATTTATGCTTACTCACTTTGCTCACTCGCTTCAATCTCTCACAAATGAGCAATCAAGACAGTCTTTATTTGTAGTCTTTACAACACAAGATATGCTATCAGTACTCCCCTAAAGATTGAAAATACATTGTATTTTCATGATTGAGTATTTGGCATTTTTCTTTTTTCTGACTCCCTTGACCTTCGCTCGCTCGGAAATGAGCAATCAAGACAGTCTTCACAAATACATGTACAAAGTAGTTGTAGTATTTGTACAAATGACGGAAAATATGGTCCTTGGCCTTGCTAGGGGGTCCGGGGGCATGCTCCCCCGGACCTCCTAGCAAGGGTCGTATTTTCCGTCATTTGTACAAATACTACAACTACTTTGTACCTGTATTTTTGAAGAAAAAAAAGCGGACCTCAGCCCAAGAAGGGGGGGGGGGGGGGGGAGGGTCGTCCGACCCCTCCGACCCCTCTCTGGCTACGCGCCTGCTGTAGTGATTCTCTTTTTAAAAATGCCCATTTTCATTGGTACCCGCCCCCAGCAGAGACAACTGGTATTTTTCGTTTGTGCGCAATTTTGTTGTGTCCCCCCCCCCCCCCCCCTCAAGGAGACTGGTTTAATGCCGAAGCCAATGGCGGTGGTGTTAACTGACAGTGGTGAAGACGATCTCAAAGATAGTGGGTTCGGACAGAATCCAATAAAATGAAAACCCAAGACCAATTTTAGTCAACCTCTACAAAATTAGACCAGCCTAGAGCCCTAGTATAAGGCCTAACTTAGTCTTAACTGAGGCCCTATGTTATCTTGAATAATATATTATGACTGTACTAATTTATTCTGGTAGTTGGTCTAAATATTAATAAATTAGCAAATCAAACAAATAAAAAAGGGCATGGCAACGTTACATCTATTTCTGCCGGGTGTAGCCAGTGTCCTTTTCCAAGCAATAATAAGTAGGCACATACCACATTAGGCCTAGACTAGGCCTATTGTTATACACGGTCCCACATGTCACTATCTCTGTTGGCGATTTAAGTGTGTTCGCATTTATTTTCAGATTAGAAAGTTAGACCCTTAATATTTCATGATATCACAAGGTAGGCTTCATATATCTATTATTCTAGATCTGTGATGATATAGTCACAACTTTTTGACTTGATTTTAAAGGCCTTCTCATGAAATCATTGACTAGTAAGTAGGCCTAAAAGTTAGGCCTATAAAGTGTTTGCTGCAACTTGGAGTATAAAAATACGGTAGGCCTAACTAGATCATACCACTAGGCTTAACCCGCGCTAGGCACACAAAAACTGCACACACACAAGCTACATATATATGCATTATGAAAATTTTGTTTTAGATTCTTACCAAGGTCAAGAAGTCCTCAGCTAACTGTGTAGATGCGGATTCAGCCCTTGGAACTCTTATTATCTAACTTCAGTACCACTCACTTTACCATATCTGCAATTTTGCATTTAACACGTAAATTCCCATAGACCATCATCGCACAAAAGCGCGGGCGAATCTTGCTCCATCACGAAAGTTGCGGGTAATGACGTAATATCTCTGAGCTGTGATTGGCCAGAAGTGAAAAACGCCGTGTACCGTGCTCAGAAAATGGCTCGTTGATCGATCCGGAAATCCGGCAAACGGTGCCGTACTATAACACACGGCACGGCACCGTTGCAGTGTAAATAGCATCATAGGATTTAGTTGTGATCGATTTTTTTGGTCGCCGTGGTGCAGTGCCGGGTTGCCGTGCCGGATGCGGTGTAAACGGGCCTTAACACCTTTAATGTGAGTTGGTCAGGGGGTCAAGCGGTAAGGTCCACGGCCAGCTCTCTGTCTTCGCCTTCAAACTGATTATTATCGGACCCAGGTTTGAAAGTAAGTCACGTCTTTCGGATGGTGACTTTAATATCGGTCCTTAGAATTAAATAACAACAGATCTGATCCATCCGATATACATGTAAATTCACGTATGGGTGTACTAATGGATTGATGATATCTTTGTTATTCTGAATCCAGTATCATTTCCCCTCTTTAAATAGACATGAAAAGTTTCGTCAGAATTCCTGCATCCACCGAAGGATGCCCACGCTGTGACGTCAGAGCAAAGGACCTGGATCTCTACGTCGATCACTTCTCTGACTGGTGGATTGTGGCCGTAATCACCCAATACTTCTTTGGAAAGAGGGTAAACTGCACTCCATATGTAATAAAACCTGTAACTAAAGGACTAACTTATTCTGTTCTACTCTGCATATATGACGACCTACCAGAAGTCATCAAGGTAAGCTACAGAAAGGATTTATATAACTGAAATTGAAATGTTTACACGATTTATACTAACCGAATTTATACTAACTGAAGTTAGAGATGATATTTATTGCACATTCGTTTATATGCTAACATTCAAATGTGCATATATTTTAAGAAATGATCATAATATTGCTGACTCAGTGCAATCACCGACGTAGACAGGGGGGCACTGGGGGGCCACGACCCCCCCCCCCCCCTTTCAGCCACTAATTTTTTTTTTTTTTAAACCAAAGCGAAAAAAGCAGGGAAATGAGAGAAAAAGGCCTAAAAGGGCGCTACAAGCCGTTATCCGGCTCTCAGAATTTGCTAAAACGTCAAAGTTTTCGCGCTTCGCGCGGGAAGGGGGGAGGGGGGAATAACTCTCATCTCTCTGCACCCATCCCTGTTACCATGGGTGTCGATCCCGGGGGATGGGGGTTAAATCCCCGAAGAATATTGAAGTGTGGGGATGGCCTGTATTATCATCCCCCCAATATTTTTGGATAAAAAAATAAAAATTATGATACATTAACTTAAACCTAATAATTGCCCAAACTCATGATGTTTGATCTTGAAATACCATCACATTCTTTAATGATTAGAAGTAAGGAAATAAGAAATGCAAAAAATAATCCAAGAAAATTCGTTCCCTCGCACTGTTATTCTCAATCAAGGGGTTCCGTCCATTGGCGTACATCCGTGCATTCCTTCTTTTCATTAAAAAAATTTTTGGGATGCTCTAAATGCAAGTTTTATAGACAGATTTTTGAAAAATTCCCTGATGTAGAAGGGGGTATCCCCTCCCACCCCGTTCGGTCTCTTCGCTCAGTGGTGTATCTAGGGAGCAGGGGGGCAGGAGAGAAAGTAAAATAGGGGGCAATGAAGAAAAATCATAATCTTTACGGATCACGCCCCCCCCCAAAAAAAAAAAAAAATCCGAAGGGTAAATTCAGGATCTCGTATTTTCACTACCCAAGTATATAGTTCTTAAATAGCTTAAAGTTTGAAAAAAATTGAAAAAATAAAGATGTAATAATGGCATTGTTCGCTATATCATGTAAGTTTCATATGACTCCTGCTAAATATTGCGCTCCCAATATAGGATAAAGTGTCTAAAACAGCATTTGCAAAGGTTCAACTTTTGACAGAAATCTCAACGTCAGGTCGTTTTGCTGAATTTCTCAAATTTTTATCAAGCCTATAGGGTTTTCGTTAATTCTGCTCCCGATTGTAGAAGTGTAGAAAACAGTTTATGAATGTATAAAATTCGAGCTTCTCTACCGCTCAACTGCGGTGGTCAAATGCAAAATTTCCTGGGTTAAATGCAAAAGGGTTAAAAATTGAAAAAATTGCCGCTCGGTTTTCCCTCGCTTGTAAAATAACGTATATAAGTTTGGGAACTCGGGGGGGGGGGGCGCCTAACTTCATTGTTTGCCCCGGGTGCCATAATCCCTAGATACGCCACTGGCTTCGCTCCCTCGCATGTGAAATTCTACGTCCAAATAATTGAAAAGCAGTCAGGGCGTCGAACTATAATTTTCCGCATAAAAAAATTGTTGGCTATGAGCCGTTTATCTTTCTCTCAAATTTGCTAAAACGTCAGAGCGGGAAGGGGGAAATCCCCCTTCCTGCACCCACCCCTGTTACATACAGTGCAGTATTCCGTCCAAAATAACTGAAAAGCAGCCAGGGCGGTGAACTTACATGCCTCCTAAGAAAAAAATGCTAAAACGTTAGAGCTTTCGCCCGGGAAGGGGGAAACTCCCCCTCCCTGCACCCACCCCTGTTACATATACAGTGCAGTATTCCGGCCAAATGATTGAAAAGCAGCCAGGGCGTCGAACTAACTTTCCGCCTTAAAAAAAAAGTGTTACGAGCCGCTATCTTTCTCTCAAATTTGCTGTAAAACGTACAGTGCAGTATTGCGTCCAAAATTACTGAAAAGCAACCAGGGCGTGAACTAACATTCCGCCTAAAAGAAAAGATGCTAAAACGTCAGAGCTTTCGCGCAGGAAGGGGGAAACTTTTACATACGGTGCAGTATTGCTTCCAAGTAACTGAAAAGCAGCCAGGGCGTCGAAGTAACTTTCCGCCTTAAATAAAAAAAGTGTTACGAGCCGTTATCTTTTTTTTCAAATTTGCTGTAAAGCGTAAGAGCTTTCTCGTGCCCCACAACCGCCCCCTAAAAAGAAATCCTGGCTTTGCAGTTAGATCCTTCACGTCTGCTCCCCCCCCCCCCCCGTGTCGGATCTACGGGGGGGGGGGGGGGTTAGGGGGTTTAAAACCCCCTTGGGCTGCCAGGTTAAAAATTTAATTTGCATGGAAAAACGCCATCATAATATGTCCAGACCCACACAGTATGTTCCTATATAGCACTCTGTCTCACTGTGTATTAAACTGTTACTTGATTTAAAAAGACGTTATCATGGACTGCTTTTTATGGTCTACATTGCGTTAGTAGATGCCAGGAAAGCATCACTTACGGGGGTTAAAAATAGCAAAAAAAAATCGGCTCGCCGCTTCGCAGCTTGTCGTTGGGTCAACCCCCCTTGGAAAAAGAGCTAGATCCGCCCTTGCCCCCCCCCCCCTTATTGAAAATTCCTTGCTACGCCTGTGAGTGTAATCATTATCATAAGAACGAAAACACAAGTGCATAGAAAAATGCATTACTTGAAAAAGGTTATTGGTGGTTGTGCAAAAACCTCAAGCCTCAATACAATATAAGGCAATTCTATTGTGTACATTTAGAGGTGGATCGTTTGAATATGAGGCGAATATCGGTCAGTGTTTTGGCTTCAGTGTTGGCGGATTTATGGGGCACTTCCGGTCATTCAACACCCCCCCCCCCCCCATTTTTTAGACCCTGTGACCTTTTTCTGTGATTTGTGCCCCTCTGTTAGAAAACCTTCATCCGCCCCTTCTTCAGTGCCTGTCGATTTGTTGTTCTTTGTTCTTTGTCAATTTAGCAAACGAAATCAATGTTTTAAAACAAATATCTGAACGTTCTATGTATCAGTCCCCTGAATATGTTTACACAGATGATTCATAAAGAAACCGAAATGAATTAATGAACAAATTATGGCTGCAGTCCAGTTGACCGACTATCAGAAACTGACATTGTTAATCTTGAAAGTTGAGGAGGCGGACCCAGGGGCAGGGCAGGGGGGGGGGGGGGGGGGTATGGGCCCTCTATTACTGTGACAGTGCCGTACTCAGGAAATTGTTATTTTTTATTATTTTTTTTTTTTGGTTTGTTTTACGAAATTACATGTCACTTAAAAAATGTTTTTAAAAAGTGTTTACATTTGCCAGAAGAACGTTGACGACAATGCACCTGGTATGCCAATTGCCTATGGTTTCGCGGAACGTTGGTCTCGGTAATTGGAGAATGTGGGAATCTTATAGGTTGAGAGAGGCGGTCGCATCTGAATTTCCAGTCCGAATTTCAGTCCCAGTCTACTCCTGGATAACTGTCATTAAAACGCTTATGGTCAATGACATATTTACAGGACGTTTTTTCCGGGTTTGTAATGATTTTTTTTTGTCCTCCTACAGAAAGTGAAAGAGGAAATGGCTATGTACACTGCGTGTTACCCACCCCAACCCATGGTTGTGGCATCAGGTTCAGGCAAAGTAGTCATCAAGCTTCTTGAAGGTGGATCTGAACCTTTCACGGAAATAAAAGAAGTGGTAATATTATACCCCGTTTACATCTAGTTCTCTGAAGGTTATCACTAAAAGAGGGTCGTCTGGGATAATCACAGAGTAATATACCTTCTTTATTGCTAACACAGAATAGTTGCTACGCTACCGTAAAACGGGTAAATAGGAACAGCTTTGACATATTGTGCCCTTTACCACCTCAATTACATCGCCAGTGGCCAAGGTTTTGGTGCAATTTCATTTTTATTCATAACTTTCGTTCACATCAACAAGAAATTAGAACAACATTATACTAAAATTATGGACAAATTTTGTGAATGTTCCTATTCACCCTCATCTCCGGTTCAATGGGAACAAAGTAGTAATTTGTGAATAGTTACTTTGTAAACAAATTTTTAGGCGTTACTCCCAGTGTTAAAGATCGTATGCTCGATCTGTAATGAAAATCACTTGGGAGTAACGCCTAAAAACGCCTAAAAATTTGTTTACAAATTAAAATTCCTCCCATTAAGCTTCTTCATTTACTAACTATTGTCCACCGTGGACCGTTGAATATTAATGAGTCAGAAAGAATAGGATCTTGGGTATTTGATTCCAGTTCATCGTGACTTGGCCGTGAACCAGAATAGCCTGGTGGTTAAGTCGCTGCCCGGCAAGCAGTAGATCACAGGTTCGAATCCCGCTGGTTCCAATTTTTCTGACTTGTGATTGTCATTACAGATCGAGCATACGATCTTTTAACACTGGGAGTAACACCTAAAAATTGGTTTACAAATTAAAATTCCTCCCATTAAGCTTCTTCATTTACTGAAGCTTCTTCATTTACCTGTCTAACAATTGGGGTATTGCGATGAGGGTATGGAGATTACAAAGGTATTTAACAAGTCAATGCTTGCAGAATCAGCATACAACTTGCCACTACTCGGATCTTTCCCAGGTGAATCTTGAAAGTATTTCTTTAGTCTCATCATGATTTGATTAGGCAAATAGATGTAGGCGCTTTACAATTCCCGGATTGAATTGGGTTGGAAAAATATATTTCTTACTTACCTCTTTTCTTATTTACAAGGAATATATATATATATATATATATATATATGTCTTTGAAAGCATCAAATCTATCACTAAAAAGGTCAGTCATAAAATTATGTCACGTTTACAAATTCACACATACACACACGTTCACTTACACACACAGTACTGCCAAGCCTATGGACATTACCTGAGTGTGTATATTTCTTAATTGATCATGACAATGGCAGGTCAAAAATGCATTTGATAAATGATGCTACCCCAGGGGGGTCTGTCCTCATTGCAAGGGGGGTATCACGCGTGACCAAAGACTCACCAAAAGCACCATAAGCAAGTATTTACGTGGTGCCAAAAAATACACCCTAAATAAGTATGATTACCCGTGAGTTGGGTAAATTGCTACCCTAAGTAAGTAATAATTGTTTGTAACCCCCTAGGCAAGTAATACCAGTTTTACTACCCCTAAGCAAGTAATAGCGATTTGTTATATACCCTAAGCAAGTAAAAACATTTAAATAATTGGCGCGCTACGATCCCTACGATAGAGTTACATTACAATATAATGATAAGGTCCTATAGGGCTCACATAAGTAATTCACGGCCCCATTCACTCACGTGTTATAACGAAGGTTGTCTATAAATCATATTTTGAACACCCCTCGGTAGAAATCGTTTAAATTCACAGAATAGAGACAAAATATAAATATCTCTCAAATAAAGTACCTAATTTGGGCACTTTCCCGGCGTTAAAAAAAGATATTTAGGCTGAAACAAGGCTAGCCGAAATTTCAGCCCATTTGCACATAGAAACAGTGGAAGTGCACCAGTGATAAAATAAATCCTTTAAAAATAATAAAAAGCTAGCCAACTTCGGCTAAGGTGTCAAATTGAAAAGAGTATGTCTATTAAAACACCATTTACGCTTTTTAAATTTACTGAGGACAATCAATCGATTTTATATGAATATTTCTAATCAATTAATTTCAAATATTCTTTGCTCCGCCTCACCGGCATGCATTGCGAGCGGATGAATTACTTATGTGTGCCCTATAAGGACTGTAACTCTATGCGCTACGCTAGCGCTCAGTGAACTGTCGCGGGACCTCAGAGTAGTGCATGCACGGAGTACGAGTGCAGTACATGTGGGAATCTGTGTAATATACGACGTACGCATATGCGCCCAAACGTGCGAAACGGCAGCAATTTTGACGTGGCCCACGGTCTCGGAACTTTGGTGGATATTTTTGATATTGTTTTCCTTCCATAATTCACGGGATACTTCAGCTAAAATGGTGATTTCAACTTGTTCTAGTGTTGATTGACCCTAAGTACGTAAGCTGATTTATTTATGACCCTAAATGCGTAATTCATCACTTTGAAAAAGATACCCTTTTTCTTGATTTTTTGTGATTTTGAGACCCTATTCACGTTACCTACGTAACGTGCCTGATTGTGAAAAACAACCCTTTTTACGTGATTTTTTGGTCGCGCCTGATACCCCTTTGCAATGAGGACAGACCCCCTGGGGATGCTACAAGATTATAGAGAAACCAGTCTGATCAAAACATATAAAAAATGAACATGAAATTCTGTTTTCCATTTCCATTTTTTTAATATTTAATTTGTTTAACAGAGAAAGACAAAAGGGTACTTCTACCGATTAGATAGGAGCCGAATATCCTTTCTCGTTAACCCCCCTGAGGCAGAGTCGAGTCGACAATTTCTGACATTCCTGCTGGATCAAACAAGCTCTTGGTTTGGCCCTGACATAGACCAAACGGAGATCATCATGTGCGTGAACTTTGATGGTAAATAATTACATATTGATTTTAAGCAAAGTGAAAAACAAAACAAAACATATAGAAAAAGAGTAAAAAAAAGTCAACACATTCATGACGACTGCGAATACGATCATTCTTTTGACTACCCCAATATTTAGAAGGGTTACGAATTAATGGCCTATAACAAACGTTTATTTAAGCAATCTATGGTAACATCTATGGATAATTAATGAATGTCATGATATTATTTGCAAAATATACGGCATTCATGTGATAATATAGGATTTCTCGTTCAAATTCGTAAGCTGGCCACACGAATTCATTTTATGTGCATTCAAATTCACCGATTCTGCCACCGTAGCTGTGTTTTATCATTCAAATTTGTTTTTTAGCATTCGATTTCATAAAACTGTCATTCAAAATGTTTTTGTTTGCATTGGAATTAAAACGTGTTTCGTCTTTGGAGAATTTTCATTCAAATTAAAGCGAGACGATTCGCGATTACGTAATAACGCCTTCCGTGAATTCAAATTCATTTCTTTGCATACAACTTCTCACGCTTTGTAGACAGAATAAACACGTTAATCATGTTAATCTCACCCAATCTTCATATAAATCCGCTAGCTTCGTTCAGTGCTATATTCATTTTAAATTATACGGTATAGTGAGCAACAAACATTTCACTTGCTCCCACTAGGGTTGTATACGCACTAAATCAACACTATTTAGCAACTGAACGATCATATATATATTTTTTTTTATACCTAGTCACATCACCCACATGTAGAATTAGCAAAGTGTGTGGTGTGGGACATTACATGCTGGGACATCGCTTTATTTTCATGTTTGTTTATTTGTTCATTTTTTTTTTTTTTTTTGAAAATTTATTCGGCGGTCATGATCTCTTTTTGGCCATTTATGTGTGTACATTATATGTAGTCTTTATACCACAGTCATAATCACAATCACCATCCCCCCGCCCTGTCCCCCGCCTGTTTTATACCCGTGACCCTTAGGTGGTGTGCAAGGAGTTATTTCTTAAACACGTCACCGGATATTGATAAAGAATAAAGCTCACTTTTGTTAGATGAAAAAAATGTGCATATACCATAAGTTTGTAATGATGGCCATGGGCGTTAATCGTTACGTAACTCTATTCATCATGGGGGGACGGCTATTGTGTCGTCCCCCCCCCCCATGATGATGGCGAATTTGAATGAAAACTTTGTTATGTTGAATGACCAGGCGTGAAATTGAATGATCCGGGCGTCCGCTTTGCCAGCGTTGACGAATTTGAATGCAAACTGCACATTTGTAACCGCTTGTTAAATTGAATGATAGAAGTGCAAATTCCATTAACCAAAGAAGTAATTCGAATTTTTTGATTGAATCATGAATGACATTCTCAAGCTTACATCGGTATTTCGCGAATTTGAATGACCCATGTATCAAAACGTATGAAAAGCTTACGAAATTGGCCGAGAAAACCTATATTAGAAGGAAATCCTACCTTTGTTCAAGTTAAAGCAAAACAATAAGTAAGATATGTAAACAAATTTTTAGGCATTTTACTCCCAGTGTTAAAGATCGTATGCTCGATCTGTAATGAAAAACACAAGTCAGAAAAAATTGGAACCAGTGGGATTCGAACCTGTCATCAACTGCTTGCCGATTTTTTCTGACTTTCGAGCATACGATCTTTAACACTGGGAGTAAAATGCCTAAAAATTTGTTTACAAATTAAATTCCTCCCATCAAGCTTCTTCATTTAATAAAAAGTAAGATAGTTTGAGAAAAAAAGAAGACATTTATGAAAGTTTGAAAGGTTAGATCAATAAAGTTAATTATTTCATTCATTGTCAAATTGAATTTATGTCACATTTCCCTCAAAGATATCAATAACATATTGGTCTGAAAATATCATTGTTAATTGAAATCAAAGGAAGAGACTATAGACCAATATCGGGTGACTAACACTAAAGAATAAAAGAAGGGCAGGGACTTAAGTTGAAGGTGGCATGTATAAGTAACGTTTGATTAATTCCCGTTGTACATAGATGCCCCAGTACCACCGACCAGAGGACCAGAAGTAAGCGGGTATGTAACCAGTCTATTGTACTTTTTTTGTGATACGTTTCATATACGTTTCCAGGACCATTGATAGAAAATGAACATATCTCGGCATCGAATGTGTCACACTTGGATGCTATTACGTGGTCTGTTTCAACAGAATTGTCTTTTTTCTTTCTGCCATAATTTGTAGCAATATCGGCAGGGTCAACTTCTTCAAATTTTTAAAAAGGTAACAGTCAACTTGAAAAGATTTACATTAACATTTTCAAAGTCAATAGGTCATCATGACGTCATTAAGGTGCCATTTTGTGAAAATCAACTTGTCATATCTTGTTTAATGGATAGTCAATTCTTTTTCATATTTGCCTTGATAAAAGTCAGTAACCGCGCATGTACACGTATGTAAGCGAGGCAGTGCGCGCGCAAAATTGTAACATAAATCGTTTCATATTAATATTCCATACGCTTCAGGCCATTTTTAGCATTTTTAATCGTGCACACGCGCATATGCGCGTATTTTTGTGCGCGTAGGCCTTACTTTGCATTAAAACTGTCATTTCTGTCAATGAAATTAAAACGTGAATAATTAAGGATCTTTCTGAATGATTTTTGAGACATTTAGACCTAGAAAAATACGTATATCCACGAAAACTTTGCGGGCATGCACACGCATTTTGCATAGACTTAGGACCTGGTCAGGACTTTATTAGTATAATTAATACAGGTGATCCCTGTATTAAGCCAATGAGAATTTGAGAATTGAGAATTCAATGGGTTAACATGGTCATATCTTCATAATCTTGCAAACGGCAGGGTGATTTTTTTTTTCAAATTTGGAACAATGATAACCCTTTATTAGATATTTATAATGTATCAAGATGAAAGACGTCACGTCAGCCTTGTGTCAACCGAGCGTAAAAGCGGTGTTATGACGTCATTTCCATATCTCCAAAATGACATGGTCATTCAAGCTGGAACTCTGTATAGGAACATTATTCATCATCATCATCATCGTTATCACCATCGTCATTTTCAGTATCATCATTATCATTATCGTCATCGTCAACATTATCGTAATCATCATCGTAGTCATCATAATCAACATCATAATCGTCACCATCGTCATATCATCATCGTAATTATCACAATCATCATCTACATCATCGCCATCGTCATGAAACAATTTGACACATTAAAAGACAGACCACCTTATACTTTTTCACAAGTATATATTTTATATATTTGATGCTAATTGGTGCACCTCCAGGCATTACTTGTATCGGTAACTTATAAGACAGAAGAGATGGGATTTGCTCTTTTGATGAGGACATATGGGGAGGTCCGCGGTACCTTTAAGCTGATTTTATGAAGCAGAGCGAAATGAGGGAAATAAGATCAGTGAAAACCGTCCAATAATACAGTTATGATATTTAAAGATGTGGACAACTAAACTGGGTTTTCGTGATGTCTTTGGCAAACAGTTCCCCATTACACATTATACTAAGAATTGTATCAATGTCACATTTCTCTCAAAATAGACTATTACCTGCTCCTGTGTCTGAAATACATGACTGAACACACGTATTTACACGATCAATCCATTCCTTCATCAACAAATGAAGAAGATGAACATCGTAATCTACTATAATAATGGGGAATCACAGTATTGCTAATTTATAATTATGTGATGGACCATGCACCCACAACTGTTTTGCTGTATGAGTATGTCTAAACATCACACACCCTAAAAACTTCGTATGCATATTGATATTAAATAACGTGTGACTATCGAGATTTATTATTCTCTATATGAAACTCGTAAGACTAACATTGTTTCTCTTCGAAATAACATATTGATAAAATGTGAAAAATAAATGATTATCACATCCCTACGGGCTACGCAATTCTACGCAAGCCAGATACACAGGCGTTTCGATTGGGAGCGCACTCGTTTTTCCGAAAGTCATTTTTCGGAAGGCTTGTAATATAATTCCAAAGGTTCATAATTGTGAAACACAAATTTCTCATGCCATGGGTTCATATTCCAATGGTGAGATAGGGTTCATAATTCGGAATATTTGAATATTTGCTGCATACTCAAAACTCAGAAGTTTCATTACTCCGAAGGTTCATTATTCCTATACGAACTTCAAGGTTCATCATTCCGAAAATGAAATAGAGTTCATTATAGAGTTTATTAAACCGAAGGTTCGTAATACCGAACGGAAATAGGGTTTATTATTTCCATGGTTCGTAGTTCCGGAGATGATAAAGGGTTCACTTTCATTCTTAGAATTATGGTCTATTCTGCTCCTGTTTATACATATGGGCATTGAACCGAATGACAATAAAGTAAAATGTCGCTTCTTGCCATCAGTGAATATGGTATATCTAGCATCAAGAACAAAGGGGCTTAGGCCTACGATTATCATCACTTTCAAACGACGTATTGTGCAGATGTAATGATTATCATTTTGAAAATTTCCATAGCACTTTCACTTGATGTGGAGACCAGCCTCCTAAAATTTTAAAGAGACTATAAAGAAATCATTACAGAAATATGATTTACATATATATCAACAGAGAAAAACAAGTGACAGATGGACAACTGGATGAGCTGTGCAAGTACATTCCTACAGACAAATACTTCACGTTGTGCGATCATCTTGGCAAAGGATACAACGAGGCAGAAGGAATCCTAGCAAAGTATCTGAATGACTACAAGAAAGCATCAAGGGATTGCTTAGCACAGTGGAAGACCAGGACTGGTGGTAATCCGGCTGAGCTCAAGATTATCCTTGAGAAGAGTGAACTGGGAGGTTTGTGCAGGTGTGTAGAACAGACGCAATCTGCTAAATGATTTGATCGTAAGTGCATGTTATACTGGAGAGTGTTTCAAAGTACGAAAGATACATGTGGATACAATGATGTGATGTGTGTTTTGTAATCATACGTAATTTAAAAAAAAAATCACCAATTAAAACAAGCGAATTAAAAAGTCCACATCTCTATTTCAAATGTACACTACTTTCAGAAGATATGTTGTCATAAAGATCAACGAGCAGCTTAAAGGTGACATTGTTCAGTTTACACAGTAAAATACCTTGTAAGAGAAAAAACACACGTGTTCCATTAAAAGAACCAGTATCGTGGTTGTACGCAGGACATTTGTCACTTCATCTTACATAGCAAGTAAAATGTAATCCGATATTATCTACATCATTATCAGTCTGCTTTTTTGACAGGGTGCACTCTTAGCAATGAGAAGCTTACTCTGTAGTAATCGCAACGTTTGTGAATTGTGTGTCTTTTATGTCTTTCAGTCGATGAATTATGAAGTGTACTTCGATAGTTAGGTAGAAATTTGTGAAGAGAAACTGTCAGCAGGGTTATACATTTTGATGTATTCTTATTGTAGGTCATTCCTGATTATTTCACTTTGACTAAAGATAGTGTGATATGTTGATTGGTCATTGGCATTGAAGTAGAGCCTTCTCACAATATTATGTTGAAATAGTCAATATATTTTTACATAAATGTAAATATTTCCTTTGTATGTAGTCACATGTAATACCTTCCTGTTTGTTACAGTTCATTCTGTAAACTCATTCTAATCACTCTCTAAACTGGCATTTACACTGCCGTTGTATTAATTTTACTCGTTCTATCATTAGGCAATAAGGATATCAAATGAAGAAGAAGATTATCAAATAAATATTTGCATAGTCTTATCTTTCTGGAGTTTTCAGGTGATGTGTATGCATAATTTGGCTTCAGTTATATAATCGCACTCAACAAAGGAATGACTCAAAGGCATTGTTCGATTGGATAATTTTAACAAATAAATACATGAATACTACTAGTTCTTGAAAATTTGAATGTTAAATAGCAATCAAAGACTCAGCCCTAATGATAGAAAGAGCATGGGCATTTTTCTTTTAATGATATATGCAGTGGCCTATCCAGAAATTGATAAATGGGAGCAGTAATCCTCACCAGAGGTTTGGGTAAACTAGCTTCACCGTGGTCTAGAGGATAAGTCCCCGGACTTTTAAGCACAATGTATACAAGGTTCATATCCCTGCCACGCTACTAATGTCACTTGGCCAAATATTACTGTGCATTTGCCAAAATTCAACCAGGTTTAGTAAATGGGTACCCAGTAGGAAGAAATTCTTTAACTGCTTGAACGCCTTATCATGGTAGCCCGGCTAAAAACAGAGTAATAGTATGATTGCATGGTGAAGCTACCCTTAGAAAGAATGGCATACTATTATTGTCATTGTTATTATTATCATCATTATCAATATCATTATTATTATTATTATTATTATTATCCTACATTGGATACGCCACCGATATTTGTATTCAATATTACTTGTTTTATCCAGTGCTGGCAATGTGTTGTGCGCTCATTACTTACAGGAGGGTGAAAAATATACATGTATTCACTTCCTTTAAATGGGACATACTGATGATACTTTCACTAACTAGCGACTAGCATTTCCGTTGTAAATATAGTTCTCAATTAAATTATACTGTTATCATGCTCTAAATGGTATTATGCTTTAAAACATTACAAGCCAGTAACTAGGCTGGATGGAGATGACAAATTGTTAATAAAAACTCATTTCAGCTATTCTGAGATGAATTACATCACGAATGTTTAAGAGACATTTGGTATCGACAGTAAATGTTTAGTTTGTCAAAGTGTAGGAAATATTGCAGTCTTATTTTGTACTGTGACATTGATGTAGAATTACGGTACACGTGAACAATGCATTCATACCCAGAAAAGTACTTTAAAATTGCTGCCTACTTCTATTCGGCAAAATGCTTCCTGTATTCATAATTTTCCTCATGAAATATTCATGAAAATAATCTTGATATTGAGGAAATGTTAAACAAATGTAGCAGAGAAATATGACATGAACAGTATACGTCAGAAGGAATTATCGATTTCGTTTTAAGTGAACTAGTTATACTACTATTGGATATTAATACTTTCAGATTATTTTTTCTCATGTATAAGTTTCTCAAGACGTACTTCTATGAGCTCATTTTATGGGAACAGAATAATAAAATGATGTGCGATACATTGACTTTTGTCTATGATACATGCATGTTCAGTTGACACTGTTTATCGACTACCATGTCTATCATGAATATTAATTCGATTATTTTTTTTTATTATGCTTTGATGTATATTAACATTCCTAATATATCCTACTTGTTACTTTTACTTTGCATCTATACACTACAGGTAAAATGGAGACTTGTCATAGTCGACAATCCAAGTAAATGTTGCAGTAAAAGAGTTGCTATAATTTTTGGATAATCAATATCATTATTGTATATATGTATAAAGGCCTTCCTATTTCTTGACAGCTCATTCATATCAGTTTTAAACATAGATTTTCTGGTCATTGTGCCCCCCATCAATATACATTATATGTACATACCAAACAGGGGCCGTTTTATATAGAACTTATATCTACAATTCAGCAGAAAGTGTCTTTAAAGCCGCTTTATAAGCCTTTTTATGAGCATATATGTTTTTGTATATATTTTGTCATTCAGACCATAATGTATATCAGGTTTTACCATACCACAATGAAATGTACATAATAAAAGTAAAGTGCAAACTTGTCATAATCATAACAGTCCCAGTGGAGACTTTATATTATTATAGAGACATATAAGTATGTACAGTAGTGTTATGCTAAAGCATGTACATTTTTTGCAGTATTTCCTTCTTAGTGTTACCATGTTACATTCTTATTCTATTTGTGCAGTATAATTGATGTTTTTAAAGTTTATATACTGTCTAAATGTGTTTCTAGTGTAACCACAATGGGTTTGCTATATAAATATCATGAATGAATACATATGAAGCAAGAACTATTCATGATCATTCTTACAAGACGAGTCCAAAATTTTGTTAGGCCTAGGCTGGATAAGCTTTATAATAAATTGTACATGTAAATAAAACTCATGTAAGGCAGGTTCTAGGAGGATTTGGAATCCATTTTATTCCAACAGTCATTAAAAGTCTTGGATATCTCGAGTTTTGTCGTCGATGGGCTGAAAATATACTGTATATTATGAAACTATAAAAATGTGATGGTTTTGTACTTGTATATACATTGGGTAAATATTCGTTTTTCTATAAATGCTATCATTCAGACATGATACCTCATTTTTCACCATATTTACACAAGCCATGTGCTTCCTGGGACCCGAGCTCGCCTCATGTAAATTTCAGTTTGTACTTACTTGATTATAAGAAGGAAATGAATGTGTTTTGCATCTGAATCTGAAATCAGAATCTGAAATGTATATAAGAGAAGTAAAAATTCAAACTTGTCATTGTAATAGCAATTTTCCATAGATACCAGCCCAAGATATCCTGAATATGGCTGTGAATTGGTTAAATATGTACAGTATAACATAATACTTTTTAATGTGATCACTTGTACATGAATCAATTGTATGTTCATATGTATAATACTTAAATGCAGTTGCAAATATTCTTCTTTTTTCTTATCAATCCGCATTTTGTATCGTCATTATGATTTGAATTAAGTAGTGTGGCAATATTGTTGTCTTATTTTATATCAACATAACCCATGTCAATATTATATATTATATATATGTATGTATATATATATATATATATATATATATATATATATATAACATGAAATCAGTACCGGGAGCAGTACTTTAAAATAGCTATGTACATAGAAGTACAATTAGCAGAATGCTTTCCATATTCATAGCAATGTTCCTGACGATTTTCATGAATTGTAGAATCATGAAAATAAGTTTATGAAGTGTAAGATATATTGCAGACCAAGAGAAATATAACAGGAAGGATTTATGCTGAAAGGGCATGTTTCATTGTGTCAACATCTGAATGAACCACTTTTCTAACATTAGTAAAGTATTTTGAGAATTCGTACTTTCAGATGATTCTTAAGAATGTTCATAAGAAGTGATATGAGCTCATCATATGGAACAGGATAAATGATGTATTCACAGCTTTTTCATGAGTATGTATGCATGTAGGTGAAACCGTATAATGAAACATATTCGCTGTACATAAAATCATTAATAACATATTTTATCATTCTGAAAATGATATTCTTATGTTTCGACATATGCTTGTTACCTATTATGGTGCAACATTTTTTAACTTGCCTCCATACAATATGGTAACCTGTCACAGTAATCGTAATTCAAGTATATATACTTGAATAAGCTTATAAGCCTTACTACTATGTTATGTGTAAATACTCGATATCATTATCACATATGTAAGTACTTGTTTCGTATTTAGTTTTTTCCTATTTATTACGAGTTAATTCACACATTTCTATATGTTTATATATATATATATGCCGAAAGGAGATGAGAGAATTCCTTTCAGAATTTATTTAATTTCACAAGTTACCAAAGCTCTTTGTATGCATGTATATGTTGTATCCTTACACTTATATGTGCGTGTATGCGTGTGTGTATAGACATGTACAGTGTATATATGTGTGTGTGTATATATATATATATATATATATATATATATATATATATATATATATACAGATGCTGCTTAAAGAGTTTAAGCTGTTAAAATTTTCACCTAAGAAGCTTTAACAAGTAAATGAATTTATTTTGAACGACACAAAATATTCAAAAATGTGTCAATTATCCATCATTTCAATCATACCCATCGTAATGAAGTGCTGGAGAAAAGACAGGAACAATTTCAAACAGTACATATGTATGTATGTCCTTTTATCGACTTGCTAATTCATATGGAAGCTGTAATCAATATTGTTGTGGACTTTCAATTGTCATTGTAGATATGAAACTCCATATTACATATAGGTACAGAATTTAGGACTATGATTCACGTAACAGAATATTTTACAGGTACTTTCTACAAATTATTTTTCATGTGTGTGTGTGTGTATATACGTTTTTATACATTTAATCATCCAGGCCTGACGTGTCAAACTATTTTTTTGTCCATATTTTGCAATGGAAGCTGCATAAAAGAAGTTAAATGGCTAAATTGTCATTGTCACGACAGTTTCCATAGATTACAGTCGAAGATATCTTGAGGATGGCTGTGAATTTAAAATATGTGCTGTATGATATATAATTTCAAAAATGTGATCGTTTTTACACGAATCAAGTATCTGCTGAGTTGTACATTCATGTAGCTGTAAATAAGGGTCATTCATACCCATTGACATTTTGTTTTATCAGTTTGTGTATGTGACATTATTGCAGTATAATATTGTACATGTACCTGATATTTTTGCAAATGATAATCAATGTATAAAATTGTGATATGAAATGTGTGTCAGAACAAGTACTAGAAAAATATGTGCATGTACAATTACAATGTACTGGTATCAGAGGAATGCATCCATAAATATGAATATCCCTCAGATAGTACTATTCATGTTAATTGTGAACATATGTCTATCTTATTTTGGGAAATGTAGAGAATGTTGCAGGTCTAAGGAGAAATGCAAAATAAACAATTTCTGTCAGTAGCAATATATTCTCCGTAGACTTAATCTTTTAAACTTTATTTGGAGTACAAGTACAAATGTACCAATTCCGACCAAATGTATTGGAAATTCTTCCTTTCATTTCTTTTTGTCTTCTTATTATTTGTGTGTTTGGGTGTGTGTGTGTTTCTACTGCATATCTTGCTTACGGGGTGTGCCTCATGTGAATGTACAATGCACATGTAAAATGTTGATATGCTCTGTATTGTTGGTTGTACTTCACCATCTGTTTCATAATTTCCTATATAATGTAGTTTCATGAATACTTGTCAAAGCCTAGTCCCACTTATGTAATAATGATAACTATAAAGTACACTTTCGATAATGCTAATTTATAGCATTTTTGAAGAAATAAGACATCAACATCGATAACCCATGGAGAAGGGTATGACCAGCAATAACATACATGTATATGGTTTATGGCATGTTTTTATTGAAGCTTATACATGTTTATCATGTGTCTGAAAATATACCATCAGACCAGATTATTAACAGATAATACTGGTATTTTGAAATCCACAGAAACACACAGAATGAATTCACCACATCAATCTTAATATAGTTTATATAGTTATCGGAAAGAAGGGACTTGGTCTTTACTTGGTGTTGTACATGTACATGTATAGTCCTGTGTAGTCGGACAGCCCTTTCCAATGTATGCCATGCTTTGCAATGTTTGATGAAATCGTTGGAAGAAGTATACATGAATTTAGTCAATATTTCAGAGCTAAATGCATCTTTCCTTCTTTCATGAATACAACTAATTGCTCATAGGCATTTTCCAGTATATAGTATATACCACAATATATTTTATAAAGAAAATGCATACTGAAATAAAGCTAGCTATTTGCAAACCTGTAGACTTACTTGAAAAATGTCGCTTTATTTCACCATCTTCAACCAAGTATGATGAGGAGTTAAGGTTTACAGATACGGTAATCAATTCAGGTAGAAAAATATTGATGAAAACATAAACTTGGTAATGCTAGCAGAAAATGTTAAAGATTCTAGAATCATGCATGATACATCTATAAAAGGATAGAAGATGACCCTCCCCCCTCCCCCCACCATAAACCAACAATAACAAAAATCCTGTTCAAAAGTACACCTTTACACATTGCACACATACATGTACAGTAGTAGTAGTAGTAAATGCATAAAAAAGAACAATTATCAGTAGCCCTACTGCATGTATATGAACACAGGTGAGTAAGTGTGATTTTTATTTTTTTTAAATCAAAATAGACTAAACTTGTCAACAGGGAAACTATACTAAACTGTGGTAACATATGAGACGGTGAATCCAGCCCTTTGGAAAGTCACAGATATTTTGCTAGACTGGTCTTCACTTGAACAGAAATGTAGCTGCAGTCTTAAATTATCAGTGCATGTATACATTTCATGGCACCTTGGCGTGCTCCTGAATGCTTAGTTTCAGTTTCCTCTTTTGTGAAGATAATGAAAAGATAGTAATGGATGTGCTATTTCTCATTTCTGATATTGTAGCCTACCACAATACAATTTAGAGTACACTTTTCTTAAACTTTTAGTAATAATACACCGAAGTTGCATTTGATGGATGCTATCCTTCAATGAGAATAATTTTCCTTTTATATGATTACAAATATTCATTAAGCAAAAATCGCTTACCAAGTCATTTGTTGGAAGTATAAAAGAGTCAGCACATATTCTTTTATTTCTGGATAAATCATATTTCAACATGTAGCAACAATATAGTGCTTGAAACAGAAACACCAACGCAAATCTGAATATACAAAATTGTACTATAATCTAGATCAAAATATTGCATTACCCTCGAAAAAGTTGTGATGTTCATACTATTGAATTTCTGGACCTTAGCTGACACTGTTTCTTGAGCTCCCCCAATTTTTTGCTGCTAATTTTAACAAATCAAACAAAAATAGCATGACATATAAAACAATTTGAATAATTCATGTTCCTCAGATGAAATCAATTGAAAAAGTATAATAGCTGACTGAACAGAAAAATGAACTTGTCAGATCTGTTGATACAAGAACACAAGTTTATGTTTTCTTGGTAGGGCTAAACAGTGGTACATTTTTGTTCAATATGGCTTTTAGGCTGGTTTATTCATTTTGTTTTCATTTCACTGATCCACCATATAGATTATTTGGTACATTACAAAATTAAAAGTGACTGAGCTGCACCACAATGTTGGCTACTGCCCTCAAAGGGTTAATAATATTAGATGGAAGTATCACTTCACACATTATTTCTCAGAGGAATCTGAAGAAATCATCAGGGGGACGTTTCATCAAGTGTCTTGTCGGTGATTTTCACCGATAAATTGGCTCTCAGCCAATCAGATGCAAGGATTTCAGTAGCTTATAACAGTTATTGCAAATTGTCATTGATGACAGGTTTATGAAACAAGGCCCAGCTCTGCATAAGCTTATCTCTTATCAAGACACACTTCCTATGCACAGACAAGCATTAGTTCCTCCAAACCCAAATGAATTCGTGAGAGCGACCCGACGTCGCGACCCTTCGGCTGATGTTTCCCATGGCTGCGAGGTCAAGGGTACATAGTTCAGATCAAACTCAGGGGTTGTAGATGTCAGGTTGATTGTTGGTGGGAGTTGTGCCTGATTGCAAAAAATAAATAAATGATATGTATACCGGTAAATATCCTTGGTTCTTGAATAAACATATAATTATGTAGGTCCACTTCATTGGAATAATTATGACATTATAGAGAAAATACCTAAAAGCATATTTAGTTGGTTGTTGCCATAAGTTCATCCAATGTGTTCGTATACAACCAGTTTAAATAATGTGTCTTTATGACCTACTAAAGGAAAGGACAAATACGATGCAGAGTTGGCTAAATCCCATACTAAGGCGAAAAGCCGATAAAACCTTAACTTCCTATTTAACAAACTATTGTCCTAGAAATTTGAAATTGCAAATGATATTTCTGAGCTGACCCAAGAATGTATTCTATACCAAGGACATAAATCCCAGAAACACAACATAAACAGGGGATTTATGTTATGAATCATGACATAAAAGTTTTATGCAACTGATTAGTCATGAAAAGTCGGCAGCTATGACAGCTTTACTTCTCATTTTCATATTAATTTGTTACACTTGTAATAAATTATGCATTTTATACATACATTGTACATTTTCCCTCATATAATGTTTACAGCTTTTTAGAAAAACTGCAGTTATATATTATTATCAATAATTCAACAACAAACACTCCTTTTGATTTATACCTTCATTTGATAAGGGCAAAGTGAAGTCTTCATTAGATGTACTTACTAATGCTGATTATTTCTTGTTATAGTACAGTCACATTTATTTGAATGTATTTTTTCTATTCCAGTGAATGTAAAAAACAACTCAAGCAATTATTTTCTTATTGAATAAACCATGTCAAATCAAATTAAATAAAAATGAAATTGTTAAAGAAAACAAAACAAATCGCGAACTTACTGTATGACAGGCCATATGGTGAAAACTGCTTCCAATGCACCCGCTACTCCTTGGAGGTGACCGGTCGCTCCCTTAGTGGAGGATACAGCAAAGAGCTTATTTACTGCCATGTTCTCAATGACATCTCCTAAGTAATTTAAAAAGATATAAAGATCGTGGGTTCGAACCCCGCCACGGCAATAGTGTCCTTTGACAAGACATTCATCTACATTTGCCACATTTTCTCCACCCAGATGTTTAGTGGGTCAATATGATTGGATATGCATGTGCGTGCCCGTATGATATCTATTCATATAATTTGACCATTGTCATTTATTTTGGTCTTGAACATGCATTGCAAAGCCCACCGCACACTATACGATCGGTCTACGATCCGATTTTGACAGAAAGTGTTATAGCATTAGATATAAACAGTTTAACACATAGAATATGTTTTATTGAGGTTCTGAATACTAACATAGATAGTAAAATCGAAATTACGGCCTATACGAGCCTCCTAGTCGGAGGAAAGGCAAAATGGGCTCCGAATCGGAGTGACGTCTGAGCAGTCGTGCGATTGTCTACGATTTGAAACTGATTTGGCCCTTATTGCGGATATAAGGTTGACATTGCACAAAATTCCTATGTTGAGTATTCATATTATTTTTCACTTATCAAACTGCCTATACTTAATAATATTGCGATTTATTTCCAAAATCGGATCGTAGACCGATCGTATAGTGTGCGGTGGGCTTAAGTTTCATGGGATTCTGTGAGAATTCATTTCCAGAAATTATGTGGTTAATGTAATGAGACTGTCAACAACTTTATTTCCCATCATATGGAAATAAATATTTATGATCTAAGACTGGAATTTTTTGTATAGATTGGTGACTGTTTTATGAACCATTTGACGTATATTTGCGTGTGCGGGTGGGTGTGTGTGTGTGTGTGTGTGTGAGAGAGAGAGAGGGAAAGAGAGAAAGTGTATAATTGTTCGCAAATCTTCGTACTACTTGTAGATGTATATAACATATCTTACATGTGTACTGATACCAAGAAAACAATGAAACGAACAATATACTCAGAGGTCACCTTCCGTTATATGGCAGCTTTATCTCATCCTTGTTATGAATTCACAGGTCAGTTTACTCATATTTACTCAATTTCTAGAAGCTTCTTAGAACACCCCTTTTCTAATCATGATTAGGGAAATAAGCCTTATGAGACATGGGAAAGGCACTCTCTAAAGGCACGCTAAGCAGAAAGACTAAGTAGAATAGTAGTAGTATGAACATTACTACTATAGAATCAAATCTTGAAATGAATTTTAAAAGGTAAACTACGGAATAGCAAGCGTTGTTCTACACAGGGAGGGCGGATGGCAGCTGGTAGGCTCAACTCTCCCCTCGACCGCCAGAAATAAATGTATGATTGGTTTAATTTTCATAACAGGTTGTTACTGCTTATACATGTAGTTACACGATCGGATGTATGACCCCTTCCATCCCCTCCACACACACAGACACACGCACCCGCACACAAACATCTATGTTTTCTATTGTTCGAATTTCAACGGATGACTGCACAATTGAATTGCGTCACAAAATTCATTGACGGAATAAACCTCACCAATTGTTGACAACCGATGACCTATTGAATTACTACCGATGACCCATTGTTCTCTTTGTTCGATGCCATCGGATTGAATGCGTATAGATGTACACACTCACACACACACACCCAAACACGCGGGCGCGCACACGCAGGTTTACATGGCTTTACTTCCGAGGACAACTATTGTTCCTCTATTGTTACTCGTCCTTGGACAGTCGACGGAATAAAGCACAAATTCATTGTTCGACGTTCGAGGACTATTGTCCGGCTTCAGAGGACCATTGTTGTCATGATTTTTTTTTGTTCTCTGTCCGAAAATGTCCTCGGACATACTGCTAAACAAACACACCATGACACACCCAGACAGACACACACACACACACACAATACAGAATATATTTGCAAAATATTCCGTGATTTAGTAATAAATATATTCATGAAATACTTTTGCTTCTGATTTTTATTCCTTGATAATGATGTTTCATTAGAACAAAATAGTGATATACATGCATGTATTAATACGGGTATATATCTACCGGTATATGCATATCCATAGGCCTACTAAAAACAATAAAAAAAACAGAACATCAGAAAATTACGAACTATATGTAAAACTATTTGCCAATGTATAACTATATGCCAATGTAAAAAAAAGGAACCTTCATCCTATATATACCCTGAAAGTTTGCAATTCTTTCTTTCAGATAACATTTAAATGTGAAATCATATATAAGCACTTCAGGACAAATCCAGAGTGAGAAAAAAAACGTAAGGTATAACAATTAAAACGCTCATAAATGACATTCAAATTCTCATTCTCCTGACGACGTCCAGAGCATTCTGACCGGAACGTGGAGTTATTCCAACTCACATGGTTGTACCCCAAACCTTTTCTGGATTAAAACTTCACCATGCAAACCTTCAAATCCTATATGACATTCAAATGGTTTCGCAATAGATGACCTTTAATTTTCTTAGTTTATTCTATCAACCTCTTGTAATTCTTGAGTTATATTTTCATCATGAATTAACATCTAGCACTCCTTCTCTGCCATCTCTCCAGTTTTCTCCCTGTATCATCAGACTTTCTGTAACTCTTTCTATCACATGATCACCCTCTCTCTTTCTCATGCTTTCTACACTCCTACTTACATGATTATTAACCTCTTTTAATTCTTGAATTAAATTTTGAACAAGAATAAACATCTAGCACTCCGTCTCTGGCACCTATCCATGTTTCTCCCTCTCACATCAAACTTTCTTTCGTAGCGTGGTCTAATGGACACGTCACATGACTGTGGATCACATGGTTCGCGGTTCGAGTCCCGCCGTGGCACTAATGTCCTTTGGCGAGATATTAATTTACATTTGCCACTCTCAACCCAGGTGTAGTAAATGGCTACCTGGTAGGAATTTATTGCTAAAATGCTTTCAGCGCCATTGGGCAGCTGGGCTAAAGCCATGGTATTTATAGTATTTCTTAGGCTCCTTGAGCATCTATTATAATAATAATAATAATAATAACAATAATAATAATAATAATTATTATTATTATTATTAATTACATTATTACTTAATCTTATGTTTATCCCTCTTGGTCATCCTATGAGTCAGTAGGTTTTGTGAATTTCATCCTGATTGGTTAAGTCCTTATGATTATTCAAACAATTTATAACCATATCAACTTATATTCACAAAAAACTTTATTATTTGAATATTTACAATTGTGATACAAATATATATCCTGAAAACATACCCCGGAATATGAAAAAAAGTATTTGACTCAGTTCATAACAGATAAGCATGGAGGTAGACATGTTTTCCCCCTGCTTTATCAATTCTGACAGTCAGTGTCAGAGCAATATTTATCGTGAGGCAAATAACAAGGCTCAGGAAACGCTGGTGACGGTAAAATAAAACGAAGAAAAGGTAACAAACACAATAATGTATGAAATTATTCCTATCCCTTCCCCTCCCCTTTTGAATTTCAATGTGTAAAATATATTTCCAGTATAAGTGTTTTTGTGGTTGAACGACTATATGTTTATGGTAGTAGCCTAAAGCTATGTATTTTAATAGGGAAGCATAACTATGTATTTAGGATAGTATAATTATGTATATAGGGTAGTATAAGGGGCTCCTTATATTCATGGCACAATAATGCCTTATAATGTATCCACGATTCACAATGAAATTTACAGTTTGAAATCTTTCCCAATTTTATCAAACGATTTCCTAAAGTGCCTATTGTTAAAAAGCACCCTCCCTGCATTTAACTCAAAATGAAAAGAATAGAATCGCTTTGTGATATTTTCTGCTTAAGTTTGGCTCCATGCCATTTTTGTGAAGGTGTGTAGTACATTCAGCCGATGTGTGTGGAAAACCCCAATCGTCATGCCTTTTGGACAATAGACCTGTTTACTAAGTGATTCAAATTTTATGCATACTTTTGAAACAAAGGTTGTTCTTGACAACCTGAAAGCTTGCCAGAGGCTTGCCAGACATAGCAACAAGTAATGTATGAAAACTGGATTGCAAGTATTGTAGTTCATTCATTAATAACAGGTTAATGGAATACCTCGTTACTAGGTCCCCAGGAAAGAAACATCCATAAATTTGAATTCACTTAGTAAACAGGTCTATTCAAAAGCAAAGGCAGAAATTGTGGAAGCACTCATGAATCTTTGTAAGGTTGAAAAGGAGTCATTGTTCTCTTCAAAGTAGTTTTTTATCAGCAAATCATTTAAAGGATCTCTCGGATTACGTGGGTAAATGACTGGGCGTTGTGGCGTGCGCCTGTAATCCAGCTACCAGTGGAAGTTATAAACTGATTCAGCGGACCCAGGTTCAAGACTGAGTCACGTCTTTCGGATGGTGACGTTAAAGGTCGATCCCAGACGTAAATAATCATATCTGATTGATAAATGTCTGTAAAAACCCAATTACACACACACGTGGGTAAATTATCTTTTCAAATATTTTTTTTTCATCACGCTTGTTTCATTATTCCATGAGAAACACAAGATTTACGATTAATATCCATTTGATTTCTTGATAACGGTACATGTCCATTAAAAATGGAAACCCCCAATACAATACCCTGCCGAAAGGTATAAATATATATAAGCATATATGCATATATATATATACATTGTATATATATATATATATATATATATATGAGTGTAATCGTCCTGTGAAGTCTAGCCCCACGTGTTAGCAGAACTGGAACTCAAATGCACTTGTCATTTGCTCTCACAAAAAATTGACCATTTTTTAAAAGCAATGTATACCCAGACAATTACAGTTTTTTTCTCTAATTCCCTCTTTACTGGTTTTTGTTCATGGTAATCCTAAGTAATGTATATCTAGCTCGTTCTTGTTCTTGCCCCGCCCCACCCCCTCTACCAGAAGGCAACAAAGGAGAAAGCAGAGGAGAAGGAGGGAGAGAGAGGGAATGGGTGCTAAGAAACGTTAAAAAGAAGATGAGTCGCACCCGTTTCCTCCACGAGACGGCCTTGTTTTTCACATATTTCATCCATGTAGAAAGACCGATGGCAAAATTTGCACTCCTTCTCACATCTCTCCATCTGTTTAATCTATCATCAAACTTGCTATAAATCTTCTGTCACATGATCACCCCCTCTCATGCTCTCTACACACCCACTATCATCTTTTCTCCCCCCCCCCCCCCCCCCCCCCCGCACATCATGCTCATGTACATCCCGCCAGACGTCCCGTAGGTCAATATGTTTTGTTCTTTTCATTCTGATTGGTTTAGTCCTTATCATTATTCAGTTCAAACAATTAATATTCATTATCAACTTATATTCATTGAATTCTATACATGTTTATGCACCTCCTTTCATTTACAAACTATGTTATTTCAATAGGCCTATTTACACATTTAATACAAATGTTTATTTAAAGTGACGGTAAAATGAAGCTCCTAATGCCATCTTTTAACAGATTTGAAAATTGTCTGTCCCTCTCATTTTCCCATCATGCCCCCATTCTAGTTTGTAGAAGCTTAGAATGTCCCTGTAGGCCATTTACCACATTCGCAAAGTCAAAAATAATAGTTTGAAATATACAATTTGCCTTTTATCCATACACGCTGTTTGCCAGCCGCAGATTTTGCGAAAAGTAGTCAGTTCATTACAGGGAAGCAAGGATAGTTTCTTCCTGCTCTCTGTTTTGATAGTCTGAACCACACTTTATTTAGCTCCAGAGGCTACCCTACATAATATTCTAAACAGCCCAAATCTGTTTAAGTGTAAGATTCATCTCGAGGCAAATAACTATGCTCCTCAGGAAAAGCTGTTGACGATAGAATTAAAAGAAAAAAACCCACAAAGGAACAGAATAGTGTTTTAAATTATGCCTATCCCTTTCCCTTCCATTTTTAATTTCAATGTGTAAAAGCTATTTTCATTATAATTGTATCTATGCTTGTACAACTATTTATTTAGGGTGGTATAACTATGAATTTAGGGAAACATAACTATGTATTTAGGATAGTAGTAGGGCTCCTTATATTTATGGCATAATAATGCTTTATAATGTATCCTCGATGCACGATGAAATTTACAGTGAAATCTTTCCCAATTTTACCAAACGATTTCATTAAGCTCCCTTCGTTAAAAGAAAGCACTCTGGCCTACAAATCGTTTTGTGATATTGTCTCTTTAACTTTGCCTCTATGCCATTTTTGTTCAGGTATGCAGTAAATTTTGCAGATGTGTGTGTGTGTGTGGAAAACCCCATCCGTGATGCCTTTTGCACAAATTCAAAAGCAAAGGCACAAATTGTAAAGGCATTCATGAAACTTTGTACAAAGCTTGAAGGTGTCATTGTTATAAATTCCTCTTCAAAGTTTTTTTTTTCCTCCAAATCATTTAAAGCAACTTTCAGCTTACGTAGGTAAATTATCCTTTAAAATCATGTTTTATCAAACTTGTTTCATTATTCAGTGAGAAACACAAGATTTACAAATATGCAGTTGATCTCTTGATAACGGCGCATGCCCATTAAGAAAGGAATTCCCCAATTAAAAAAATGCTGCATGAAGGTATATACATGTAATAAATAAATAAATCAAGTCTGACCCCATATGTTAGTAGAACTGGAACTTAATTGCACTTGTCATTTTCTCCCACATGTTCACGGTAATCTTAAGTAATGCATTATTAGCTCTTTATTGTTCTTGCCCCGCATCTTTCCCACTTTTACCAAACGATTTCCTAAAGTGCCTATTGTAAAATAAAAAAGCACTCTGGCCTACATTTAACTCAAAATGAAAAGAATAGAATCGTTTGGTGATATTTTCTCCTTAACTTTGGCTCTATGCCATTTTTGTGAGGTGTGTGGAAAACCCCAACCGTCATGCCCTTTGCACAAATTCAAAAGCAAAGGCAGAAATTGTGGAAGAATTCATAAATCTTTGCAAGGTTGAAAAGGAGTCATTATAATAAACTCCTATTCAAAGCTGTTTTTCTGCCCAAATCATTTTTGACGAACTCTTAAATTATGTGTGCGAATTATCTTTTCAAATGAATTGTTATCAAGCTTGTTCCTTTATTTCATGAGAAACACAAGATTTACGAATATGCAGTTCATCTTATGATAACGGTACATTATATATTTAAGAACTTGGAAATATCCTGGAGGAAGGTGTATTTATTGTACTGTATGCCAAGTCTGATCCCTCGTGTGAGCTTAACTTGTCATTGACCATTTTCTAAACGTAATGCATCTAGGCAGATAATTGCTGATTTTCTCTCATTCGCTCTTTGCTAATAATTTCAATTGCAATCTGCGTTGATGTACAGTTATCGCTTTCTTGCCTCCCCCCCCCCCCCCCCCCCCCCCCTTCCCCCGTCCTCATCGGATAGCCTAAAGGGAAAGAAGACGAGAGAAAGAGAGAGAGAGAGAGAGAAAGAGCGAGCTAAGAAACATGAACAAATAAACGATGAGTCGAGCCTCTCTAACCCCTCCCCCTGAGACGGCCGTGTTTTCTCGCATTCTATCCAAGTATAGAAACACGTGGCCCCCAGTGCCCCTTTAATGGCAAAGTTTACACTCCTTCTCTTCCATCTCTCCATTTGTCTCCCACTATCATAAAACATTCTGTAACTCTTCCTATCACATGATCACCCTCTCCCATACTCTCTATTCTCCCACTTACATCATCTTTTGTTCCTCCCTCGTGTTCATCCTATGGGTCAGTAGGTTTCTTTATTTCATTCTAATAGGTTTAGTCCTTATGATTATTCAGTTCAAACAATTCATATTCATAACAACCTATATTCATTGAATTCTATACATACTCATATAACACCTTTGATTTACAAACTATGGTATTTTTTATTTTGTATCTTAAAGTGTGCTGTATGTGCAAAACAAACCGCTGAGTTTGAAAAGGTACACATCTCAGTTCATTACAGGCAAGCAATGAGGTAGAAAGCTTCTTTCTGTTTTCTGTTATTCTGGACCAAGCCTTGTAGTTATCTTCTGACGCTATCCTACCTAATATTTCTACGCAGTCCAATTCTGTCCGTGCAAGTCCGTAAAAGAGCTTCTATATGATCAAGATCATACAACTCTGGCCTACATGTCATTTAAAATGAAAAGAATAAATCACTTTTTTGTGATATTTCCTTCTTAACTTTGGCTCAGTGCCATTTTGTGGGGGATATTCATAACATTTAACCAATGTGTGTGGAAAACCCCAACCGTCATGCCTTTTGCATAAATTCAAAAGCTAAGGCAGAAGTTATGGAAGCATTCATTAATCTTTATAACGTTGAAAAGAAGTCATTGTGATATATTCCTATTCAAACTTGTTTTTCTGCCCAAATCAGTAAAGGGAAATCTGAAATTGCGTGGGCGAATCATCATTTCAAATGAATTTTTACCAAGTTTGTTCATTTATTCCATGAGATAAACAAAATTTCGAATATGCAGTTGGTCTCTTGATACATATCCATAAAAACTGAAATCCACCCTACAGGAGAGGATGCATGGGGAGAGGGGGGGGGGGGGGAATGCTGATGAGTCGGGCTTCTCTAACCCCTGTATCAAAGTACAGAAACACGTGCCATCCATGACACCAGTGCCCCTTTAATGCCAAAGTTTGCACTCCTTCTCTTCCATCTCTCCATTTGTCTCCCTCTATCATAAAACATTCTGTAACTCTTCCTATCACATGATCACCCTCTCTCATACTCTCTATTCTCCCACTTACATCATCTTTTGTTCCTCCCTCGTGTTCATCCTATGGGTCAGTAGGTTTCTTTATTTCATTCTAATAGGTTTAGTCCTTATAATTATTCAGTTAAAACAATTCATATTCATAGCAACCTATATTCATTGAACTCTATACATACTCATATAACTCCTTTGATTTACAATCTATGGTATTTTTGTATCTTAAAGTGTGCTCTATGTGCAAAACAAACCGCCTAGTTTGAAAAAGTACACATCTCAGTTCATTACAGGCAAGCAATGAGGTAGAAAGCTTCTTTCTGTTTTCTGTTATTCTGGACCAAGCCTTGTAGTTATCTTCTGAGGCTATCCTACCTAATATTTATAAGCAGTCCAACTATGTCCGTGCAAGATATATCTTGAGACAAATAACAAAGCTCAGGAAAAGCCGTTGACGATTAAATGTGAAGAAAACCAGCAAACACAAAATGTATAGGTAAACAAATCTTTCGGCATATTACAAATTAAATTAAAAATTCCTCCCCAGTCAAGCTTCTTCGTTTACTAACAAAATGTATAGTTTGAAATCTTTCACCAATTTTATAAAATAAAACTTCCTAAGGTGCCGATTGTTATAAGAGCTTCTATATAATCAAGATCATACAACTCTGGCCTACACGTAATTAAAAATGAAAAGAATAATGTAATAATGTTCTCCCTAACTTTGGCTCAATGGCATTTCGTGTACGGGTGTGCAGTACATTTAACCAATGTGTGTGTGGAAAATCCCAACCGTCATGCCTTTTGAACAAATTCAAAAGCAAAGGCAGACTATTAGAAGCATTCAAAAAAAATCTTTGTAAGGTTGAGGAGTCATTATGATTAACCCCTATTCAAAGCTCTTTTTTGCCCAAATCATACTGTCAAATCACATGCGCGAATTATCCTTTCAAATGAATTGTTATCAAGCTTGTTCCTTTATTGCACGAGAAACACAGGATTTACGAATATGCAGTTCATCTTATGATAACGATACATTGTATATTAAAAAAGAAGGCAATATCCTGCAGGATGGGTATTCATTGAATTTCAATGCCAAGTGTGACCCTTCATGTGAGCTTAATTGTCAATTGTTCTCATTTACCATTTGCTAAAAGCAAATGCATCTAGGCAGATAATTGCTGCTTTATCTCTCATTCGCATTTTCTTACTTATTTCAATCGTAATCTGCGTTGATGTATGGTTATCGTTTTCGTGACCCCCCCCCCCCCCGTTCCCTCCTTCATCGGATAGCCCAAATGGGAAAGAAGAATTGATAAAGAGAGAGAGAGAGCTAAGAAAAATTTAAGAAATGAATAATGAGTCGAGCCTCTCTAACCCCCCCCCCCCCCCCCCAGACGGCCGTGGTTTCTCTCATTCTTAGTAAGCAGAAAGACCCGCGCCCTCCATGATATCATTGCCTCTTCAATGGCCAAACTTGTACTCCTTCTCTTCCATATCTCCATTTGTCTCCCTCTATCATCAAATAAACTGTAACTCTTCTTATCACATGATCACTCTCTCTCATGCTCTCTACACTCCCACTTATATCATATTTTGTGTTCATCCTATGGGTCAGTAGGTTTCTTCATTTCATTCTAATATGTTAAGTCCTTTCAGTTCAAACAATTCATATTCATAGCAGCTTATATTTATGGTTCTGTACATACTCATGTACCTCTTTTTATTTACAAACTAAGGTATTTTTGTATCTTGAAATGTGATGTATATGCAGAACAAATCACTGAATTTGAAGAGGTATACATCTCAGTTCATTACAGGCCAGCAAGGGGTAGAAAGTGTGGTTTTTTTTTGTGTTATTCTGGACAACACCTTATAGTTATCTTCTGAGGCTAATCCAAATATTTCTAAGATTCATCTTGAAACAAATAACAAAGCTCAGGAAAAGCTGTTGACGATAAAATGTGGAGAAAATATACTTTGCTTTTAATTTTTTGGTGAGAGTAATAATAATGACAAAGTGCATTACACACCCGTATTGCACACCCGCAGAAAAATGGCATTGAGCCAAAGTTAAGGGGGAAATATCATTACAAATGTTTTATTCTTTTCATGTTCAATATACAAAAAAAATAATGTAGGCCAGAGTTGTATGATCGGAGTGTTTTTATATTATAATCAGCATTTTAGGAAGTGGGATGGGAAGAAAATACGATGCAAGCAGTGAGTGTAGAGAGCATGAGAGAGGGTGATGATGTGGCAAAACAATTATAGAACGTTTGATGATAGAGGAGACAAAACTAAGGAAGAGATTGAACAGAGAAGTGCCAATTTTGCCACTGAATGGGCACTGGTGTCATAGAAGGCACCGGTCTTTCCACACGGCTAAAATCTAAGAAAACAAGGCCTTCCCGTGTGTGTGGGTGTGTGTGGTGGAGGGGGGGGGGGGGGGCTTATCTTCTTTTAAACGTTTCTTAGCACCGCCTCCCCCTCCTCTTGTGCGCTCTCTCTCTCTCTCTCACACACACACACACACACCTCTGCCTTTCTCATTTTTTGCCATCCGATGGAGGGGGAGGGACAGCACAAGAACAACAAAGAGCTAATTATGGATTGTTTAGATTACCAGGAACCAACAATAACAAGGGAGTGACTTAGCGAAAAATCAGTAATTATTTGTGTTAATTTTGGTGAGAGCAATAATAATGACAAATGCATTTAAGTTCCAAATCTACTAAGGGGTCAGACTTGGCATTAAGAGTACATTCATATACTCTATACCCTAATGTAGGATGGATTTCCAGTTTTATGGACATATATCATGAGATCAACTGCATATTCTTAAATCTTGTTTTTTTTCATGGAATAAAGGAACAAACTGGGTAAATATTACTTTGAAAGGATGATTCGCCCACGTTATTTGAGAGTTCCCTTAACTGATTTGCGTAGAAAAACAATTTTTAAAGAATGTATCACAATGACTTCTTTTCAACGGTATAAAGATTAATGAATGCTTCCATAACTTCTGCCTTAGCTTTTTGAATTTATGCAAAAGACATGACGGTTGGGGTTTTCCACACACATAGGTTAAATGTAATGCACATCCCCACAGAAATAGCACTGAGCCAAAGTTAAGGAGGAAATATCACAAAAAAAGTGTTTTATTCTTTTCATTTTGAATTGTGTAGGGCAGATTTGCATGATCTTGATCATAGATGCTCTGTTAAGAATCGGAATTTTAGGAAGTTTTTTTGTAAAATTGGTGACAGATTTCAAGCTATAAATTTAAACATCCATCGAGGATACATAAGGCATGATTATGGCACGAATCAAATATAATTATACTGAAAAATATTTTTTGCACATTGAAATTCAGAAGCGGGGAATAGCCATAATTTCAAACGCTTTTCTGTTACTTGTGTTTTTCTCCACATTTTATCGCCAACAGCTTTTCCTGAGCTTTGTTATTTGTCTCAAGATGAATCTTAGAAATATTAGGTAGGATTAGTCTCAGAAGATATCTACAAGTCGTGGTCCAGAATAACAGCAAAACAGAAAAAAAAACTTTCTACCTCTAGGCTAGTGGCCCAATGAGGTTTTTGGTAAGATACCCCTCCCCACGGTAGAACAAGTAGGAACCTAGTTTTTCTTGAAGAGGGATGTCTGTGGAGTCAGAAAATCATGGTTGTGAATCTGAGATCGATGTACAACACATTGAAAATCACGTTTACACATGTACCACGTATGCGAAAGTGAATTTGAGTGGCACAGATTTTTTTCTTCTATAGAACAAGAACATGGAAAGACAAGGATGGCACGGGATGAGCAAGATGTAACCAAGATCGTGGAATTTGTGTCAAACGCACAAAATCCCTTCGACCTAGCTACTGTACCTGATGAATTGGTCAACATTGCCACAGGTCAGGTTGCTTCACAAGAAGTATCCACTGGACCTCGAAATTTCTTGAAAGATGCCCAGAAACACAACAAAAGTTTCATCGAAAAGCGACTGCTAGTCGACAGGAACCATGAGCTTCTGGGACACAGACTCGCGGTCAAAGACGCCAACGTTTGCTGATATGTCCAAGCCCCTGAAAGCCAACAGACGGGATAAATTAATGGTGGATTCAGAAGTACTCTTCCGACGGCTGTTTGCTGTTTCAAAGAAACGCGATGTCAGTCTGGAACAGGTCTTGACACACGAACTGGTTTCTGTACCATCGTCCCTCTTCAACAACGATGGGACAATGCGAAAAACAAACAAAGCTGATCTCGCAAAGAAGTTGGAAGCAAACTGTGAGGAAGTCCAGGAGTTGCAAGTCTCTGACCATCTGATACTGCTTATGTCATTGATGGTATGGCTCTACTTCAGGCACTTGATGAAGCCCAGTTTGACAAGACCTCGAACGTGTAGTGATGCGGAAGATTCAATCGCTGTTAGCTGGTAACCAGGGTGTGACATCAGTTACACTTGTTTTCGACCGGTATGACGTGCCATTCTCCATCAAGCAGCTGGAAAGAGAACGTCGAACAGGTGGAGAGACAACACCGAGCTATGTCATCAATAGACAACGCACAGTTCCAAACTACCGAAAATTCATGAAAAGTACCATAAACAAGTCAGCACTTGCCAATTTCCTTTGCGTATACTTGACAGACGAAGCCCAATCACAGCTTGAGCAAAACCAGTTAATCACACTGGTCGGAGGCTTTGAAGATGGCCTTATAACCATATCAACTTGTATTCACAAACTTTATTATTTTAATATTTACAACTGTGATAAAAATATATATCCTGAAAACAAACCCCTGAATATGAAAAAGGTATTCGACTCAGTCAGTTCATAACAGATAAGCATGGAGGTAGACATGTTTTTCCCCCTGCTTTATGACAGTCTAGACCACACCTTGGTAGTTAGCTACAGAGGCTACAGAGGCCACCGTACATAATATTTCTAAACAAATCATTTCTGACAGTCAGTGTGAGAGCAATGTTTATCGTGAGACAAATAACAAGGCTCAGGAAACGCTCGTGACGGTAAAATAAAAGGAAGAAAAGTTAACAAACAGAATAATGTATGAAATTATTCCTATCCCTTCCCCGTCCCTTTTGAATTTCAATGTGTAAAAGATATTTCCAGTATAAGTGTTTTTGTGGTTGAACGACTATGTATTTATGGTAGTAGCCTACAGCTATGTATTTTAATAGGGAAGCATAACTATGTATTTAGGATAGTATAATTATGTATTTAGAGTAGTTTAAGGGGCTCCTTATATTCATGGCACAATAATGCCTTATAATGTATCCTCGATGCACAATGAAATTTACAGTTTGAAATCTTTCCCAATTTTATCAAACGATTTCCTAAAGTGCCTATTGTTAAAAAGCACCCTCCCTGCATTTAACTCAAAATGAAAAGAATAGAATCGCTTTGTGATATTTTCTGCTTAAGTTTGGCTCCATGCCATTTTTGTGAAGGTGTGTAGTACATTCAGCCGATGTGTGTGGAAAACCCCAATCGTCATGCCTTTTGGACAATAGACCTGTTTACTAAGTGATTCAAATTTTATGCATACTTTTGAAACAAAGGTTGTTCTTGACAACCTGAAAGCTTGCCAGAGGCTTGCCAGACATAGCAACAAGTAATGTATGAAAACTGGATTGCAAGTATTGTAGTTCATTCATTAATAACAGGTTAATGGAATACCTCGTTACTAGGTCCCCAGGAAAGAAACATCCATAAATTTGAATCACTTAGTAAACAGGTCTATTCAAAAGCAAAGGCAGAAATTGTGGAAGCACTCATGAATCTTTGTAAGGTTGAAAAGGAGTCATTGTTCTCTTCAAAGTAGTTTTTTATCAGCAAATCATTTAAAGGATCTCTCGGATTACGTGGGTAAATGACTGGGCGTTGTGGCGTGCGCCTGTAATCCAGCTACCAGTGGAAGTTATAAACTGATTCAGCGGACCCAGGTTCAAGACTGAGTCACGTCTTTCGGATGGTGACGTTAAAGGTCGATCCCAGACGTAAATAATCATATCTGATTGATAAATGTCTGTAAAAACCCAATTACACACACACGTGGGTAACTTATCTTTCAATTTTTTTTTTTTTTTTCATCACGCTTGTTTCTTTATTCCATGAGAAACACAAGATTTACGATTAATATCCATTTGATTTCTTTAATTAAAAATGGAAACCCCCAATACAATACCCTGCAGCAAGGTATAAATATATATAAGCATATATGCATATATATATACATTGTATATATATATATATATATATATATATATGAGTGTAATCGTCCTGTGAAGTCTAGCCCCACGTGTTAGCAGAACTGGAACTCAAATGCACTTGTCATTTGCTCTCACAAAAAATTGACCATTTTTAAAAGCAATGTATACCCAGACAATTACAGTTTTTCTCCAATTCCCTCTTTACTGGTTTTTGTTCATGGTAATCCTAAGTAATGTATATCAAGCTCTTTCTTGTTCTTGCCCCGCCTCACCCCCTATACCGAAGGCAACAAAGGAGAAAGCAGGAGAGAAGGAGGGAATGGGTGCTAAGAAACGTTAAAAAGAAGATGAGTCGCCCCCCCCCCCCTTTCCTCCGCGAGACGGCCTTGTTTTTCACATATTTCATCCATGTAGAAAGACCGGTGGCAAAATTTGCACTCTTTCTCTCACATCTCTCCATCTGATTAATCTATCATCAAACTTGCTATTAATCTTCTGTCACATGATCACCCCCTCTCATGCTCTCTACACACCCACTATCATCTTTTCTCCCCCCCCCCCCCCCCCCCCGCACATCATGCTCATGTACATCCCGCCAGACGTCCCGTAGGTCAATATGTTTTGTTCTTTTCATTCTGATTGGTTTAGTCCTTATCATTATTCAGTTCAAACAAATAATATTCATATCAACTTATATTCATTGAATTCTATACATGTTTATGCACCTCCTTTCATTTACAAACTATGTTATTTGAATAGGTCTATTTACACATTTAATACAAATGTATATTTAAAGTGACGGTAAACTGAAGCTCCTAATGCCATCTTTTAACAGATTTGAAAATTGTCTGTCCCGCTCATTTTCCCATCATGCCCCATTCTAGTTTGTAGAAGCTTAGAATGTCCCTGTATGCCATTTACCACATTCGCAAAGTCAAAAATAATAGTTTGAAATATACAATTTGACTTTTATCCATACACGCTGTTTGTCAAAATTCAAAATAAAAATTAATTTTTAAATTATAATCTAAATTTAGCAGTCACTGTAAGATGGCGCTGTTCAAGTTTTACCACTTTAAAAAGCCAGCCGCAGATTTTGCGTAGTCAGTTCATTACAGGGAAGCAAGGATAGTTTCTTCCTGCTCCCTGTTTTGATAGTCTGAACCACACTTATTTTAGCTCCAGAGGCTACCCTACATAATATTCTAAATAGCCCAAATCTGTTTAAGTGTAGGATTCATCTTGAGGCAAATAACTATGCTCCTCAGGAAAAGCTGTTTACGATAGAATTAAAAGAAAAAAAACCCACAAAGGAACAGAATAGTGTTTTAAATTATGCCTATCCCTTTCCCTTCCATTTTTAATTTCAATGTGTAAAAGCTATTTTCATTATAATTGTATCTATGCTTGTACAACTATTTATTTAGGGTGGTATAACTATGAATTTAGGGAAACATAACTATGTATTTAGGATAGTAGTAGGGCTCCTTATATTTATGGCATAATAATGCTTTATAATGTATCCTCGATGCACGATGAAATTTACAGTGAAATCAAAAGCAAAGGCACAAATTGTAAAGGCATTCATGAATCTTTGTACAAAGCTTGAAGGTGTCATTGTTATAAATTCCTCTTCAAAGTTTTTTTTCCCTCCAAATCATTTAAAGCAACTTTCAGCTTACGTAGGTAAATTATCCTTTAAAATCATTTTTTATCAAACTTGTTTCATTATTCAGTGATAAACACAAGATTTACAAATATGCAGTTGATCTCTTGATAACGGCGCATGCCCATTAAGAAAGGAATTCCCCAATTAAAAAAATGCTGCATGAAGGTAGTATATACATGTAATAAATAAATAAATCAAGTCTGACCCCACGTGTTAGTAGAACTGGAACTTAATTGCACTTGTCATTTTCTCCCACATGTTCATGGTAATCTTAAGTAATGCATTATTAGCTCTTTATTGTTCTTGCCCCGCATCTTTCCCAATTTTTCCAAACGATTTCCTAAAGTGCCTATTGTAAAATAAAAAAGCACTCTGGCCTACAAACTCAAAATGAAAAGAATAAAATCGTTTGGTGATATTTTCTCCTTAACTTTGGCTCTATGCCATTTTTGTGCGGTGTGTGGAAAACCCCAACCGTCATGCCCTTTGCACAAATTCAAAAGCAAAGGCAGAAATTGTGGAAGAATTCATAAATCTTTGCAAGGTTGAAAAGGAGTCATTATAATAAACTCCTATTCAAAGCTGTTTTTCTGCCCAAATCATTTTTGACGAACTCTTAAATTATGTGTGCGAATTATCTTTTCAAATGAATTGTTATCAAGCTTGTTCCTTTATTTCATGAGAAACACAAGATTTACGAATATGCAGTTCATCTTATGATAACGGTACATTATATATTTAAGAACTTGGAAATATCCTGGAGGAAGTGTATTTATTGTACTGTATGCCAAGTCTGATCCCTCGTGTGAGCTTAACTTGTCATTGACCATTTTCTAAACGTAATGCATCGAGCTTAGGCAGATAATTGCTGATTTTCTCTCATTCGCTCTTTACTAATAATTTCAATTGCAATCTGCGTTGATGTACAGTTATCGCTTTCTTGACCCCCCCCCCCCCCCCTTCCCCGTCCTCATCGGATAGCCCAAAGGGGAAAGAAGACGAGAGAGAGAGAGAGAGAGAGAAAGAGCGAGCTAAGAAACATAAACAAAATGAGTCGAGCCTCTCAAACCCCTCCCCCAGAGACGGCCGTGTTTTCTCGCATTCTATCCAAGTATAGAAACACGTGCCCCCCAGTGCCCCTTTAATGGCCAAGTTTGCACTCCTTCTCTTCCATCTGTCCATTTGTCTCACTCTATCATAAAACTTTCTGTAACTCTTCCTATCACATGATCACTCTCTCTCATGCTCTCTACACTCCCACTTACATCATCTTTTGTTCCCCTCGTGTTCATCCTATGGGTCAGTAAGTTTTTTAATTTCATTCTAATAGGTTTAGTCCTTATGATTATTCAGTTCAAACGATTTATATTCATAGGAACTTTTATTCATTGAATTCTATACATAATCATTCACCTCCTTTAATTTACAAACTATATTTTCTCTCTTAAAGTGTGATGTATGTGCAAAACAGACCACCGAGTTTGAAAAAGAAGTATACATCTCAGTTCACCGCAGGCAAGCAAGGAGGTAGAAAGCTTCTTTCTGTTTTCTGTTATCCTGTAGTTATCTTCTTATCCTACCTATTTCTAAGTAGTCCAATTCATTTTGAGACAAACAACAAGGCTCAGGAAAAGCTGTTGACGAAGAAAAACAGCAAACAGAATAGTGTTTGGAATTATGCCTATTCCCCGCTTTTGAATTTTAATGTGCAGAATATATTTTTCAGTATGATTATATTTGATTCGTGCCATAATGATGCCTTATGATGTATCCTTGGTGGACGTTTAAATTTATAGCTTGGAATCTTTCACCAAGTTTACAAAAAACAAGAGCCCCAGGGGCACGACGCTCACCTGAGGTGGATCAATTCACATCTGGTGCATGTTCTCTCTAGCACATGAACAACTTTCATTCTTCATCTATAGAGGTATCTTTATACACAATACCAAGTCTGAGCTTCCTACCAAGTTCGGTTAAATTCCAATCATGGGTTTTGGAGAAGCTGAAAATGTAAAAAGTTTATGGATGGCGGACAACTTGCCCCACCCCCCCCCCCCCCCCAGTATGTTACCCCCACAGACCCCCTATAGGGCCACCCAGAAAAAAATCTCCATACACAATACCAAGTCTGAGCTATTCCTGGTTCTGGAGAAGATGTTTGAAATTTACATAGCTTTTACACTTGGGGCTCTCCCCCTGGGCCCCCTGGGGCCACATGTACCATTTTAGCACCTTTGGATCCCCTACCCCTAAGGATGATTCCTACCAAGTTTGGTTGAATTCCGATCATGTGTTTTGGAGAAGATCAGAATGTACATTTTGCCTGGCAGCGCCCCCCCCCCCTCCAGTATGTTACCCCCACAGGGCCCCTACAGGGCCATTCAGAGAAATTTCATGAACAACATTCATTCTTCATCTATAGAGGTATCTCCATACACAATACCAAGTCTGAGCTATGCCTGGTTCTGGAGAAGAAGATGTTTGAAATTTACATAGCTTTTACAATTGGGGGCCCTCCCCCTGGGCCCCCCTAGGGGCCACATGTACCATTTTAGCAACTTTGGGTCCCCTACCCCTAAGGATGATTCCTACCAAGTTTGGTTGAATTCCGATCATGTCTTTTGGAGAAGAAGATCAGAATGTACATTTTGCCTGGCAGCGCCCCCCCCCTCCAGTATGTTACCCCCACAGGGCCCCTATAGGGCCACTCAGAGAAATTTCATGAACAACATTCATTCTTCATCTATAGAGGTATCTCCATACAAAATACCAAGTCTGAGCTATGCCTGGTTCTGGAGAAGGAGATGTTTGAAATTTACATAGCTTTTACAATTGGGGGCCCTCCCCCTGGGCCCCCTTGGGGCCACATGTACCATTTTAGCATTTTTGGGTCCCCTACCCCTAAGGATGATTCCTACCAAGTTTGGTTGAATTCCGATCATGTGTTTTGGAGAAGAAGATCAGAATGTACATTTTGCCTGGCAGCGCCCCCCCCCCCCCCTCCAGTATGTTACCCCCACAGGGCCCCTACAGGGCCATTCAGAGAAATTTCATGAACAACATTCATTCTTCATCTATAGAGGTATCTCCATACACAATACCAAGTCTGAGCTATGCCTGGTTCTGGAGAAGAAGATGTTTGAAATTTACATAGCTTTTACAATTGGGGGCCCTCCCCCTGGGCCCCCTAGGGGCCACATGTACCATTTTAGCAACTTTGGGTCCCCTACCCCTAAGGATGATTCCTACCAAGTTTGGTTGAATTCCGATCATGGGTTTTGGAGAAGAAGATGAAAATGTAAAGAGTTAACGGACGACGGACGACGGACGACGCACGACGGACGACGGACAAATTTCCATCGCAATAGCTCACTCGAGCCATAGGCTCAGGTGAGCTAAAAAACCTTCCTAAAGTGCCGATTGTTAAAAGAATTACTATGATCAAGATCTTACAATTCTGGCCTACATACTTCAAAATGATAATAATACATCACTTTTTGTGATATTTCCTCCTTAACTTTGGCTCAGTGCCATTTCTGTGCTTGTGTGCATTACATTTAACCGATGTGTGTGGAAAACCCCAACCGTCATGCCTTTTGCATAAATTCAAAAGCTAAGGCAGAAGTTATGGAAACATTCATAAATCTCTATACTGTTGAAAAGAAGTCATTGTGATACATTCCTATTCAAGATTGTTTTTCTGCCGAAATCAGTAAAGGGAACTCTCAAATTGCGTGGGCGAATCATCCTTTCAAATGAATTTTTACCAAGTTTGTTCCTTTATTCCATGAGAAAAACAAGATTTCGAATATGCAGTTGATCTCATGATACATATCCATAAAAATGGAAATCCATCCTACAGGAGGGTATACAGTAGTATGAATGTACTCTAAATGCCAAGTCTGACCCCTTAGCAGATCTGGAACTTAAATGCACGTGTTATCATTATTGCTCTAACAAAAAAAAAGCAAAGTATACACAAATAATTACAGCTTTTTCTCTAAGTCGCTCTCTTGCTATTGTTGGTTCATGGTAATCTGAACAATGTATAATTAGGCTAGCTCTTTGTTGTTCTTGTCCTGTCCCGCCCCCTCCGTCGGATGACAAAGAAGGAGAAAGGCAGAGGTGTGTGTATGTGTGTGTATGTGAGAGAGAGAGGAGGGGTGCTAAGAAATATTTAAAAGAAGATAAGCCCCCCCCCCCCCTCCCCCACCACCACCACCACCACACACCCACGAACACGGGACGGCCTTGTTTTCATATATTCCATCCGTGTAGAAAGACCGGTGCCTTCTATGACACTCTCCTGTCACATCACCACACTCTTGCATGCTCTCTACACTCCCACTATGTCTTTTCTTCCCCATCGGACTTTCTAAAATGCTAATTATAAAATAAAAACACTTCAAGTTTAAAAATCATACAACTCTGGCCTACATGTAATTGAAAATGAAAAGAATAATACACTTTTGGTGATATTTCCTCCTTAACTTTGGCTCAGTGCCATTTATGTGCGGGTGTGCAATAAATCAAACCAATGTGTGTGGATAAAAACCCCGACTGTCATGCCTTTTGCATAAATTCAAAAGCAAAGATAAAAGTAAGGAGCATCCTTAAATCTTTGTAATGTTGAAAAGGAGTCATTATGATAAACTCCTATTGAAAGTTGTTTTCCTGCCCAAATCAGTAAAGGGAACTCTTGAATCACGTGGGCGCACTATTCTTTTTTTTCTTCAAATAGATATATATTCTTTCACGCCTTTTTCTGTATGTCATGAGAAAGATAAGATTTACAAATTTGCAGTTAATCACATGTCACCGCTACATGAAGTGTCCATAAAAAGTGAAAATGCCATGAAACAATCCTATATACGGAAAGGTACATTTGAATATATCTTAATGTCAAGTCTAATTCCTCGTGTTTGCAGAACTGTAACTTATAAAATGCTCCCGTAATTAATTTTCCTCACATAAACTGAATATTTTAAAGTAGGTATTCAAAGAAAATCACAAATATGGCAATTAATGTATCACTAGAAACTGCTTACAGATGGCAATCGTATAAGTTTTATTTCATCGTATCTGCTGATTATAAAAACAACACAAATAAAAGCTCTTCTCAGCATCTGGAATATCCGAGGATTCGCCAGAAATATAGCGATGTTTTGATGTCGTCACACTCGGGATCGATCCTGCTTAAGCAGACGACGTCCTATAATGAATGAACGTAATTGCAATGCAATTATTTATCAAATTATAAAGAGTTTGGTGTATTTATACATGACCTTATTTCACACCATTATAAAGGGAAAGTGAAACTGATTCTGATAGCTAAAACCGTTTGATTGTAAATACACAGGAGAAGGGTCAATGATCAATGAAATAAACCCCACTTTCAAATTGAAAAGCCCTCCGAATAATAGCAGGATGGTATTCGTTCCCTCTTGAAACGCCGAACATGCCCAGGTGCAAGCAGCTGAAAATACAATGGCGTCTTATTTTTTTTACAAATGACTGATTCCTTTATTTTTTTAACGCTACAATTTTCATCAAAATAATACCATACACGAAGTTAAGAGTGAGGCAACAGACTAACATTAAGAGTGACGCTAGTGAAGGAAGAGAAATAAGTGAAGAGGAGATGACAAAATAGGCTCTGAAAAATGTGTAAGATGTTATGGGACATCGTCTGCTTAGACAGGACTGGTCCATGGTGTGTCGTCACATAATCTCAGCAGCTTTCGAGGAGCTCTTCAGCTGCTATATCGGGGGCTGTATTTTACCGTTTTATAATTGATAATAATCATTACTTCAAATGTTTCCAAGCGTTGAATTTGGATAACCTTGTTTAATTTATGCCATCTATGCAATAATAAGTATTAAGCCAATATTTAAAATCATTAAAGTTCTACTTTAAAGAAATGTTTAGGCAGATAATTGATTCTTTGCTCTTTGCTAATTTATGTTCATATCAATTTAAAAAAAATAGGCCTAATGTATAATTAGCACTTTGTAGTTCTTCCCCCTCCCTCGGATAATAAAGAGGAGAAAGACAGAGGAGGATGAGAGAGAGAGAGAGAGAGGGGGGGGGGGGGGGCTAAGAAGGTAAGCCATGCTCCCGCCCCTCCCCCTCCACCCCCAAACAAGACGGCCTTGTTTTGTCATATTTCGTCCGTGTACAAAGACCGGTGCCGTACATGATTCAAGGGTTCCTTCAGTTTTTTTCCAGGCTACGCTCCTTATGGCTATGATTATATAATGTAAATTCATGGCTATGGGCATATTCTTCTGGGTATTGTCATTGAATTCCTCCCTTATCATAAAATTAAAGTATTATTTTTTTTTCTCGGTGGAAATTTGCCTGCTCCCCTCTAAAAACGTTTTGGGGCACAGAGTTCTCTTCTGCAAGAGTTGAAACTGCCCTTTTAGAGACATGATTTATCATGATAAATTTTGAGGGATAATAGCCTACATGTACTTTTGTCACGAAGTATTATAGTTTATTGTAGTAAGGATAGCGCAATGTTCGCATTTAATAATCAGGCGCGATGGCTCAGTGGTAAAGCAGTGGTCTCGTAACTGGCTGATCCGGGTTCGAAACCAAGTGGATGCGCTAATGCCCTTTGGTAAAGCATTAATCCTCATTACCAAGTCCCTCGGAGAGGACTTATAGCCATCGGTCCCCTGGTAAAATAAACCAATAAACCAACCACCTAACAATGACTACAGTTTTGATTACTTCTGACTATTGTGCTTTGACAAAATATCCAGCAAAAGTTTAAAGATAAGCATACCAATATAACCAATGAAAACAAATACTATCTATTTAAAAAAAAAGAAATCTAAATCAAGTTATCTATTTACACAAATTTCCTTTATGAAACGTACTCAGAAAACAATGAAATAATATACAAGATATAAAATTCTCCTTTAACACAGTTATAACATCATAATCATCGGAGGCTAATTCTTTTCAATATGTTTTTGGGTCCTTTTTTAGAATATTTAATTATGAATATCGTTATCGTTATCGCTCAGGTGGGATGCATTACAGTAGGATCGTTACAATATATCTGTTCAAATACCACAATAACAGTTGCAAATACCAACCTCTCTTTGCACGCATTATTAGTATTCATTGTGAGGAGCTTCGAAACTTCACAGCGTAAGCCCAACATGATAATGTCTCAACAACACTCAACGTTTTGTGCATTGGAATGCATTGAATCGTATACGTTTTGCCGATTAGAAAATATTCTTCGGTATGATCGAATTCGATAGGGCGACGACACACATTGAATGTGCTTCAAGAGTATTTCTTTTCATGGTAATCTTCAAACTGTAATCTAATTCTATAAATGCCTTATGATGGCATTCAGTTATAGAAATTAACCCCTACCAGGATAACAGGATCACAGGATAACAGACGAGGTGAAAGCGGCATTGTATAATTACAAAAACGGATAGAGTTTTTACTATGGCGTCATTACCTGATGCCGCATCAAGGGGAGACCTAGAAACGGTCAAGCAACTTTTAAGTGAGAGAGCTAAGGTAGATCAAGAAACAGGTTCATTAACTGGTTTACATGCAGCTTCTATGAACGGTCATCTTGATGTTACCGAATACTTGATTAGTCGGGGAGCCAATGTGAACAAAATTACCCGTGATGGTTGGACAGCCCTCCATTTAGCCGCACAGTATGGTCACCTTTATGTCACCGAATATCTGATTAGTCAAGGTGCTGAGGTGAATAAGAGAGATAATGATGGTTGTACTCCATTACACAGAGCTGCACAGAATGGCCATCTTGATGTCACCAAATATCTGATTAGTCAAAGGGCTAAGGCTAATACCAGAAATCATGACGATTGGAATGCATTGCACAGTGCTGCACAGAGTGGTCATCTTGATGTCACTAAATTTCTGACCAGTCAGGAAGCTGAGGTGAATAAGGGAGATAAAGATGGTTGTACTCCATTACATAGAGCTGCACAGAATGGTCATCTAGATGTCGCAAAATATTTAATCAGTCAAGGAGCTGAGGTGAATGAGAGAGATAATGAAGGCTGGACTCCACTACACAAAGCTGCAAAGAATGGTTACCTTGATTTGACCAAATATCTGATCAGTCAGGGAGCTGCGGTAAATAAGGGAGATAATGATGGTTGGACTCCATTACACAGAGCTGCACAGAGTGGTTACCTTGATGTCACCAAATATCTGAATAGTCAGAGGGGTAAGGTTAATATTAGAAATCATGACGATTTGACTGCATTACATAGTGCTGCACAGAATGGTCATCTTGAAGTCACTGAATTTCTGATCAGTCAGGGAGCTGCGGTAAATAAAGCAAATAATGATGGTTGGACTGCCTTACAAGGTGCTGCAAAGAATGGTCATCTTGATGTCACCAAATATCTGATCAGTCAAGGGGCTGAAGTGAATAAGGGAGATAATGATGGCTGGACTCCACTACACAAAGCTGCAAAGAATGGTTACCTTGATTTGACCAAATATCTGATCAGTCAGGGAGCTGCGGTAAATAAGGGAGATAATGATGGTTGGACTCCATTACACAGAGCTGCACAGAGTGGTTACCTTGATGTCACCAAATATCTGAATAGTCAGAGGGGTAAGGTTAATATTAGAAATCATGACGATTTGACTGCATTACATAGTGCTGCACAGAATGGTCATCTTGAAGTCACTGAATTTCTGATCAGTCAGGGAGCTGCGGTAAATAAAGCAAATAATGATGGTTGGACTGCCTTACAAGGTGCTGCACAGAATGGTCATCTTGATGTCACTAAATATCTGATCAGTCAGGAAGCTGGGGTGAATAAGAGAGATAAAGATGGTTGCACTCCATTACATAGAGCTGCACAGAATGGTCATTTTGATGTCACTAAATATCTGATCAGTCATGAAGCTGAGGTGAATAAGGGAGATAATGATGGTTGCACTCCATTACATAGAGCTGCACAGAATGGTCATCTTGATGTCACTAAATATCTGATCAGACAGAGAGCTGTGGTGAATAGGGGAAATAAAAACAAAAGTACTGCATTACATACAGCTGCACAGAGTGGTCATCTTGGTGTCACTAAATATCTGATTAGTCATGGGGCTGAGGTGAATACGGGAGATAATAATGGTTGGACTGCATTACATAGAGCTGCACAGAGTGGCAATCTTGATGTCACTAAATATCTGATCAGTCAAGCGGCTGAGATGAATAAGGGAGATAATAATTGTTGGACTCCACTACACAAGGCTGCACAGAATGGTCATCTTCATGTCACTGAATTCCTGATCCGAGAGGGAGCTGAGGTAAATAAAGGAAATGGTAACAATTGGACTGCATTACACAGTGCTGCACAGAATGGTTACCTTGATGTCACTAAATTTCTGACCAGGCAGGAAGCTGAGGTGAATAAGGGAGATGAAGATGGTTATACTCCATTACATAGAGCTGCACAGAATGGTCATCTAGATGTCGCAAAATATTTAATCAGTCAAGGAGCTAAGGTGAATGAGAGAGATAATGAAGGCTGGACTCCACTACACACGGCTGCACAGAGTGGTGTTCTTGATGTCACTACATATCTGATCAGTCAAGGGGCTGAGGTCAATACGGGTGATAATGATGGCTGGACTGCATTCCATAGAGCTGCACAGAGTGGTCATCTTGATGTCACTAAATTTCTGACCAGTCAGGAAGCTGAGGTGAATAAGGGAGATAAAGATGGTTGTACTCCATTACATAGAGCTGCACAGAATGGTCATCTAGATGTCGCAAAATATTTAATCAGTCAAGGAGCTGAGGTGAATGAGAGAGATAATGAAGGCTGGACTCCACTACACAGGGCTGCACAGAGTGGTCTTCTTGATGTCGCAAAATATTTAATCAGTCAAGGAGCTAAGGTGAATGAGAGAGATAATGAAGGCTGGACTCCACTACACACGGCTGCACAGAGTGGTGTTCTTGATGTCACTACATATCTGATCAGTCAAGGGGCTGAGGTCAATACGGGTGATAATGATGGCTGGACTGCATTCCATAGAGCTGCACAGAATGGTCATCTAGATGTCGCAAAATATTTAATCAGTCAAGGAGCTAAGGTGAATGAGAGAGATAATGAAGGCTGGACACCACTACACACGGCTGCACAGAGTGGTCTTCTTGATGTCACTACATATCTGATCAGTCAAGGGGCTGAGGTCAATACGGGTGATAATGATGGCTGGACTGCATTCCATAGAGCTGCACAGAGTGGTCATCTTGATGTCACTGAGTTTCTGATTAGTCAGGGCGCTTCGGTAAATAAGGCAAATAATGATGATTGGTCTGCCCTACACAGTGCTGCACAGAATGGTCATCTTGATGTCACTGAATTCCTGATCAGCCAGGGAGCTGAGGTGAATAGGGGAGATAAAAATGGTTGGACTCCATTACACAGTGCTGCACAGAGTGGTCATCTTGATGTAACTGCATTTCTGATCAGTCAAGGAGGTGAGTTGAATAAGGCAAATAATGATGATTTGACTGCCCTACAATGTGCTGCACAGAGTGATCAGCTTGATGTCACTGAATATCTGACCAGTCAGGAAGCTGAGGTGAATAAGGGAGATAAAGATGGTTGTACTCCATTACATAGAGCTGCACAGAATGGTCATCTAGATGTCGCAAAATATTTAATCAGTCAAGGAGCTGAGGTGAATGAGAGAGATAATGAAGGCTTGACTCCACTACACAGGGCTGCACAGTGTGGTCTTCTTGATGTCACTACATATCTGATCAGTCAAGGGGCTGAGGTCAATACGGGTGATAATGATGGCTGGACTGCATTCCATAGAGCTGCACAGAGTGGTCATCTTGATGTCACTGAGTTTCTGATTAGTCAGGGCGCTTCGGTAAATAAGGCAAATAATGATGATTGGTCTGCCCTACACAGTGCTGCACAGAATGGTCATCTTGATGTCACTGAATTCCTGATCAGCCAGGGAGCTGAGGTGAATAGGGGAGATAAAAATGGTTGGACTCCATTACACAGTGCTGCACAGAGTGGTCATCTTGATGTAACTGCATTTCTGATCAGTCAAGGAGGTGAGTTGAATAAGGCAAATAATGATGATTTGACTGCCCTACAATGTGCTGCACAGAGTGATCAGCTTGATGTCACTGAATATCTAATCAGACAAGGGGCTGAAGTTAATGAGGGAGGTAATAATGGTTGTACTCCATTACACAGGGCTGCACAGAGTGGCCATCTTGATGTCACTAAATATCTGATCAGTCAAGGGGCTAAGGTGAATACGGGAGATAATAATTGTTGGACTCCTCTACACAAGGCTGCGCAGAATGGTCATCTTGATGTCACTAAATTTCTGATCCGAGAGGGAGCTGAGGTAAATAAGGGAAATAAGAACAATGTGTCTCCATTACATAGTGCTGCACGGAGTGGTCATCTTCATGTCACTAAATATCTGATCAGTCAAGCGGCTGAGATGAATAAGGGAGATAATAATGGTTGGACTCCTCTACACAAGGCTGCGCAGAATGGTCATCTTGATGTCACTAAATTTCTGATCCGAGAGGGAGCTGAGGTAAATAAGGGAAATAAGAACAATATGTCTCCATTACATAGTGCTGCACGGAGTGGTCATCTTCATGTCACTAAATATTTCATCAGTCAAGCGGCTGAGATGAATAAGGGAGATAATAATGGTTGGACTCCTCTACACAAGGCTGCTCAGAATGGTCATCTTGATGTCACTAAATTTCTGATCCGAGAGGGAGCTGAGGTAAATAAGGGAAATAAGAACAATGTGTCTCCATTACATAGTGCTGCACTGAGTGGTCATCTTCATGTCACTAAATATCTGATCAGTCAAGCGGCTGAGATGAATAAGGGAGATAATAATGGTTGGACTCCTCTACACAAGGCTGCTCAGAATGGTCATCTTAATGTCACTAAATTTCTGATCCGAGAGGGAGCTGAGTTAAATAAGGGAAATAAGAACAATGTGTCTCCATTACATAGTGCTGCACGGCGTGGTCATCTTGATGTCACTAAATATCTGATCAACCAAGGGGCTGAGGTGAATACGGGAGATAATAATGGTTGGACGGCATTCCATAGAGCTGCAGAGAGTGGTCATCTTGATGTCACTAAATATCTGATCAGTCAAGCGGCTGAGATAAATAAGGGAGATAATAATGGTTGGACTCCTCTACACAAGGCTGCTCAGAATGGTCATCTTGATGTCACTAAATTTCTGATCCGAGAGGGAGCTGAGGTAAATAAGGGAAATAGTAACAATTGGACTGCATTACACAGTGCTGCACATAATGGTCATTTTCATGTCACTAAATTTCTGATCAGTCAGGGAGGTAAGTTTAATAAGGCAAATAATGATGATTTGACTGCCCTACAATGTGCTGCACAGAGTGGTCAGCTTGATGTCACTGAATATCTGATCAGTCAAGGGGCTGAAGTTAATGAGGGAGGTAATAATGGTTGTACTCCATTACACAGGGCTGCACAGAGTGGCCATCTTGATGTCACTAAATATCTGATCAGTCAAGGGGCTGAGGTGAATAACAGAGATAATGATGGTTGGACTCCTCTACACAAGGCTGCACAGAGTGGTCATCTTGATATCACCAAATATCTGATCAGTCAAAGGGCTAAGTTTAATACCAGAAATCATGACGATTGTACTGCGTTACAGAGTGCTGCACAGAATGGTCATCTTGATGTCACTGAGTTTCTGATCAGTCAAGGGGCTGAGGTGAATAAGAGAGATAAAGATGGTTGGACTGCAGTACATAGAGCTGCACAGAATGGTTACCTTGATATCACCAAATATCTGATCAGTCAAAGGGCTAAGTTTAATACCAGAAATCATGACGATTGTACTGCGTTACACAGTGCTGCACAGAATGGTCATCTTGATGTCACTGAGTTTCTGATCAGTCAGGGAGCTGAGTTAAATAGGGGAGATGGTAATGGTTGGACTCCATTGCACAGAGCTGCACAGAATGGTTACCTTGTTGTCACTCAATATCTGATCAGTCAAGGGGCTGAGTTAAATAAGGGAGATAATGATGGTTGGACTCCATTACACAGAGCTGCACAGAGTGGTCATCTTGATGTTACTGAGTTTCTGATCAGTCAGGGAGCTGAGTTAAATAGGGGATATGGTAATGGTTGGACTCCACTGCACAGAGCTGCACAAAATGGTTGCCTTGTTGTTACCAAATTTCTGATCAGTCAGGGAGCTGAGTTGAATAAGGGAGATAATGATGGTTGGACTTCATTACACAGAGCTGCACAGAGTGGTCATCTTGACGTCACTGAATATCTGATCAGTCAGGGAGCTGCGGTGAATAAAAGAGATAAAGATGGTTGTACTCCATTACACAGAGCTGCACAAAATGGTTACCTTTCTGTCACGAAATATCTGATCAGTCAAGGTGCTGGGCTGAATAAAAGAGATAAAGATGGTTGTACCCCATTACACAGTGCTGCACAGAATGGTCATCTTGATGTTACTAAATTTCTGACCAGTCTGGAAGCTGAAGTGAATAAGGGAGATAAAGATGGTTGTATTCCATTACATAGAGCTGCCCAGAATGGTCATCTTGATGTCACTGAATATCTGATTAGTCAAGGGGCTGAGGTGAATAAGGGAAATAATAATGGTAGGACTCCACTACACAAGGCTGCACAGAGTGGTCACCTTGATGTCACTGACTTTCTGATCCGAGAGGGAGCTGAGGTAAATATAGGAAATAGTAACAATTGGACTGCATTACACAGTGCTGCACAGAATGGTTACCTCGATGTCACCAAATATCTGATAAGTCAAGGGGCTGAGGTGAATAAGAGAGATAATGACGGTTGTACTCCATTACACAGTACTGTACAGAATGGTCATCTTCATGTCACTGAATATCTAATCAGTGAGGGGGCTGAGGTAAATAATGGAGATAAAGATGGTTTGTCTGCTTTACAAGGTGCTGCACAGAGCGGTCATCTCGATATCACTCAATTTCTAATCAGTCAAGGGGCTGAATTAAATAGGGGAGATGAAAATGGTTGGACTCCATTACACAGTGCTGCACAGAATGGTCATCTTCATGTCACTGAATATCTAATCAGTGAGGGGGCTGAGGTAAATAATGGAGATAAAGATGGCTTGTCTGCTTTACAAGGTGCTGCACAGAGCGGTCATCTCGATATCACTCAATTTCTAATCAGTGAAGGGGCTGAATTAAATAGGGGAGATGAAAATGGTTGGACTCCATTACACAGTGCTGCACAGAATGGTCATCTTGATGTCACCAAATATCTGATCAGTCAGGGAGGTGAGTTGAATAAGGCAAATAATGATGATTTGACTGCCCTACAATGTGCTGCACAGAGTGGTCAGCTTGATGTCACTGAATATCTAATCAGTCAAGGGGCTGAAGTTAATGAGGGAGGTAATAATGGTTGTACTCCATTACACAGGGCTGCACAGAGTGGCCATCTTGATGTCACTAAATATCTGATCAGTCAAGGGGCTGAGGTGAATACGGGAGATAATAATGGTTGGACTCCTCTACACAAGGCTGCACAGAATGGTCATCTTGATGTCACTAAATTTCTGATCCGAGAGGGAGCTGAGGTAAATAGCGGAAATAAGAACAATGTGTCTCCATTACATAGTGCTGCCCAGAATGATCGTCCTGTTGTCACTAAATATCTGATCAGTCAAGGTGCAGAGGTGAATACGAGAGATAATGATGGTTGGACTGCATTACACATTGCTGCACAGAAGGGTCATTTTAATGTCACTGAAGTTCTGATCAGTCAAGGTGCTAAGGTTAATACCAGAAATCATGACGATTGGACTGCATTACACATTGCTGCACAAAATGGTCATCTTGATGTCACTGAAGTTCTGATCAGTCAAGGGGCTGAGGTGAATAAGAGAGATAATGATGGTTGGTCTGCATTACACAGTGCTGCACAGAATGGTCATCTTGGTGTCACTGAATTTCTGATCAGTCAGGGAGCTGAGGTTAATAGGGGAAATAAGAGCAATGTGTCTCCATTACATAGTGCTGCACAGAATGATCGTCTTGTTGTCACTAAATATCTGATCAGTCAAGGTGCTGAGGTGAATACGAGAGATAATGATGGTTGGACTGCATTACACAGAGCTGCACATAATGGTCACCTTGTTGTCACTAAATATCTGATCAGTCAAGGTGCTAAGGTGAATACGAGAGATAATGATGGTTGGACTGCATTACACAGAGCTGCACAGAATGGTCATCTTTATGTCACCAAATATCTGATCAGTCAAAGGGCTAAGGTTAATACCAGAAATCATGACGATTGGTCTGCATTACACAGTGCTGTACAGAATGGTCATATTGATGTCACGCAATATCTGATCAGTCAGGGAGCTGAGGTTAATAGCGGAAATAAGAACAATGTGTCTCCATTACATAGTGCTGCACAGAATGATCGTCTTGTTGTCACTAAATATCTGATCAGTCAAGGTGCTGAGGTGAATACGAGAGATAATGATGGTTGGACTGCATTACATAGAGCTGCACAGAATGGTCATCTTGATGTCACCAAATATCTGATCAGTCAAAGGGCTAAGGTTAATACCAGAAATCATGACGATTGGTCTGCATTACACAGTGCTGCACAGAATGGTCATATTGATGTCACTCAATATCTTATCAGTCAGGGAGCTGAGGTTAATAGCGGAAATAAGAACAATGTGTCTCCATTACATAGTGCTGCACAGAATGATCGTCTTGTTGTCACTGAATATCTGATCAGTCAGGGAGCTGCGGTGAATAAAAGAGATAAAGATGGTTGTACCCCATTACACAGTGCTGGACAGAATGGTCATCTTGATGTCACTAAATTTCTGACCAGTCAGGAAGCTGAAGTGAATAAGGGAGATAAAGATGGTTGTATTCCGTTACATAGAGCTGCCCAGAATGGTTATCTTGATGTCACTGAATATCTGATTAGTCAAGGGGCTGAGGTGAATAAGGGAGATAATAATGGTTGGACTCCACTACAAAAATCTGCACAGAGTGGTCAACTTGATGTTACTGAATTTCTGATCCGAAAAGGAGCGGAGGTAAATAAGGGAGATAAAGATGGTTGTATTCCATTACATAGAGCTGCCCAGAATGGTTATCTTGATGTCACTGAATATCTGATTAGTCAAGGGGCTGAGGTGAATAAGGGAGATAATAATGATTGGACTCCACTACACAAGGCTGCACAGAATGGTCATCTTGATGTCACTGAATTCCTGATCCGAGAGGGAGCTGAGGTAAATAAGGGAAATAGTAACAATTGGACTGCATTACACAGTGCTGCCCAGAATGGTTACCTCGTTGTCATCAAATATTTGATCACTCAAGGGGCTGAGGTTAATACCAGAAATTATGACGATTGGACTGCATTACACAGTGCTGTACAAAATGGTCATCTTGATGTCATTGAATTTCTGATCAGCCATGGAGCTGCGGTAAATAAGGGACATAAAGATGTTTGTACTCCATTACACATAGCCGCACAGAATGGTCATCTTGAAGTCACCAAATGTCTAATCAGTCAGGGGGCTGAGGTAAATACTGGAGATAAAGATGGTTGGACTGCACTACACAGAGCTACACAGAGTGGTCATCTTGAAGTCACCAAATATCTAATCATGGAAGGGGCTGAGGTATATAAGGGAGATAAAGACGGTTGGACTGCACTACACAGAGCTGCAGAGAGTGGTCATCTTGATGTCATCCGATATTTGATCAGAATAGGAGCTGAGGTAAATATAAATGTTTGGACTGCCTTACACTGTGCTGCAGAGGGAGGTCATCTTGATGTCATCAAATATCTGATCCGCCACGGAGCTGTAGTAAATAATGATGGTTGGACTGCCTTACACTGCTCTGCAGAGGGAGGTCATCTTGATGCCTCCAAATATCTGATCAGTCAAGGAGCTGAGGTAAATAATGATTGTTGGACTGCTTTACACTGTGCTGCAGAGAGAGGCCATCTTGATGTAATCAAATATCTGATCCGTCAAGGAGCTGAGGTAAATAATGATGGTTGGACTGCTTTACACTGTGCTGCAGAGAGAGGTCATCTTGATGTCATCAAATATCTGATCCGTCAAGGAGCTGAGGTAAATAATGATGGTTGGAGTGCCTTACACTGTGCTGCAGAGAGAGGTCATCTTAATGTCATCAGATATCTGATCAGTCAAGGAGCTGAAGTGAATCTTGACGGGTGGACTACCTTGCACAGTGCTGCAGAGAGAGGTCATCTTAATGTCATCGAATATCTGATTAGTCGAGGAGCAGAGGTGAACAATGTGTATATATATTACGCTAAGGATTTGGGGCCCTTTTATTTGGTTTCAAATAGGCGCCTACCCTGGCTCTTTCGGTCCCCACCTTTTGGTACCCACCAGCGGGGAATGGTTTATAAAGGGCTGACCTGCTGTCCATATTTAATAAATTCATTTCTAAACATTGAATTTTCGGCCGGTGAGTAATAATTCTGCCGATGGAACAGTGCACTGCCGTGCGCGCGAAATAAGTACCTTATGTGATGCCTCAAACCATACCCTGCAATTGGTGTATTGTCAAACAACAACGTGACGTGTGCCCTACATAGGCATATCTCCGCATGCTGTAGTGTGTATATACTGTATGGCTTCAATGTATACGGCGCATCAACACACGTGTTATTCGTTCGCGCAGCGCACTTGTACTTCTACATGTACTGCACGTACTATGTTTAACGCATAGAGTTACATCATTATTTTGTAGCTTCATGGTTACGGGGGGGGGGGGGGCATTTTCTCATTGAGGTCGGTACGTCAGGCATCATCCACATACAGGAAAACGGATAAAAGGGTACCTTTTCAGCATTAAGCGCATAACCCGGGTTACGCGTTTAGGGTATAAACAAAGCAAAAGTCAAGAAAAAGGTATCAAATTCGGAGATGATAAGAAGAAGATCCGCTGAAGGGGGGGGGGGGGGGGGTATAGCTTGGTAATGTGTTCCAAATTAGGTTGATTTTTTTAACGGTTCCTCTTTGGCTAAATAGAAGTCTATGATGATGTAATTCTCAAATAGGTTGTAAAATAGCAAGATATAAAATCACCGTTAATGGTATAAAAATCAGGGATAGACGGGTTTCCCTGTTTAGGGTCTCAAAATCTGCCCCTACTGCAATCTGCTTTTTAATTCAAGTGATCTAAGTGGATGGTGTGCAGGTCTCAATGAGACATCACCCGGGGCGGTCGTCGCGATCGATTCGGATTGATTCAGGTGACTGTAAACTATTCTGCCTTTTATTTGTGAAAATAAGGCTCCTTTGGAGTGTGTGTGTGTGTGTGTGGGGGGGGGGGGTGTTTCTTAGTTGAAGTTAATTATTTGGTGCTTGATTTGTTTTGGGTTTTTGCTTTTGTGGGGGTTGATCTGTAGACATCATTCGGGGGGGGGGGGAGGTGTAGGAGATCACGTCACTTAGGAATATTGGTTGCCACGGTGTAAAGAAGGACCGCCTCCCCCAACCAAAACTTACTTCGAAAATATTTCCACTATGATATTAATACATATATGATATTACTCCCGTCTCCCCTCGCGCTGGGGTGACAGGGGGGTGGTAGGGAAAAGTCAATCCGTCGGTCCTACCTCCCAAGACCCATATAAGGGGGCCATAATCCCCTGTCAAGAAATGACAATAAAGTCATTGTTTGCTCATTTTTGTATCCTTTACAAGGGACGTATCGCTGATTATGCATGTTATGTTTTCATGGCCTTAATATCTCTGAGTATTAAACCACAGAATCATGGCAAGATCAAATGGCCCCCTCTTGCTCTGTACATGGATATATCCTCGAACATAATCATATCCATATCATTTAGTCTTCATCAAGATGAACATGTATTTTCTTCAGAACTCATGCAAGATTTGGATAAATGACTCATATGATGATGATGACAATGATAATGATAATAGTAGTAATAATAATAATAATAATAGGAACTAGATTTGCAATCGTGTTTAATAGAATGATATGCTTGCATTGTCGCAAACAAAAGAACAACTCTTGCGCTATCGAAAGTAATTTGTTGGAAGTCTGTAGCATCATGGATAGTGGAGATAGGCAGGCATGCAGACAGGCATGAAAATGGACCGAAACGGACCGAAAACGGACAATATGCGCCTGGCCGGTATTAAACACATAAGTAATTTTCGCGAAATCCTTGCTTTTAATGTGATACATTTTGTTTCACTTTATGAATCATTTCTGGCTATTTGCATCTTTTCGCTTTTTACATTTTCAGTCTCCATGCATCCTCATTTTTCATTCCCGATTTCTATTCAATCCTTAACATTCTTTAACTAAGTTATCTTCAATTATTTTCAACCTTCTTATTTCATTTCAGTGATAATCTAACCTCAATCTTTTCAATCTCTTGCATATCTCAACTTGCTCTCTTGCTGTCTTCTCTTGTTTTCCACTTGAATTGTGACACCTAATTGTGACACCGAATAACGACACACAAACAAACGATGAAACTAAGTTTTGACTTTGACGGAACATTCGGATCAGGAAACCGACGACGGAAAGCTTGGGCAACTTCCTGAAGGCTTCCAGTGCGGTTCCATTTGGTTACTAGGAAAACTCTTTGCTGTGTTGTTAGCGCATGGTCAGGCAAGCAAGTGAAAAGCTTCTGCTTAAAACCGTATTCATTCTCATTGAGAAATTTGGTGAAAGAAACCAAAAAAAAAAAGACCACCAAAGAATTGCTAATGGGCCCTCCCTTTGTTAACCAAAGTTGCTGCATCCTTTGCAATCTTGACCACTTATTCTGTGCAACTTGATTTTGACATTCAAATTTTAAACTCTACTTGCCCATCAATGCATAAACTTTAAGTGTCATATAAGGTGTCAAAAGAAAGAGGAAGAGCTAAACTTTATGATGTTATATATTATATGACATAAATTGTTCTATTTTACTGGGAAAATAACTGACAACTTCGGTTTCCTCTTTATTGGGACGCACTGTACATATATATAGCGAGAGAGGTGTTGATGTGTGTACCGTTCGGTTGAACCATGTTAAATTTAGATATGTGAACAGATAATGATGGAACGGAATGAAGCAGGTCACTTAATAATTTACAAGTTTTCGGCTCCTGGCCTTCTTGTATATTGTTGTCTTGTATGTATATATATATATAATATAATTATATATATATATATATATATATATATATATATATACAATGCGAAAGGAAATGAGAGAATAATGGTCTAGTGGTTAAGGCATTGGCGTTCTAAGCCAACGACCCGGGTTCGATTCCCGGCGGAGACATTTTTTCAGCCTTTGCAAGAAATTTCAAAAAGGGAGGACAGCTATGGGGAACTTTGATTTAAGTTACGCAACCATTATTCTCTCATTTCCTTTCGCATTGTATATATATATTTCCACGAGAGTTGCTAAAGCTGTGTATATGTTATTTCCTCACAATATATATATATATATATATATATATATATATATATAGTGCGTCCCAGAAAAAAACAAAACCGAGATTAATCATATCTTAATCGCAATTATGATTAATAAATGACACTTATTTGTAAAGCTTGGACTCTGTTCTTTCATTTGATACCACTCATACGATACACACTTCACGCATTATTGAATAAAGTCAATATGAAGCAGGGCTACCAAAATGTCGTTTGACCAACGATATCTGAATTTGAAAGAGATAACGGCCTCAAAAAAGATAGACTTTCTGCGGAGGATCTGGAGTGAATGTTCGCAAGTCGAAGACTGCCGTGATGCTGTTTTGTGATTGGCCCGTTTAGCGAGTCTCTCATTCGTCCGTTAAGAAAACCTATGTAACATTCAATCAAAATACATATATTGCTAAATCTTTGAATTAAAAAAAAGAGCTCATAATATAAAATCATATCAGATTTGAAGTAATCATGCACTTGGCCAACCCCCCCCCCCCCCTCCCCCCAAAGAAAAATGCAATAAAGTTATCAAAATAATAGTTTTACATTCCGTTGAAACTGGTTGTATACACCGGCTATGCGGCGAATAGGTCCCGAGTTCTTTTGATGACGTCACACCACTAGAGGGCGGCATAATCGATTCTGGTGATTTAAAAGTATTCGAGTTAGAGTTTTATTGGAGTTATTTTTGTGGGCATTATTTTTTCTTTATATTTCATACCCCTATATTCCAAGGTTTCCTCATGAAAAACGAATTGCTGCTACTGTGCATCTTAAAATGGTAATTAATTTTCAACCCTATCTTGATATTAGAATGTACTCGTGGAATCATTAATGATTGTGTTATGTTCAATCAAAGATTGTAAGCAGATTTTCAAAGCTTTTTGGAAACTGGACTGTCACTGAAAGGAAAAAAGGGTGGGGGAATATTAGACGCCGACCATGTGAATTTGTTTATTGTCACATGCAATATTTTGATGAGGCACTTCTCCTGCCTCGTTTGTGATGTCATTGAACTTATTGCATATAATGTTACCGCTGTTAAGGGACAACCCCCTTCCTTTCCTTTCGAAGTTATTAAAATGCTTAACTACATGTATTTCTCCACCCTTACATTGTTTTCATGTTTTGTTTATAATACAAACGTTTAAGAGCTACTGTCTGAGAGAATCAGGCAGATTTGAAAAAAAGTCGGAAGATGGGGGTCGGCGGATTTCTTTTATATTTTGAAGCTGTGGTATATACAGGGTATATCCTACGAAAATGATGTTAAAGTTTTATGTTAATAATTCCATTCAGAATTATCCCTACCCCCTAAAAATAGCCATTTTTGGTACCTATGAAGGACATGAATTTTGAAATTTAGTGCAATTTTCATTGAGAGTAAAAAGGCAATTAGGATTATACCATTCAAACGAAGCTTACAGGATTTCTCCTTCTATCCTTAATAAAGTGCTGGATCAATCCACTATTACTATAGGGGTGATGCCAATTTTCCCATTTTTAAGAAAATTGAAAAATTCCCATTTTGGGTCATATTTTAAATGGTGTATCTCAAATGGCCCAACTTTTTAAAAGTTGTTTTTTGCAACTGGATGTGGGCCTAACCTAGGGCAATCCATTCCAGGTTTCAAAGTCGTGGAGTGTCTTTCATTTTTTGTCCCGAGCCGCTGGATAGGTCATTCCAGCAAAAAGATGAAAAAATGTCGTTTTTGAATGAGTATCCCTTTAAAGGGATACGCCCACAATCTGCGGTTGAGTATCCCAAAAAAGGGATTTTTATTTTGAACTCAACCGCAGATTGTGGACGGTTTTTATTCCGCGAGAGGGCACAGTGATTGTTACCTTATCATGCCGTTGCCCCACGATGCGCAAACTCCGGATAGCCTGGTCACCGCACAACATGCATGCTCCATTTTTTCCTTCCCAACGGCCGCCAGGTGGCGTATCCCTTTAATAGGTCATTCCAGCGAAAAGATGAAAAAAAATGTCGTTTTTTTAATGCGTGGTACATTTCTTGTACATTTATGAATATTCTACGGGAAAGCAATTGAACTACTGTATAAAAAGGTCATTTTGTGGTCGGAAAGGTTATTTATATGTTATTTCTTCACATTAAATTTTACTTGCATTTGTACATGTAAACATACCTGCAATACTCAATGAATGACTCCAAGGGTAAAATGGTCCCATATAGACCCTATATAGTTATATGTATGAATTTTCATTCAAAGTAAATATGTATTTATGATTATGCCATTTAAACGAACCTTGCAGGACTTTTTCCTTCCATCCTTCTTCCTAAGATCTATATAGACAAATTAAAATAGATTGTTGTCATTCCAGTATTACTATAGGGGTAATTCCAATTTTCCCATTTTCAAGAAAATTGAGAAATGCCAATTGTAGGTGATTTTTGAAGTAGCATATCTGAAATGCCCTAACGTTTTTAAAGTTGGTTTTGCCATTAAAAATGTGGAACAAAGCTAGGTTAATCCATTCCAGGTTTCACAGTCGTAAAGTGTCTTTCACTTCTTCTCTCCAGCCGCTTGATAGGTCATTCCAGCGAAAAGCTGAAAAAATGTCGGTTTTTAAATGAGTGGTACATTTCTCGTACATTTGAATATTCTACCGGAAAGCAATGGACCTAATGTAACAAGTCATTTTATCGTCGGGAAGGTTATTTATATGCTATTTCTTCACATTTGCTTACATTTGTACATGTAAACATTCATATACCTAGATTACTCAATGGACGACTCCAAGGGGAAAATGGTCCCATGTAGGCCCTATAGTTATATGTATGAATTTTCATTCAAAGTAAAAATCTATTTATGATTATGCCATTGAAACAAAACTTGCAGGATATTTATTTCCATCATTCTTCCTAAGGTCTTTATAGATATATAAATATTAAAATAGATTGTTGGATCATAAAGATAGGGGTAATGCCATATTTCCCATTTTCAAGAAAATTGAAAAAAAGCCATTTGTAGGTCATTTTTTCAGTAAGTCAATAAATCAAAATAAATGAAGGGGCCGGCTATCATAAGCAAGAATTCTTGAGAGATCGGGTCATTGTACCTAGGTGAAAAATCTATGTAAAATTGGGCGTTTTTCGTAAATTAAAAGTGTGAAAATAGGCTACAGAGGGCGCATTTTGGGTGGGGTGGTAAAATCACAGATAGGTATGGTGGAGCGGTTTCATAGCTATTTTCGAAAATGCTTCAAAGGATTTGATCAGACTTTTAAATATGAGTCCAATTTGCCGACCCCCATCTTCCGACCCCTGCCTGATTCTCTCAGACAGTAGCTCTTAAAGGGGAAGTCCGGTCCAAAAATTACTTGGTTTTGATAGAAGTAGAAAAATCAGACCAACAGATCAAAAAGGTTTCAGGAAAGTTGGACAACTTATAAGAAAGTTATGAATTTTTTCGTGGCATGAAATACTGGGGGAAACAATGAAAATCACAAATTGGCAACTCAGCCATGAGTTTGCGATGACATAGGTACACAACTCACGAACTTTTTTGTTTATATTCATAATACAACTTTTAGATTTTTGTCCAAGAATATGATTTCCTCATAATTTAAACCAACTTATATTTACAGGAATACGTTTTTGCATGTGTACGTTAATACAGAATAAATAATTTTCTGTAAATATCATGAAAATATGAATATTTTATACAATATACATGAAAAAAGAGAGATTATGGAAGTGTAATATTTTGAAAACAATATCAATATTTTGAAGTTCGTGAAATCTTTGGAAAAGTTTATACATGTATGCAAAAACATATTTCTATAGATGTATCTTGGTTCAAGCTATGTGAAAACTCATATTCTTGGATAAAAATTGAGAATATTCATTATGAATATAAACAAAATAATTGGTGAGTGGTGTACCAATGACATCACAAACCCATGACTGAGTTGACAATTTGTTTAGTGATTTTCATTGTTTTTCTAGTTTTTCATGCCACTCAAAAATTCATAACTTTCTGTAGGTCTAATTTTTCTGCTTCTATTAACACCAAGCTATTTTTTTACTGGACTTCCCCTTTAATATGAAGTTAGGAATTCATTCTGCAATTTAATCAGTTAGGTGTTGGGTCATCACAATAGACCGCTTCGGTAATGTATGCAAATTCTATACATACCTTTCAAAAAAACGTTGTTCTTGACAACCTGAAAGCTTGCCGTACATAGCAACAAATAAAGCATTGAGGCTCATTGTAAAAAAGCAGGTTAATAGAATAACTCGTTTCTAGGTGCTCAGCGAATTTATATACATTACAAAGGTGATCTATTACCTTGGCTCATTTTAAAGTTTTTTTCTTGGTAATCATGATTCCACGTGTGCTGGCCATGATGGGCACTACCCTTTGAGGAACGAAAGCTGCTACAATGGAGCTTAAAGAGCTCATATGTTGAATTCACCCCCCCCCCCCCCCCCAGTGAAGATGTTGACCAGGCCCGAGGATGGGTGTTTCTCGTCGTCCAAGACATTGGTGCAAGTTCATAAGGCTTCACGAATCTTCATTCTGTCAAGTGCATCAGACCTTATTACCCACACTCATAGACAGATGGAGAGACCAATCACCTTCCCTCTCAGCTCTAACAAAAGCCATGCAGATGATTATTGGCTTTACCAGACAATCGACCCACAATCTGGTTGTCCTGCTTTGTCTAACGATGGTATCAGTCAATTCGTTGATGTCAGTGAAGTGGCGGTCATTCAGTACTGGTCTCAGAAGCTCCTCTACAACCAGTCGAAGTGCCCTAAAATTCTGAGGGAACTTCTTTCCAGACAGAAGCTTTGGAACTCCAGCGAATGTTGATTTCAAAATATCTTCGAGCCCACTTCCTGACATCAAAGACCCAATGCTTCCTATGAAGCTCATCAGCATGTGCATGCCACCAAGTCTGGGAACAAACTTCGCAAAGGTGTCTTGGCTGCTCCAGGTTAGGTGATTGGTCTCTCCATCTGCAAGCAGTTGAAAGAATGATGCCCCTCTTCTTTGCATCAGGACGCACAAATTACGCTCGCTATGGATTGTATTATCTTCGCTCCATGCAACGTCTTCCCGGGCAATCTTCAAGCAGTTCATGGATGGAGAACATGTCACGCGCCATCAGGATGGTCTGTGGAATGGCATCTGGTCTGATATGTTCATCGAGACAACATACATGCGACATGGAAAGGGACCTGTCGGTATCATTGGATCGACTTTGAATGAGACCAGTCTTGCAATCTGGGCTTTGTCTCTGAGTGTGGTCGGACAACTGAAGAATGATCTGGCAGCCATGCAAGAGGGTAAAGTGCGAGAAGTTATGTCTCACAAAGAAGGGACTCTCACAAGAATAAGGTCTGATGCACTTGACAGAATGAAGATTCGTGAAGCCTTATTAACTTGCATCGATGTCTTGGACGACGAGAAACACCCATCCTCGGGTCTGGTCAACATCTTCACTGGTCAGGTTCTTGACAATAGAGAGGTAAACGCTGATGATGCAATCAGAATCGGAACGGGTCAGATGGCGCAGTATGAAAGAAAGTGGCCAAAGGGGTTTCACGAAACCATAAAGAAAAAGGTAAGGGTGATGTCAAAAGCTTCACTGACACAAACAGGCGGCGCATCACAAGTTGTGAATATAGAAATGATCTATACACGAGTAATTGGGATCTTAGCATCATCAAAAGAGGCAATCTCAACCAAGACATTGTTCTCGTATGAATTGGCCCGCTACCCACCCGCTCTATTTGATGAGAATGGTGATGTACGTTCCACAAGCAAGTCCGTTCTGAAGGAAAGGATCAAAGTGGAAAGTAGTCAACGTAATGAACCTTCTCTGGATTGTTCCATGGCCTAGCTCTCCGGAAAAAGTATCCACCTTCGTTCATTGATGCTGCAGTAGTTACAATTATGAAATACGCTGAAAGTTCTTCATTTCTTCATGTGGCGTTTGACAGATACTATGAGAGCAGCATCAAGTCATGTTGTCGGACAACCCGTGCAAAGGGATTAACCCGTGTCTACAGGCTCTTCAGCGAGTCCCCTCTGCCAAAACAGAACATCGTCCTGAACATCTCTGCAAACAAACAACAAGTTACAAAGTTGATCCTTGACCAGTTGTGCACCCAGAGAATACCAGAGGGCAAGAAGGTAGTTGTGACAGGACCAGAACCACAAAATAGATGTTGGCATTGGAGTACTACCGGAAGCAGTGACGCATGAAGAAGCTGAAGCTAACGGCTTACCACATGGTACAGGAGGCCAAGAATGGGCACTCAAGTATGAAAGTTGTGTGTGATGACACCGATGTGCTTGTTATCCTGGCACACCATCTACACTTCCAAACGAATGGTCTGCCACGCACAGTGAAGATGGTGATGGAATCATGTTCTCTGAAACGAACAGTCATCGACGTCAATGAGGTAATCAAGAAACATCAGAAAATCATGCCCAATCTCCTTGCCGCGCATGCTTTGACCGGATGTGATACAGTGTCGTGCTTCTCAGGTGCGGGAAAGGCTTCAGCACTGAAAGCCCTGGAGTTATATTCGGACACTCTCCTCCTAGGAGATCCAGCAGTGGCACTGGATGATTCAGTGGAATCTTGCTTGAAGTATACAGGAGCACTTTAAGGAGGAGATTCCCAAGGCTCCCTTGACACCATGGGCAAGAACATTTTCACCAAGAAACTGGTGGAAAGCGTCACCTACCATCAAACTGCAGCCTTCCACCTACCATGGCTGCAGTTATCAAACAGCTTTGTGGATGGCTGCTGGTAAGCCTGAATCTCCAACTTTGGATCCTTGGCAGAACGGTTGGTCAATGAAGTCATCACCTCTTCAACCTATCTACCTGGCAAATGATCATCCAGTGGCTCCTGAGGAAGTTCTGAACATCATCAAGTGTGGTTGTAAGGAAAATTGCAGGTCTGCACTGTGTGGCTGCACCAAATCATCTTTAGCCTGTACTGAATTCTGTCGATGTGGGGCTGATGTCCGCTGTTAAAACCAATGAAAAAACCTTCAGAAGACGATGAAAGTGCAAGCTTTGAAGACGAGACTGAATAAAACTCATGTTGCCTAAGTGCATCTATTGACAGAATTGGTGAGATAACTGAAAGACGTGCCTTTCACTTTCATTTGTTGGTGATTTGTAACATATGTTACACTGTTTCCATTTAGGTCCTCAATTTATGCCCTTATCACAGGTATTTTTTATTTAAGTCAAAAGGACATTTTATATGATTAGATTTATTATAAAGCAAATGAAGGTTAGGATGTTCCAAACAGCGAGTATATACGCAACAAATGGTCAAATATGTCTATTTGGAGGCAATCATGACTTTGGCGGCCATTTTGGATTTTCGCATTTGAAAAGAACAGCCTTATGTAAGTGGAGTCTTGATAATTGTAATGAGCTTGGGAAACTTGATAAGAGTGTCGGTGTGATGTAAGAAAAACAGTAAAATAATTTCATATTTCTACGCCTATTGATTACTTTCATATTGTATAGTATTATATGAACGGCGGCCATTTTGAATTGAAATTGCGCCCTATTTACCATACATATCTACTAAATATTGACCTGTATTTGCATATTAACTCAAGGAACAAAAATGTATGAAGTTAAATATAATAATTCTTCATAAAATGCAAGTAATTGTGATTATCAGGGTCAAATTCCCATTTTTGGCGGCCATCTTGGATTTTGCCAATTTGCGGAAAACGCTCAAGGTTACGCGAGTGGCATCATTCAGATTTGGAATCAGCACCCTCGAATTAGCAAGAAACCATCAAAAAACATTGTATATATCCAAAAACAAGGTTAGGTCGCCTTTATATTATTGCTCAATAAGCAACGGAATTTGTGGGTGAAGTTTCTGAAAATTCGGCGAAAAGATTTCAAAGCAGCAACACACAGCAAGCATGCACGAACTTGTACTATTGTAGGGACTATTTCGAAAAATCAGCCTTCGAAAGTCACTGCAAGATTGACACTGGAGATGTAGCTGGCCCGAAATACAAGGCTAAAATGTAAACTAGTTTTCATAATTATAATATTTAACAAAACTGATGGATTTTATACCGATGTGTTGGCTCAGTGAGTAGAGCGCCCGCCTCACAATCGGGAGGTCGTGGGGTTCGAACCTTGGCAGCGTCATACCAAAAGACGTTAAAAGATGGGAGTTGCTGCTACCTTATTTTGGCGTTCAACAATTGAAAGCATAGATCAACGTCGATCTGGCCCTGCACAGTGGCTGGCGGGCCCACGATCAATTGGGCAAAAAGAATTTCCATTTCGGTTAATAAAATTTGGAGTGGATTATTATTATTATTATTATTTGGAAACATAATTTTCAAGTATCTAAATCATGTCGAGCAAAGTTTCTCTTCACTCTCGGTTGCCAGTCCATGCTATGTTGTGCAGCAGTACACCGCGGAGGTCATACGACTCTACCCAATGACGTTAGTGCTAATTTGCATAGAAAAGTAAACAAGCTAGCATTTTGCCGAGTTGGACTGCTAGACAATTTCAAACCCTCAAAAAAGTGATATTTATTTTTTTTTTAATTGCACTTTCTAGTTGAGCTATTTGAAAAATTTAAAAAGGATTGTTTTCTTTCATACACAGATTTTAATATTACCGAATAAAAACGCATACCACTTCTTTTCTCAATATGAGCTATTTAAAATGGTACATGGTATTGGAATGTACTCGAGTAATCACTACATTTTATGTATTTCTACATCACTGTATTTCTAGTTGCAAGAAAGCATCAAGGGTTTTTAAGCTTTCCAAAGCTATCTTTGGAATCTTGAATGTCAATGATCAAAATATATACATGTATGTCTTATCTACTTTGTTAGGATACAAATTTAGTGTCAAGCTTAAGAATAGAAAGTAACCTAGACGCCTATCATTACGAGCTCGGTTATTTTCTCATGCAATCGCTTGAATGCCTTTAAGGAAGCATCGCGCTTCTATTTAAAGTAGATATTCAAAGAAAATCACAAATATGGCAATTAATGTATCACTAGAAACTGGGAAGCTTACAGATGGCAATCTTATAAGTTTTATGTCAACTGCGTATCTGGTGATTATAAAAACAACACAAATAAAAGCTCTTCTCAGCATCTGGAATATCCGAGGATTCGCCAGAAATATAGCGATGTTTTGATGTCGTCACACTCGGGATCGATCCTGCTTAAGCAGACGACGTCCTATAATGAATGAACGTAATTGCAATGCAATTATTTATCAAATTATAAAGAGTTTGGTGTATTTAAACATGACCTTATTTCACACCATTATAAAGGGAAAGTGAAACTGATTCTGATAGCTAAAACCGTTTGATTGTAAATACATAGGAGAAGGGTCAATGATCAATGAAATAAACCCCACTTTCAAATTGAAAAGCCCTCCGAATAATAGCAGGATGGTATTCGTTCCCTCTTGAAACGCCGAACATGCCCGGTGCAAACAGCTGAAAATACAATGGCGTCTTATTTTGTTTACAAGTGACTGATTCCTTTATTTTTTTAACGCTGCATTTTTCATCAAAATAATACCATACACGAAGTTAAGAGTGAGGCAACAGACTAACATTAAGACTGACGCTAGTGAAGGAAGAGAAATAAGTGAAGAGGAGATGACAAAATAGGCTCTGAAAAATGTGTAAGATGTTATGGGACATCGTCTGCTTAGCCAGGACTGGTCCAGGGTGTGTCGTCACATATCTCAGCAGCGTTCGAGGAGCTCTTCAGCTACTATATCGGGGGCTGTATTTTACCGTTTTATAATTGATAATAATCATTACTTCAAATGTTTCCAAGCGTTGAATTTGGATAACCTTGTTTAATTTATGCCATCTATGCAATAATAAGTATTAAGCCAATATTTAAAATCATCAACGTTCTACTTTAAATATCCTCCCGCCTTCTTACATTGTAACTATTGGTTTCATTAACAATTTATATACCACCGATCTAATGAGTGCCAACACCTCACTTTTGATTTCGAAGGTCGGGATGCATTCTACAAACTGAAATTTCAATTAGGATCGACCTGTTTTTGCTAACTTGTTCAATTTCTCTACATGGAAGTATCCATGGAATTCAGTTCAATTCAATTCAATTTATTTCACATCTCATTAAAAACTTCATACAAACAATAACATAAATACATGATTTATATAAAAATCAACAATGAAAAATACTTATATGTACATGTGACTGTCATGTGGCGGATGTGAGGAACAGACAGAAAGCCCTTGGCCTATCGAGGTCTGTCCCCCTTATTGCCACACGGCAAATACAAAACTTAGTAAAATACAAGACAATGAGAAAACAACACACGGTCAACACAAAGATAGAGGGAGAAAAAAAATCTAATGGCACTGTTGTGGATCAGTGGATAAGTCCCCGGACAGTGAACCACGAGGTCCGGGGTTCGAATCCCACCGCAGCACTAGCGTCCTTTGGCAAGACGTTAATTTACATTTGCCACTCTCCACCCAGGTGTTAAATGGGTACCCGGTAGGATGGCGAAAGGTAATGTCCTTTGCTTAGCATGTGTGCGCTTAACAGGCGACTGGCTGGAATGCTCCCTAGGGAGTGGAGAATGTGCATACACTGTGTGCGGGCGTGCCAGAATCCAATGAACCGGGGTAATAATATATATCTATAGCGCTTTGAGCCAGTACTTGGGAAAGGCGCTTTATAAATGCCAGGTATTATTATTATTATTAGAACTCGATGTCGCATGCAGATTGATCTCGCTGAGCCGCCGCTAGCACTAAGGGGCACTAGGCCGCCCAGCTCCCGCGCTGCGCTGGCCTGGGAGGCTAGGGAGCGACCGTTTCCGGAAAATGGGCTGTGCGCATTGTTTTCTCATATCTAGGGATATCTTGGTCGGTTGGGGTCATCATTTTGAATGAGATGTTCATGAGACAATGATGACCATGGACATTCCTGCATATAAACTGCATATTCCTAATCTACAAGCTAGGTCTGCCAAGTATATCTGAAACTGAAAGTTTGCAGTGTAATTGCAGCAATCTAGATCAGACTATTTCACACATAAGCTAGATAATATTATCTGAACAATTAAAATGAAATGCATCATCTTATTATTGTGCCACTGCAGATGTTTATTCCTACAACTTAAAAGGGCTGTGTTTTTACTCAATTAGCCGGTTACAGATTTTGCCTACTTTGACATCCATATGAGGGTGATGAGTGAGACATAACCTATGAATGACCAATAAATGAATGATGTCAGAGCTTAGTTCTACACACCCAAAGCCACTTCATTTAAACATTAGACATCTTTAACAGTTTGAAAATATAACGTATGCACAGTCATGTACACATATAACAAATTTGACCTTTATGACCTAAACGTGACCTTTAATTTCAAAAATTACGTCAAAAATGAATTCTACGTCCCTCGAAACCACTATACACACACTAGTATGTGACATGCAGTTCAAAAGTTGGGTTTCAATATGGCTACCAGGAGCCATTTTGGATTTATGCAAATCATGAAAATTACTCATGGTTGCCCTTTAGGCAACAAAGCTGAAATTGTTCTAGGACCACATGAGATTACAAATCAACAAAAAACATCAGTTTATACGGAACTTTTCTAGGTTCATGAAATGTCAAGCCGACTAATTTAACAGAGTATTAAAACAAATCTAGAGCAAATCGCTGTTGATTAAAATTACAGATGCAATGATAACTTCCTTTTCTGTGTCTTTCTAATTTTCATTCATTAGCGTATAATTAATCAGCGTATTGTGAATGGCTGTACAGCTATTCACCTAGCCATCAAGCACGGCCATACATCTGTCATTGAGGCATTGGTGTCATATGGAGCAGATCTCAATATCCAGTCCCGTGATGGTCAAACTTGCCTTCATAAAGCCGTCAAGCTTTGTTATCAAAAGGAAAGAGTTGTGAAAACTACAGATACACTAAATAAGGTAAGATAAGAATGAATTTACGCTTTACAAATGGGTTACATGTCGTTTTTTCCCTACGGTTCGTAATTCCGAAAGTAAAATGTCCGAAGGTTAATAGCACCGAAAATGAAAAAGGGTTTATTATTCGGAAAATGAAATAGGGTTCGTAATTCCGCAAACGAAGTAGGGTTCATAATTCTGAAAATGGAAAAGGGGTTCATAATTTCGAAAATGAAAAAGAGTTCATAATTCCGAAGGTTTGTTATTTTGAAAATCACTTAGGTTCAATTGTATTTTCGGAATTATGAACCCGATTTCATTTCTTGAATTATGAACATTCGGAAATACGAACCAGGTCCCCCCCCCCCCCCCAAAAAAAAAAAAAAAAAAAAAATTCATCTGAGATGTAAAAATTAAATCATGTCTTTTAATTTGGTACATTTTTAATCGATTATCCAATTATTTCTGCTGCTAATAGATATCCGCAGAGTTCTACCACAATGAACCATCATCTGAGAAGGCCCTCGTTTTCTACCTCTTGGAGAATGGTGCTAATCCTGGTGTAAAGGACAATGATGGCAACCTTCCAGTTCAGTATGCAGAAGATGAAGAGATCCCGCAGATGATATCAAGGTAGAGTCATAACTGAATTTTATTTCCAGGTAACTCAGTACAGTAACCGACATACTGAACCCTCAACAAAGTTTACAGACGACCCAGAGAACCGACACGTCTGTCGCGTGGGCTGTTGATCTCATAGACTGAATCGGTCTCGTGGGCTGTAACTTATTTCCTTATGTGTCTATTCTAAAACAAGGCAAAAGATAATATAAGCAACCTCGAATGTAGAGTTAACATTGGTATGGTTCAGAGATTACATTAAAGAAAATCAATCATTCAGTTAATATGACATCGCGTGAGTTAAAATCTTAAAGGAGAATTACGCTCAAAAATAAAGATGATAGTGTTCAAAGGTGTTATTTATTCCTAATTGTTAGACTATATGGCTTCGCGTCAAAATATACGAGATCGATACGAATCAAGATTTTCTGAGCAAAATTTACCATCTGCTAGCAATATGTATCGTCTGCTAGCAGCACATGGGGGCTGCCATTTTGTTTATGTGTACAAGAAGATTTTCTTAATCCAAATGCTCAATTGCCTTTTTCAAAATTAAAAACCCATTTGAGATTAAAAATATAGAATAGATATGTCAATTTATTTTTAAACTGAAGATTTCCCTATATATTTCTGTTGAAAATCGATATTCGCTTAATGGAAATCTATTTTCTCGATACTGGACGTATGGGACGGAGCAAATTAATTCAAATTTTATGGATGCTTCTTCCCTGAGCATCTATAGCGGCAAACTATGCATTCACCTGCTTTCGGATAATGGACTTGAAAAGTCAGAATGCATGCTGCATATTATGTTCTGCTCTGTTTGGCAAACCCAAGAAAATAGATTTTTGTTAAGCAAAACCAGACAATTTAAAAGTATCATTATAAAGATTTAATTTTTATAATACATGTAACACCCACTTTATATTTTTCGTCACATATGGGATTTTAGGTAATGAAGAAAATCAATTTAGGACTTGGATTCAAAATATCTTCCTGACTGGAACATTTCTCAATGGTTCATGTACAACTCCAAATCAGCAAGAAAATGGCAGCCCCCATGTAAATGAGTAGGAGACGATACCGGGTGTTGGAATATCTTTATTTATACCCTTTTCTGATATCTTATTAGAAAATGATTTAGGCCAATAAGTAGGAATATATTACACCTTCCAATATAAGTAATTTGTAATAAGGGGTTAATTCTCCTTTAATAGGCCTACTGCATGAAATCTAAATACATGCATTCTCTTTAGATTTGATTTCAGCCAAACATTACATCAATTGAGCAACTAGTTGTTAAAGCAAGCATTTGAAACCTTGGAACGATGATAAGCAAGGGCGGATCCAGGATTTTTTCCCAAAAAGTTGGATCGACATGCCGTAAAACCGCAAATTTTTAGTGCAGTGCGTCCAAATTTGTATCGACTCATAGGATCAAATCTATATATGTATTTAAAGACCTCAGCCTGACCAATAACAACCATATATTGACGTAAAGCTTAGTAAACAAAGAATATAATTACCCTGGTTATTCATAAATTGTCGTCTCCGTTTATCCATAAGAAATAAAAAAGATAATTTTTTTTGGTCCGCCCCCTCCCTATGGCGTAACACTGCAGGGGGTCGCTAGACGTGTGACGACATGTCATGTATACAGCTCCGAGTGCGTCTACACGATATGTCGTCATCAAATTTTCACCCCCCGCAAAGTAGCGTTCCTCAGAGACGGGGCCCAAACCACCGGGGCTCAACATTCGGGACGCTGTTACTCATTCCACAGGAAACGGAATCTCATGAAGTTGGTTTCAATTTGTTCAGAAAATATATAGCTCCCCGTGGATGAATAAAGGGTATATTTCAAAATTCGGTCTTTAATGGATACCTCCCAAAATCATGTAGACGACATCAGTTTATGAGATTTAAACATAAAACTGACATTGAACATTCACACTACTGTAAGAGATCCTGGAGATTTTATTCTCATAAAATAAAAGGGAGGAGGAGGGATATTGCGATGAAATAAAAAAATAAAGCAACCTGCGTATTGTATGCACAAATATATGTTCATGCCTATACACAGGCAAATCCCTGGTATAAGATTGGAAATACAATTTGCGCAAAGTTAATCATTTTTCGTACAGCAGGCTACTAAACAGTTCAGTTTTATTTTGTTATCAGCATCGAAGCATTCTTCTTGAAGTTGTTCTACATTTTTTGTTTGTCTCCACTAAAGAGATATTTGGCCGGGGCTTTCAACCTCCCCCCATCCCATTGTAAATAATCCCCCATAATCGTGTATCAGTTCCTATAGTCATTCCCTGTCCGGCTTAAAGTTTAAAAACAAAACAGAATGAATTACAAGTGTATTTAACACAGGTAAAGATAGAGGGTAAAAGAGTGTAACTGCCGTCTCCCCCCTTTTCTGAAATTTGAAAAGTAAGCCAATAAGAGGAATAATTTTGAGTCTTAGCTTTGTCCATCATTAGTGGTGCATTATATCATAAATCTATAACGATATTATACAGGCCCCATTTTTTTAATAGGTATTATGATATGAGGAAAAAGAATCAACGTTTTCGACATTAGCTCCGCTTTTCGGGTATTTCCATAATACTTTGTATTATTTACTGCATCATCTTTAAGTGTAAATTACATTATTATTTTGTCAGAAGGAAAATTAATGTGAATTTCACATTAAAAAAAATCTATTTCTGAGTGTTAGAAATGTCTAGAAAGGGACAGACCCCAGTCGCCCCCATCTCATAAGAATATGTTTCCTGATTATTTATTTAACGCTTAATAATGCAGAAACATATGTCACGCTTCCTCTAGATTTCAATCGAAGCAAGGGCTCCATTTCTCTAAAGGTAAGTACGAAATTTCGTCATTATTTTATTGTATTACGTTACATCTGTCATTAATATTTGCTTTTAATTTTCTGGGTTTCTTCGTGTATATTTACATGTATACATGTATAAAAGTTGTTAAATTTTCGTTTGGATACTATGTTTGATATTAGTTTGAAAAAAGCCCTGTTATGTTGTTGTTGTTGTAGTTGTTTTTTTTTTTTGTTTTTTTTTTTTTTTGGGGGGGGGGGGTTCACCTCATCATAAAAGGGTAACGTTGTCCAACTGTCTTCTTAGAGAAAATATAAGATGCTTGATTTCACTACTTCATTATCATATTGATAATGTTTTATTATCATTCGATCATACTTTCTCTAAACCCAACAGGACAATAATAGTGGAACGACAAAGTGACAATATACCCAAATTATGATAGATACCAATACCATATTTACCATTAAGAACTATGGATATGCAGACATCTCAGATTCTGCCCCTGAGATCATAAGGACACTTTTTGTACAATGTCCAAAATCACATGTAAAAATAATTCGTGGAATTTGATATTTAGAATTCACATTCGAATATTCAAGATTTACATTTTTCGGGGAAGAGTAATTTAGGTGTCTGTTTTAGGAGAAAATGGACATTGTCATTCATCCCCGCCCAAAACTAGATGCATTCTATGCTAAAGCATCACATATATGGCACACATGTAGATAATAATATTCATTATAAACAAATTTAGTTTTATTTCATAATCATTTGTTGACAAAAACCCAAAACACAGGAACAGTTCCAGCTGATGAAGGAGAAAGTACAGTTCACTATAAGTTCATAACAGACACTCCTGCAGATCTTATTCTCCAAGAAGATGAGGCAGTAATATCATGCGGCATCAGATTCTTCCCTTCTGGAGCCACGTTCACGGAACCTGTCAAGGTTACTTTGGACCATAATGCACATTTCACCAATCCACGACGGTCGGAAATTGTATTCTACACCCGTAGCAAAGGTGAAATTAAATGCAAATACAAATCTAGTATTTACGTTTCCCTCTAATTAACATAAGTATGAAGCACAGGCCTCCATTATAATCTTTTCCACTTTATTTGTTATAGTAATGAAAATACTGAAAATATGTTCGTGCAAACTGAATATCAATAAGGTAATGAAAAAGTTGCAACATGAAAAAAAATGTAGTACTAATGAAGGATAATGAAACACGTCTTGAGAACTTTTGACCTTCGTTCTTTGTGCATTCTAATCTTATAACTTTATAGCTTCTCCGATTACTGTTCATTATGTCATAAATATATAACCCATTAATAACGGCCCAATCTATTCAATCATACGTTTTCCGAAGCGCAGGATTTATTATTGACCAAGGTTGACTGCTTAATTTACATCAACTTATAGAAATTGAAATTGTTATTGAAAGTCCTTTTTATTTATAATCGGGTGTCATTTCATCCTTTAAATAGGCATGAAAAAATTTGTGAGAATTCCTTCATCCAGCGAAGGTTACCCACGCTGTAACGTCAGAACAAAGGACCTGGATCTCTATGTAGATCACTTTTGTCAATGGTGGATTGTGGCCCAGTGCAAACAATACTTCGTTGGAAAGAGAGTCAAGTGCACACCATATGTACTACCGCCCGTGACGAAAGGACTTACACACACGGTTCTGCTATGCATAAATGACGACCTCTCTGAAGTCAACAAGGTGAGGTTTTGACATCCCTGGCTTTCTAAGCATGGGCGTCAATCCTCACAGGAATTTTATTCAAGGGGGGGGGGGGGGGGGCACACCTGGATGCAACAATAGGGTGTCCCCCCCCCCCCCCACTTGAATAGAATTCCTGTGAGGATTGACGCCCATGCTTTTAAGACATGTTTAGAGTGGTTCCACGCATGCCATACAAACTCATCAAGCCATTGTGGACAATACATAATTGAACTTGTTAAATGAATGTCTCGTATGTCATGGGGTGTGTTGCTGTAAGTGGGCTAAATATAAATGAAGTTTGAGGGAGTATGAAATGAAATAAGCGATGCATTTCAAAAAAAGGGGAGGGGTAATACAATTTACCTAATTGAATAAGCATGATTTATAAATCGGACAAAATCGAAATGAATAACTTTGTTGACAATTTATAATTAAAAAGAGTTTCATTTGAAGAAAAAAAAATGATTTTGTGCTATTTTCTCCAAATGTCAAAGGAATTCATGACAAAAAAATGGTGTACTATCTATACTAAGAACAGGGAAATGTCTTAGTTACATTTCCCTGCTTAGAATGTCAACGACACGAAGCTATGCCGACAGAACTTAGAAGGGAACACCATTATTTGTTTAACTGATAATTACGAAGCATTGCGTATCCTTTCACTTATTCAATGCTTCTTCCAAAAGAATGTGGAAACAGAAATGAGAGAGTACAAAAGGCTTCACCCACCTAAATCACTATTTGTAACGTGGCGGTCAGGCGATGTCGTTATTACACTTTTTGAACGACAGAAGCAGCATGAAGTGAAAGTGGAAGAAATGGTAAGTGAGTTTCAGATGGTTTAATATGGATCTTGCAGGAAAGCTTAAAAGAATTATATTAGGGCGTATTTGAATGATCCCATACCCACATTCCTATCCCTCTCATCCCATATTTTTTCTATATATATTTTATCTTACAGTCATATATAGCTTTATATTTTTCCCTGTGTCATTACTCCCCCTCCATATGGTTTTGTAATGGCTACAAGATCATCTGAAATGCAGAAACGCGACAAAGGCGAAAAATTATAATTGTACTTGGAATTTTCATAGAGGAGGCGCCTGGGAACGATTTTGTGACTGGGGGTGCTGTGAGCCAAAAAAAAATTTAGTGTCTCTTTTTAAGTCCAAAAATCTCTGACAAAAAAAAGGTCCTCAGCGTTTTAGGATCTCTTTTTAACCATATTTTTTATTAAAAAATAGTGCAGGCGGTGCTACACCCCCGGCTCCCAGGGCCCTGCCATAGAGTATTTCTACAAGTTCAAAATTCATCCCTCATACAGTGGAATGTCATGATTACTCTTCATGTGTGAACATTGTGTCTTTGAAAACAAGTTGATACTCAGAGAGAGGGAGATAGACATGTATATAGAGGGTCTGTAAAGGGACATTGTGTGTCATTAAAAAGTGATATCAAGCTAGCAAGACAATCGAATTGCAAATTTCTTATTGCAGTTGCTTATATAGCGGCATATTTGTGATAAACGTCCTTGAGCAGCAAAAACAAAGCTGATTATAATATGCCTTTAAGCTGGATAATGACTTAATGACTTTTACTCGTTCACGTGATATACAGTATATATACTTAATAAGTCTTGTGTAATATTTACAAGATGTTATCTTAAACAAGATGTTATCTTAAGATTATCCTTGATACACTGCCATGATTATGTGGCTGCAGTCATTCTCTTATTTTTTTTCTTGCTGGGTAACGTGCATTTCTCTGTTCCTTAGCGGATGAGTGAACAAAAGTTCTACCGGTTGTCTTGCGACACACAAATGTTTTGGGTGGAATCGTCCGAGGCAGAGGGAAAACAACGGTTCTTCATATTCGTCTTATATCAAGGTAGCTCAAATTCTGAGGAAACTGTGATCCGTTCCATCCTAGAATATGGTAATTATATAATTGTGAAGCTGGCCTTTAGACGAAATATACTTCAGAATGTTCAATAATATAATATATTTTCCTCATAATGTGAACTTTTCTTTGTAATTTCATTCATCAAGTTTTTAGATAACTTTTCGTAAATCTAACTGGCAAAATGATTATTAAAGGAAGCAGGCCCCGTTTGAATTCTGGAAAGTCAGAGTTAAAGGTATTATTATGATGAATACGATATTCACATAAATTTATTTTTCATAATCAAAGGTAAGAAGTACCGCTAAATCAGCTGTTCGACGAAGCTCAACATTATCATGTTCATGTAAATTATCAGTCTATTTGCAAAATTATCACAGGATCTGCACTATAAAAGATTCTAGGTAGATCCCACTTCCTTGCCTCGTTTACAGCGTATTTAGATTCATTTATACTTTTACATGTATATGATTACCGTGTATAATAACGTATATATCAGATCTATTTCTGTCCATCTCCATGTACCTAAAATTCAACTACGAAATAACGTTTAATAAAGTGGAAAATCAATCAACTTGAAAATAGAAATGCCATTGTTATGTCTACTTTAAATTGCATTTTTAACTGTTTTTAAAATCACGTTTAATGTAGACGAAACGTTGCTGAAGATTCCATCACCAGTAGCTGGACCATCGCCCTCAGCATCTCCACTACCTTCACCATCGTCGCCTTCACCACAGTATGTTCTCCCTCTCTCTCTCTCTCTCTCTCTCTCTCTCTTTATGATTCATTGATTTGAAGATAAAGTTCTTATAATGATATCAGTATAAACTTTATACCGGTGAGATATTATGTCAACCAGCCTGACAGAACAGATCAACAACAATACCAAAAAGTGCCTAAACCACAAGGCACCCAAAGAAAAATGAAAATATTTCATCATAGCTTGCCTGCATTTCAGTGCTTCGTGGCATTCAGATTGGACAACATTTGTGGTAATATTGATTAATTGCATGACTACTAAGTCATCTTTTCATAAACCTGTTGTTTTCTACACATAGAAGTAGGATTTCAATTTAGGCGTACTAAGCTTACTGTTGCTTGAAAGCTTTTCAGGCCGACTTCAACTTCCTTATATTATCTATGATAAAAGGCCTGGCGCTTCAAAATGTCCTACCTTCGCTTAAAAAATATACATGTATACATGTACATCGTATAAACAGTGTACACATTGTATATATGGTGTGTGGTTGTGCGTGTGTGTGCGTGTGTGTGTGTAAGTGTAATTGCCTTAGAAGATTAAATTTCGAAGTTATTCAGTGGAATCAATTTCATGATTTATTTTTACTTTTTTAGAAGTAATGTTTAAAAACAACGACGGATCACCTATAAATCAGGTGCTCAGACATTTATGCTCCGTCGAAGATGTAGGAAGGCCTCCAGATTAGGGTTAAGGTAATTAGGTATAATGTTTAATCTGGGTTGACAATGTAAGAAATTGACGGGGACCAAATGTCGCCAAAGCAATAGTCGTACAACCATAAGTTACTAGTACACTGTAAAAAGTAACTGTAGATTAACAGGGTTTTTTACTTTTACAAGTCAAAAAACCTGTTAATCTACAGTTATTTTTTACAGTGTAGGCTTTGAAATTCTGCATTATTATTTTCTTTCAACTGTCAAATTCATTAAAACACCAGCCAAATTGGTGCTGAGTTATCCTTATTTGTTTGGATTCGATTACTTATCCGGTGTTGAAGACACATTTTCTATTAGATTAAAGATGCATTGAATTTCATTCTATGAGCAAGACATCTCGTCATCAAAGATCATTACAAATTAAATATTTGAGCTTTATGGATTTTGGAAGTAGAATGCATAAAATGGACAAGCATGCCTGGGGTTTTAACATTATTTTCATTTGTATTGTTTCGAGTGTTTGTTTATCAAGATGATATGAATAGAAGAAGGTTAATAATCTAGAAATATTACTGAAAATTTCATGGACTAGGACTGTTGGGATTTAGTTAAATCGCCAGACTGTGGAGCACAAGGTAAGACTTCAAATTCCCACCACAGCACAATTCTCCTTTTGCAAAACATTAATATGTAATTATAGATGAGCTAAATGAGAACCTAGATATTGGGTGGAATATATATTATTTAATAAAAGATGATTTATAATATATATATATATATATTTGAAAGATTAGGAGGAATTTGTCCGACAATCCACCACAGCTCAGTACTTTGCAGGATAAACTGGCTCAGACAAAAAATGATATTGGGAAAGGTATAAAATCGGTCGAAAGGCTACGTGCGAGACATGTATATCTCCATAAATCATCTGTAATTTATAATGGAGGAACGGGAATGTTTTTTATATTTTGCTGACATTTATCTCCATTACAGAAGCGACCTTGATACAGAGATGAAACTAGAGGAGCTGGCAGAACACGTTCCTCCTGAGAAATACACCACGCTGTGCAATAAGCTCGGTATCGGCTACAACAAGGCAAAGAATATCCTCATAGATTCTACAGGAAATCATCAGATAGCTATAAGGGAGTGTCTGGCTAACTGGATGACCAGAACTGGTGGTAGTCTGGATGACCTCAAGAATGTTCTCATCGAGGTGGAGCTCAGAGATTTGCTGAAGTATCTGTAATAATGTGATAATGAAGAGATATTCTGCAGGTAGTGCCTCTAAATCTTTCATAGATGTTATTTATTTCATCCACAGGCTAGAAATTCCGACCTTGCTTTTTAATTACCCAGGTTATTATTATGTTTAGATATTTTGTGCAAGGGGGATTAACTTCTGAACGAACTAAAATCCGCATTTTTTTCTTCTTTGAAAATAAATACAGAAATCATATCTGAAATGTTAGGAACCTCCTGTTGTGTTTTCTTAGTGTTGAGGTTTATTGTGGTGTAGTATTCTCAAATTGAATGCGTATTATTCATGAATGACATAATAATTATGTCGATCTCAGTACTGTGCAATTACGTTCATTGAAGAACATCAGCCAAACTGTTTCTCGATATTTTGGAAACTATGCCTTGTCATGTTTGCAAAGATATTAGTAAAAGTATGGACTTTGATTGCTCGGTCGCTTGATTGGCGGGCTCGTGGGGTCTCCGGCGTTGTTCCGTGGGCACCCCGAACCCCGCCCCTTTATATATATATATATATATATATATATATACGGTATATATAATCGGGCGTTAACTCTTAACTTATAGTATAATATACAGTATATCGCTATACTTTTTTTTGTTTTTTTTATAATTATGCTTGATCTTATTCTAGGCATGGCAATAATTGTGATTATAATTATTGAATAAACACAGAAAAAAAAGATATTAGTAATAGTTATCATTAGTGAATGAAAAACATGGGAGTTTGGGGACGAATCAGGGATTCATAATGGTTTTCAGTTTAATCTTAAATTGCAAATTTAAATTTAATTAAGACTGTATTATTATGAACATGTATGTGATGATTTTGTCATTAATAACAGCATATGCAGAGACAGGGCTAATGGAGAATATCTAATTTCTTGTGGTCCTTTAAAAATATGAATAATGAAACATCAAAATCCTTGTAATTTTTTACCTCATGTTATTTAGGTCTGGAAAGCAGCTCAAGTAATTTTCGCACAGGGTGATGCGTCCGACCCAAGCAATTACCACTCACCTTCTAGCGTGTCTCTTGCATAGTGAAAGCAAAGAAAGGGCAGTGCGTCACTACTCTCTTATTTCATAGACAATACCATGTTATAAACTACACCAGCACTCATGATATTGGTAAAGCATTTGTCATAAAACACTGAAGACAAACACCCGATGTAGCTTATATACTTTCGTAAAGCATTTGTTAACGTTGCATATTTTATGAAATATGGCCGATATTTGAGTGTTCTCGTGGCTGTTGGAAATGGCTTAGATCCTTTCTAAAAGTTGTTCATTATAAAGGAGCTAAATTTGATCCGTTAACCGTATTTCAGGGTGTACCTCAGGGACTCATAGTTGGTCCATATAATTTTCCCTCTTTGTAAATACTTATATGAATGCAGCTGCTACTTACACTACTTTCACGGAAAATCAGTGAAGGTAGTCGAGGCTAGAGGCTTGAATTCAGTTTCTTTATCAGGTTTGTTTGTTTATTCCTCATAAAATATCAATGCATTTGTATTGTAAATATACGAAATCATTAGTTTCTTTACAGAAAAGCTGATACATTTGATTGCGAAACAATAGTACATGTATATACCAACGTGTATTTCATAATACATGTAGCAGAAACAATATGATGCATGAAACAATATGATGTATGAAACAATGTGTTGGTGTTATTAGGCGAAAATCTTACATTTCCTGCTTCTTATTCACCTTCAGTACTAAGGGAAAATATAAATCTTCATAATTATTTAGAATCTCTGTAAATTCATATTTATTGTCAATTCGATTTGATATTTAAGTGTCTGTACATGAAGAGAGAAATTTGAATACTATCTGCCTAGTCATTCTCTTGAAATTCCACAATTTACAAGTATTTCAAAAAATTATTTGTGGACGAATTTACCTCTTTTGACTTATGATGATGGGTATCATACCATTTTACTGTAATTGTTATCCAGTGAGTATATCATTTTACTGGAACACCACATTATCTGAAAAGAAATATCAGAGTCATAATAGTACCCGCCGTTATCTTTATCTATTTGTCTTTTAGAATTATGACTCACTTATTTCAGTAATGTTGCGACTTTAAAAGTTGGTTATCATAGTTCATTCTTTGACATTTTCGAAATAATGCGTTCACACATCTAGTGTAAGTGATTTGGATCACTCTTGTATATGAGATATAAGGAACTGGCTGACAGCAAATAAGTTTAAACTCAATGATAGTAAAACTGAATTTTTCATTTTTTTGCATCACCATACAATTACAAAAATTTGCCAGATTTAACACTGTCAGTGAAGTTTCTATACATCCATCGGATTCAATAAGGAATCTGGGTGCCTTTTTTGATGTTACCATGACTATGTCAACACACATTAACAGTGTTTGCCGTAGTGTGATTTTTCATTTGAGGAACATATCTAGGATTCGTAAATTTATTGATCAAACTACTTGACATCATGCTGTAAGGTCACTTATTCTTTCCAGACTAGATTATTGTAATGGGTTTCTTTCCTCTATACCAAAATCTCATGTAAACCGTCTACAGCGTCTGCAGAATTGGGCTGCACGTCTTGTTTTTGAGGTTGGCAGAAGTCATTCTTCCCAACCTTTACTTCGTTCCCTTCACTGGCTGCCCATTCAAAAACGTATCATCTTCAAATTAGTTCTTTATGTTTATAAATCTCTCAATAACCAGGCTCCATGGTACATATCTGAATGCTTAACTGTATATACACCTAGTAGAAATCTCAGATCCTCAAATCATAACCTTCAGCTCAGCTACCCAATGACCCGAAATTTGTCAGGTGATAGGACTTTCACAGTTACTGCATCGAGGCTATGGAATAATCTCCCCTTGACCATTAGACAGTCAGCATCCATAAAGACCTTTAAAAAAGCTGTGAAATCATATTTATTTTAAATCCGCTATCAAACTTTGTAACAGGTACATTCATTACATTTTGTCTCCATAAAACCACCTGGTAGTTTCCCACATGGACAATTGAAGAGTTTTCTGATTTGTGTTTATATAAAAAATATAATGTGTTCTATATTTTAAATATTTTGTAAACGCCCCGAGCCTTATGGGAAGGGCGTACTAAATGCTTATTGTATTGTATTGTATAGTAAATTAGTTCTTCATTTGAACAGATATATCACTGATTTTGTAATAATTAGTATTAGTGTACTACTTGCCAAGCTGCAACGTGCTCAAAATTCTGCTGTTCGGGTCCTCAGTGGAGCATCTCGTTTCTCTCATATCACACCAATTCTCAAAAATCTCCACTGGCTACCGGTAACCAAAAGAATAGAATTTAAAATTTTACTCCTCACATGGAAAACAATGCATGGTCAATCTCCCGTATACCTGCAAAACCTTGTCTCAAAACATGTTCCAGGAAGAAATTTGATTTCATCTAGTAGTAATCAGCTAAAGGTTCAAATTCAACTCTGGGAGAAGGGGCTTTTTCTTTTTCAGCTCCATCACTTTGTGGAATGCTCTTCCACTGAGGATCCGATCAGCAGAATCGGTTGAAACATTTAAAAAGTGTCTTAAATCCTACTTATTTTCATCATATTTTTGTTAAATTTGTTAGATAATTACTTGCACTTATATACTTACTTACACTTATACATAATCATGTCTTAAGTTTCTATCCCCCTTTAATCCTTTAACTTCTTTATCCCTCTGCGCCTCTGAATAGTCCTAATAGATCGATGCCGCATTATAAATGCTGTGATTATTATTATTATTATTATTACATTATATTTTGGTAATACTAGTATGTTCAAGTATTTAGCTTGCAGCATATGGTGGTGTTGTCAGGATTAAAATTACCAGAATCGAGATGATTTTGAAAAAAATAATTATGTTTATCTTATTCAATCGCTGAAATACTTCACTTCTGACAAAGATGAAGGAACAGTACTTTCATTGTTCGTAATCTATCAATTACTGTTTGGGTATTGCTGTTTAAATGTGAGATTAGTAATTATTCGAATTATAATACAAACTTTGAAGTTATACACAACTATGATGTCGATATCGATTCTTCTTTTTTCCGTACAGCAAGTGATGATACCAAAAAAGTATTTCTCTCTTGAAAAAAAAATCTTGAGAAATGTTTTTTTTTTCTGCTTCTGACAGAACCACATTTTAAGAGAAACGGCATATGTTTGAGAAAACTGAGAGAATTGATGTTTTACTACTCATTTATGTATTTGTGTATTATGATTTTGTACTACATGTATTTAGTAAAAAAAAAGGCTAAAATCACTTGTAAATAGTTTGTGTATTATGATTTTGTACTACATGTATTTAGTAAAAAAAAAGGATAAAATCTCTTGTAAATACTTGTTGAAGATATTATGCTGTTCCAAATATTACGTGATTGTTATTTATACATTATAGTACTGATGGATGTAAATATTTGCCAATAATCTATTGAACTTAATATCCAGACGAGGGCAAGGTTTTACTTAATGGAGATTATTACATGTATAACCAAACCAAACTAAAATCAATGCATTGTATTCTAAGTATACGAATTTTCTTTACAGAAAAGCTTATACATTTGATCGCGAAACAATAGCACATGTATATACTAACGTGTAATTCGTAATACATGTAGCAGTCCGAAATGATGCTTTTATGTATGAAACAATATCTGCATCCCATGGGTTGGCGTTATTAGGCGAAAATCTTACATTTCCTGCTTCTTATTCTCCTTCAGTACTGAGGAAAAATATCTTCATATTTAGTATGTCTGTAAATTCATATTTATTGTCAATTCGATTTGATATTTAATTACGTGTCCGTACATATAGTGATAAATTTAAATACCATCTGCCTAGTTATTCTCTTGAAATTCCACAATTTGCAAGTATATCAAAGAATTTATTTGTGTACGAATTTACCTCTGTTGACTTATGATGTTTTATGAGTATTATATTATAATATAATTGTTATCCTGCGAGTATATCATTATACTGGAACACCACATTATTTGAAAGGAAATATCAGAGTCATAATAGTACTCGCCGTTATGTTTATCTATTTGTCTTTTAGAATTATGACTCACTTATTTCAGTAATTTCATTCTTTGACATTTTCGAAATAATGTGATCACATATCTAGTGTAAGTCATTTGGATCACTTGAATAAATTACAATATGGCACGAAAAAGAGACATGATAACGAAGCTTTTCGACCTGCACTCATCAGGTTATCACACAGGTAAATAACAAATTACTTGAAATCAACTATATTATACTCGATGAACCCGGACGCAACCCAGACGCCGTAATTTCAGAACAATCGCAAAGCTTGGACGAACTCCTTTTGTCTGCACAGAAGGGGTTCGTGCGATTGAATGTAGGCGGCTTCCAGAAAGCGTAAATGCGCTGAGCTTCTGGCCCGGGAATTAATCGTCGTCATAGCTTTGTGCGCAAGCTGGATTGTTCAACAAGTAGAGACCAATCGCTGAATCGCATTTGGCTATCTTTGGTCTGTTAGCGTGCATTTGATTGGTTGTACGGTTCCGTATAGTCGAGGGGACGTGTTGTTTAATGCGATCAGCCAACCGCTGAGAAGTACGGCCCACGTACCTGGCATCGCACCGGCACTGAAATTGGTAAATAACATTACTCAAGTGGGGGGGGGGGGGGGGGGGTGGGTAGTACATCCTTGCTAGTTGACGGTAGCATCCTGTGTGTAGAAAACACAATGCGTGTCGAAACCGCGTAATAGCAACGTGACACTGCGTGTTTGATCTGACTGGCGTATTTGTCAGATACCTTACCCCTCCAGGGTAGTTTGAGATACACGGGGCATTTGGCAGGTCCAAATCTGGTGTCACCGGGCAATACACGAGATGGGACTCGTACAGTGTAACTTCATACAAGATTGGGCTCATTAGAAACTTAGTGTGCCGCGCCCTTAGGATTTGCTCTGCGTGCAAATTAGCTCCCGAAATCGCGAAAATCAAAACTATTCTCCTTGACAATGGTTACCCTGAGCATGTTATATCTCGCACCATAAAACGGACGCTGGAGGCATCTCAAAGTGAGTGTATCTCAAACTACACACAGGATGCTACCGTCAACTAGCAAGGATGTACTACCAACCCCCCACTTGAGTAATGTTATTTACCAATTTCAGTGCCGGTGCGATGCCAGGTACGTGGGCCGTACTTCTCAGCGGTTGGCTGATCGCATTAAACAACACGTCCCCTCGACTATTCGGAACCGTACAACCAATCAGCGCACGCAGCCCGTCCGTGCCTGCAAATCTGAAATGCACGCTAACAGACCAAAGATAGCCAAACGCGATTCAGCGATTGGTTTCCACTTGCTAAACAATCCAGCTTGCGCCCAAAGCTATGACGACGATCAATTCTCAATTTTGTCCCGGGCCAGAAGCTCAGCGCATTTACGCTTTCTGGAAGCCGCCTACATTCAATCGCACGAACCCCTTCTGTGCAGACAAAAGGAGTTCGTCCAAGCTTTGCGATTGTTCTGAAATTACGGCGTCTGGGTTGCGTCCGGGTTCATCGAGTATAATATAGGTGATTTCAAGTAATTTACTATATACCTGCGTGGTAACCTGATGAGTGCAGGTCGAAAAACTTCGTTATCATGTCTCTTTTTCGTGCCATATTGAAATTTTGTAGTACCAAGAAATTATTTGAATAAATTAGTTCTCCTTCATTTGAATAGATATATCACTTAGTTTGTAATAATTAGTATTAATGTACATTATATTTTGGTAATACTAATATAACGTTGAAGTATTTAGCTTGCTGCATATGGTGTTATTGTCAGGATTAAAATTACCAGAATCGAGATGATCTTGATAAAAATATAAAAATAAATCTATTTATCTTGTTCAATTGCTGAAATACTTCACATCTGAAGATGAAGGAACAGTACTTTCATTGTTCTATATCTATCAATTCATGTTTGATTATTGCTGTTTAAATGTGAGATTACAAAATATTCGAATTCTAATACAGACTTTGAAGTTATACACAACTACTAATATATGCTAATAATTTCGTTTATCAGCTTTATTCCTCATTGCGACTATCGTGTAACTCATCGATATTCATTCTTCGTTTTTTTTCCGTACAGGAAGTGATGATACCAAAAAAGTATTTCTCTCTTTAAAAATATATATCTTGATAAATGTTTGTAGATGTATTACAAGTTTTGATTACTTTTTCTGATTCTGACACAACCAAATTTTAAGAGAAACGGAATATGTTTGAGAAAACTGAGAGAATTGATGTTTAACTACTCATTTATGTGTTTTGTATTCGTGTATTATGATTCTGTACTACATGTATTTAGTCAGAAAAGGCTAAATATTACTTGTAAGTAGTTTTGAAGATATAATACTGTTCCAAAGATAACATGATTGTTATTTATACATCATAGTACTGATGGATGTAAATATTTGCCAATAATCTATTGAACTTAATAGTAAGACGAGGGCAAGGTTTTACTTAATGGATATTGTGCCTCCTGAATATAGTGCACGTTCTGAATGCGTTTTGAATGAATGTAGTTAGTTGATATTCAGCATCATTTACAAAATGAAGATAATATTACATGTATAAGATATATGACCAAACTAAAAATTTGTTTGTTTATTCCTCATAAAATATCAATGCATTTGTATTGTAAGTATACGAAATCATTAGTTTCTTTACAGAAAAGCTTATACATTTGATCGCGAAACAATGAACATGTATATACCAACGTGTGTTTTGTAATACATTTAGCAGTCCGAAATGATGTTTATATGTATGAAACAATATCTGCATCCCATGTGTTGGTGTTATTAGGCGAAAATATTAAATTTCCTGCTTCTTATTCTCCTTCAGTACTAAGGACAAATATAAATCTTCATATTTAGAATGTCTGTAAATTCATATTTATTGTCAATTCGATTTGATATTTAATTACGTGTCTGTACATGAAGTGAGAAATTGAATTGAACTATCTGCCTAGTTATTCTCTTGAAATTCCACAATTTACAAGTATATCAAAGAATTTATTTGTGTACGAATTTACCTCTTTTGACCTATGATGTTTTATGAGTATCATACCATTATACTATAAGTGTTATCCGGTGAGTATATCATTATACTGGAACACCACATTATCTGAACAAATATCAGAATCATAATCGTACTCGCCGTTATCTTTATCTATTTTTCTTTTAGAATTATGACTCACTTATTTCAGTAATGTTGCGACTTTATAATTTAGTTTTCTTAGTTCATTCTTTGACATTTTTTAAATAATGCGATCACACATCTAGTGTAAGTCATTTGGATCACTTGAATAAATTACTTCTCCTTCATTTGAATAGATATATCAATTAGTTTGTAATAGTTAGTATTAATGTACATTATATTTTGGTAATACTATTATTATGTTGAAGTATTTAGCTTGCTGCATATGGTGTTGTTGTTGTCAGGATTAAATTTACCAGAATGGAGAGGATCTTGATAAAAGTGTAAAAATACATCTATTTATCTTGTTCAGTTGCTGAAATACCTCACTTCTGACAAAGATGAAGGAATAGTACATTCATTGTTCTATATCTATCAATTCATGTTTAAATATTGCTGTTTAAATGTGAGATTACTAAATATTCGAATTCTAATACAGACTTTGAAGTTATACACAACTACTAGTATATGCTAATAATTTCGTTCATCAGCTATATTCCTCATTATATGACTTGCGACAATCGTGTAACTCATCGACATTGATTCTTCTTTTTTCCGTACAGCAAGTGATGATACCCAAAAAATATTTCTGTCTTTAAAAAAAAAATATCTTGATAATTGTTTGTACATGTATTACAGGTTTTTTGCATACTTTTTCTGATTCTGACACAACCAAATTTTAAGAGAAACGGAATATGTTTGAGAAAACAGAGAGAATTGATGTTTTACTACTCACTTATGTATTTATGTATTTGTGTATAATGGTTCTGTACTACATGTATTTAGTCAAAAAGGCTAAATATTACTTGTAAATAGTTTTTGAAGATATAATACTGTTCCAAATATGACAGGAGTGTTATCTATATATCATAGTACTGATGGATGTAAATATTTGCCAATAATCTATTGAACTTAATAGTAAGACGAGGGCAAGGTTTTACTTAATGGATATTGTGCCTCCTGAATATAGTGCACGTTCTGAATGCGTTTTGAATGAATGTAGTTAGTTGATATTCAGCATCATTTACAAAATGAAGATAATATTACATGTATAAGATATATGACCAAACTAAAAATTTGTTTGTTTATTCCTCATAAAATATCAATGCATTTGTATTGTAAGTATACGAAATCATTAGTTTCTTTACAGAAAAGCTTATACATTTGATCGCGAAACAATGAACATGTATATACCAACGTGTATTTTGTAATACATTTAGCAGTCCGAAATGATGCTAATATGTATGAAACAATATCTGCATCTCATGTGCTGGTGTTGTTAGGCGAAAATATTAAATTTCCTGCTTCTTATTCTCCTTCAGTACTAAGGAAAAATATAAATCTTCATATTTAGAATGTCTGTAAATTCATATTTATTGTCAATTCGATTTGATATTTAATTACGTGTCTGTACATGAAGTGAGGAATTTGAATACTATCTGCCTAGTTATTCTCTCGAAATTCCACAATTTACAAGTATATCAAAGAATTTATTTGTGTAAGAATTTACCTCTTTTGACTTATGATGTTTTATGAGTATCATACCATTATATTGTAATTGTTATCCAGTGAGTATATCATTATACTGGAACACCACATTATCTGAAAAGAAATATCAGAATCATAATCGTACTCGTACTCTATCTTGTTGTCTTTTAGAATTATGACTCACTTATTTCAGTAATATTGCGACTTTATAATTTAGTTATCATAGTTCATTCTTTGACATTTTCGAAATAATGCGATCACATATCTAGTGTAAGTCATTTGGATCACTTGAATTAATTAGTTCTCCTTCATTTGAATAGATATATCACTTAGTTTGTAATAATTAGTATTAATGTACATTATATTTTGGTAATACTAATATTATGTTGAAGTATTTAGCTTGCTGCATATGGTGTAGTTGTCAGGATTAAAATTACCAGAATCGAGATGATCTTGATAAAAATATAAAAATAAATCTATTTATCTTGTTCAATTGCTGAAATACTTCACTTCTGAAGATGAAGGAACAGTACTTTCATTGTTCTATATCTATCAATTCATGTTTGATTATTGCTGTTTAAATGTGAGATTACAAAATATTCGAATTCTAATACAGACTTTGAAGTTACACACAAATATGCTAATAATTTCGTTCATCAGCTATATTCCTCATTGCGATAATCGTGTAACTCATCGATATTGATTCTTTTTTTTCCGTACAGTGAGTGATGATACCAAAATAGTATTTCTCTCTTTAAAAAAATATCTTGATAAATGTTTGTACATGTATTACAAGTTTTGATTACTTTTTTCTGATTCTGACACAACCAAATTTTAAGAGAAACGGAATATGTTTGAGAAAACCGAGAGAATTGATGTTTTACTACTCATTTATGTATTTGTGTATTATGATTCTTTACTACATGTATTTAGTAAAAAAAAGGTTAAATATTACTATGAACATGGCGAACAAAGAAGCGGACAAAATATACAGCTCCTCATTGTACATTCCACAATTACTCTGGTAGACAAAAGAACATCCCTTCATTGCTGTTATGTAAAAGTATGCGGAACGGGTGTCACATGCATATTCACCTGCTCTACTTATTTTACATAATACCAATGAATTGATGTTCTTTTGTCTACCAGAGCAATTGTGGAGGGTACAATGGGGAGCTGTATATTTTGTCCGCTCTCTTTGTCATCGTGTTCATAGTGATATTACTTGTAAATAGTTTTTGAAGATATAATACTGTTCCAAATATGACCTGATTTTTATCTATATATCATAGTACTGATGGATCTGAATATTTGCCAATAATCTATTGAACTTAATACTAAAACGAGGGCAAGGTTTTACTTAATGGATATTGTGCCTCCTTAATATAGTGCACGTTCTGAATGCGTCTTGAATGAATGTAGTTAGTTGATATTCAGCATCATTTACAAAAATGAAGATAATATTACATGTATAAGATATATCACCAAACTAAAAATTTGTTTGTTTATTCGTCATAAAATATCAAAGCCTTTGTATTGTATGTATACGAAACTACTGTATTAGTTTCTTTACAGAAAAGCTTATACATTTGATCGCGAAACAATAGCACATGTATATACCAACGTGTATTTTGTAATACATGTAGCAGTCCGAAATGATGCTTATATGTATGAAACAATATCTGCATCCCATGTGTTGGTGTTATTAGGCGAAAATATTAAATTTCCTGCTTCTTATTCTCCTGTTCCAAATATGACATGACTGTTATCTATACATCATAGTACTGATGGATGTGAACATTTGCCAATAATCTATAATCAAGAGTAAGGCGAGGGCAAGGTTTTACTTAATGGATATTGTGCCTCCTGAATATAGTGCATGTTCTGAATGGGTTTGAATGAATGTAGTTAGGTGATATTCAGCATAATTTACAAAATTAAGATAATATTACATGTATAAGATATATGACCAAACTAATTTTATGAGTATGCCTTGGATTTTATAATGGATTTTTAATCCAGTGTGTATATTTAACTAATGTGCTTCTCTAGTTACTGAAGAAAATTTGTAGATAATTTTATGAAATCTATGTATATTTCTGTTCTGCATGCATTCATTATAAATTAATACGCTACTAGTAGTGGAATGGTTTGTGAATTGAACATTTTATTAAGGATTATCAAAAAGACAGTGGTATCTACGGTTCTGGTTATAATCCTGAATTGTAATGCATGAGATCAAAAAATATTGTCCTATCTCGCAAGCTTTACTTCATTAAGATCTCCAAATATTGTTGCCTTTTTAAAAAGAAAGAAACGTGTACATGTATCTTCTCCCATAATTAGTTTGTTATACCTGTAGAGTCTAAGTGTTACTGTGGTTTGTTATACTATTGTTGGAAGAAATTGATACTGTTACTGTTTGATACTTATTGTTGGAAGAAAGACAAATATTAAAATAAACTTGGAAATTTATTTACCCATGTTTGTTTACAAAGAAATAAACGAAAACCTGCTGAAAATTACATTCACTGAAAAACACAACTCACATTTTGCTCGACTATCGTGGTGTCCTTCTAGCTGCTTATTACTGAGATCACATCTATTAATATAATTAAATATCATAATTGATAGGATTGAAGTAAATTGAATATATTATAAATAAATGTGAGAAAATTACAATGTCCCGACATTTATTTCTGATATATTCAATTTACTTCAATCCTTTCAATTATGATATTTAATTACAAATTCAAATTGTCCTCTATAGGCCATTATATGGTAGGCCATTATATAGCGTACGCATGGAATTGGTATGGATGTACCCCCTACGCTCGATGGAAAGAGACGGGCTATATGTGAGATTGTTACTTTGCTTCGGCGGGAGCCCGGATAGCTCAGTTGGTAGAGCACTGGTCATGTAATCCAGGGTCCCGGGTTCGAATCCCGGTCGGGGCATTGTAATTTTCTCACATTTATTTATGATATATTCTATTAATATAATATTAATAATAATTGATTGATAATTGATAATATTAAGAAGCTTCTCAGAACACCCCTTTTCTAATCATGATTAGGAAAATAAACCTTATGAGACATGGGAAAAGGCACTTTCAAAAGGCACTCCAATTATCATAATTGTATTAAAGTTATTATAATAGCAGAAAGAGAATAGTAGAAGTATGACCATTACTACTATAGTATCAAATCTTGAAATGAATTTGAAAAGGCAAACCACGGAAAAGCGAGTGTGGTTCTACGCGGGGAGGGTGGCAGCTGGTAGGCAACTCTCCCCTCAACCGCCAGAAATAAATGTATGCTTTTTTTAAATTTTCATAACAGGCTGTTACTGATTATACATGTAGTTACATGATCGGATGTAACCCCATGAATCCACCCCCCCCCCCCCCCCGGCGCGCGCAGACACAATATATATTTTGAAAATATTCTGATCTTTACTCCTTGATCACTGAAAAATACGGGCTATATATAGTAGGCCAATGTAAAAAAGAACCTTTCCCAACTTTATCCTAAAATATCCTGAAAATCTGACTTTCTTTCAGATAACATTTAAATTTGAAATCATGTACAAGCACTTCAGGACAAATTCATTGTGAGAAAAAAAAGTACGGTATAACAAAGCGCTTTTGCCCAATGTCATTTTCATGCCCCTGTTCAATACAATGAGCCACTTGTGTAGAACCCACGCAGTGACGCCTTTGGGTAAATATAGCAGCAATGTAAGGAATTGCTGGTGTTGTGTATTCATAAATGACATTCAAACTATTTTCGTTTTATGCCACTCATGGCCTTTGATTTTATGTGATAATTCTATCAACCTTGTAATTCCCGAGTTATCGTATCGTCAAACTTCCTATCACATGAACTCCCTCTCTCTTATTTATTTCTTCATTTATTCACAATATTTAATAAGGAAAACCAATCAACAAATGCTGCTCACACTTGGGGTCCTGTACGAAATGAAAATAAAATGCGAGTATCATACATGAGTAGTTAAGACATACCAATCACCATTATATGTAATAAACAAATTAAAAACATCTTATTCAGCAATAACAAATTATGCTCTCTACAATCCTACTTAAACGATTATCAACCTTTTGTAATGTTTGAAATATATTTTGAAGAAGAAGAACATTAAACACTCATTCTCTTCCATCTCTCCATTTGTCTCCCTCTATCAAACTTTCTGTAACTCTTCCTATCACATGATCACCCTGTCTCTCTCTCTCTCTCTCTCACTTTTATTTAAAGGGAATCTTGAGTTCTTGGAAAGGTGAAAAATAATTCGTGAGCATTTTCATTCCTTTTATGTCAGTTTGGATGATCATCATAGTAGAAACATCCCCTGAAAAGGATTGCTTTTCAAATGCTCTTACATTCGAAATATGAGTAGAAATAGCTGAAATTTTCGGGCAGAACATTCATGTCACTTGTGTGTGTAGTCCCATATACCCATTTCTGTGTGCAGTACATGTGCTTTTCAGCCAGATTGGGTCAATTTCTTATCTATTTTGATGATTGCAAAACAACACAGTATGAAACAATTCTTATGAAAACATGGTCAACCTTTCCCAATTCCTTTGAGACAGTTTCTTTCGCAATATAATTGCATGACCAGAACTCTACTTAAATTATTTAAATTATTTAAATGATTATCAACCTTTTGTAATTTTTGAATTAATATCTAGCACTCCTTCTCTGCCATCTCTCCATGTTTCTCCCTATATCTTCAAACTTTCTTTCCTAGCGGTGTCGTGGACTAGTGGATACGTCACCGGACTGTGAATCACAACGTCCGCGGTTCGAGTCCAGCCTCGGCATTAATGTCCTTTGGCAAGAATGGCAATAATTAATTAATTCATTCATGTTTGTCACTAACCACACAGGTGTAGATAATGGCTACATGGTAGGAATTTATTCCTTGAATGCTTCCAGTGCCTTTGGGCAGCTGGGCTACAGCCATGGTTATAATTTTACTTCTTAGGCGCCTTGAGCATCCCCTGGGATGGATATGTGCATGCGCGGATTCAGCCGTTTCCCATACAAAAGAATCAACGGGCCGGCATTGTGCGTGGACAAAGGCCGGCCCTTAGATACTTTTGTCCTCGGGGATGCTGAATCCGCCTATGATGTGCGCAATATAAATGTAGCTATTATTTTTATTAGTATTATTATTACATGATATTATGTTCCTCCCTCGTGTTCATCCGATGGGTCAGTAGATTTCGTTCATTTCCTTACGATTACATCAGTTCAAATAATTTATATCCGTAGCAACTTCTATTCATTTAATTCTATAGAAATTATATTCACCTAATTTCATTTACAAACTATGTTACTTGAACATTTTACAATCATGACAATTAGATACAACTATATACGTAAATCAAATCTCTGGGTATGAAAAATGTATACATCTCATTCAGTTCATTACATACAAGCAAGGAGGTAGACATGCTTTCCTGCTCTCTATTAGACTGGAACCCGCCTTGTTAGTCAGCTCAGTGAGGCAACCCTACTTAATATTTTTAAACACTCCTATTCTGCAAGTCCAAGATTCATCTTGAGACAAATAACAATACTCATCAGGAGCAGCTGTTGACGATAAAATGAAAAAGGAAAACAAACAAACAGCCTAGTGTTTGAAATCATACCTATACATTCCCACTCCCTAATGCATTCCTATGTTACCTTCAGTATACCTGAAGTTACGGTAGTATACAACCATGTATTTAGGGTAGGACCTTTTATATTCATACCATAATGATGCCTGATGATGTGTCCTCGGTGCATGTTAAAATTCACAGCTTGGAATCTTTCTCCATTCTACGAAAAGACTAACCCTAACCCTGATTGTTAAAAAAAAAAACACTCTCAGTTCAAGATCATACGACTCTGGCATACGTGTTATACAAAAGGAGAAAAACAAAACACTTTGGGTGAAATGTTTTGTCTGTAACTTTGGCTCAGGGCCATTTTTTGTGTGGGAGAATAAAACATTAAACAGATGTGTGTGGAAACAATTCCCGTCATCATGGTCATGCCTTTTTAAAATGGATACAAAAGCAAAGACAGAAGCTGTGGAGCATACAGAAATCTTTGTAAGGTTGAAAAGGAATCACTGTTTTAAACTGTTATTCAAAACGATGGGCGCATGTAAAGTTTATATGTATGTAGTGTAGGACGGGGGTGCGTCCGGACACTTAACAAAACAAGCTGTCACGTTCGCCTTTGGAATTCACGAAAAATATGCATCAAATAGAAGTAGCCACCTGCCAGCATGAATAATTGTTATCTTTGATAGTGTTCAAGAGTTATTACACTCTTTAAATGACAATGTGAAAAGAAAATGAAAGTTGAAGAAATGGTAAGTAACGGTTAGCAGATATCGCATTGTGTTGGTCCAGAACATATCTTGCAGGAAAACTTTAAAGCTGACAGAAAGCCTCGTTAAAATGATAATGCCCCTCCCGTCATTCCACCTCCTTCCCATACTTTTTTTGTCTATATCTATCAGTCTGTCATATTTTGCTTTTCTTTTCTCACGTTATCTCTTATATATGTCTTTCTATTTATTTATTTTTTTGTAAAAAGAGCTTCAAGATAATCTAAAGTCCAGATAAAGTGGAAAGGCACAAACGAAAGTTGTTAATTTGTACACTTTATGACATTTCCCCGTCAGATTTGTATACTTCCAAAACGTTAGTCTCATTTCTTCTGTTTCATAGCAGATGGGCGATAAAAAGTTTTACCAGGTATCTTATAAAGTTAACAGTATTATTAGGATAAGCAGTAAGTCCATAAAAGTCATTTTCAACAATCGTAAGGTAGGTTTTCTTTTATCACCTGTTCACCGGAGCTTAGCATTATTATGTTTATGTAATGGCCAGTCTATTTGGGAAATCATCAAGGGAGCTGAACTCCACAATATTCACCTTTTCGTTCATGCTATTCGTGGACTTTAAGTTTATGTTATCATTCTATCATAGGCCCATACTATATGCACATGAATGTAAATCTTTGAATTACATGTACTCTCTTTATTTTCAAATTCTTTCATTATTGTGACATATCTGTTCTTGAATTATGTAATCGATTTCTATCATTCCAGAATGTATTACAAAATGTATGATTTTTATTTTGATTGATTTGTGTGGAAATGAAACTAAACTGAAACTGAATTCTATTGACCTCTTGTAATTGTTGAGATATATTTTGAACAAGAATAAACATCTTGCACTCCTTCTCTTCCATCTCCATTTGTCTCCCTCTATCATCAAACTTTCTGTATTTTTTCCTATCACATGATTACCCTCTCTCATGCTCTCTATACCCCCACTTACATGATCTTTTGTTCCCCCTCCCCCATCATGCTCATGTGCATCCCGTAGGTCAGTAGGTTTTCTTCTTTTCATTCGTATTGATTATTCATTATTCAGTTCAACCAATTTAGTTTCATAGCAATTTATATTTATTGAATTCTATACGTACTCATGTACCTGCTATCGTTTACAAACTATATTATTTTAAATTGTGATACTGGTGTATAAACAAAACAAACCCCTGAGTTTGAAAAAGTATACATCTCAGTTCATTACAGGCAAGCATGTGTCTTGTTTTGTTTTTGAAGGTGTTTTTTTTTTTTGCTCTCTGTTAGACTGGACCCCGCCCTGTTATCAGCTCAATGGGGCTACCCTACCTTTTATTTCCAAACATTCCAATTCTGAAAGTGCAAGATTCATCTTGAGACAAATAACAAGGCTCAGGAACAGCTGTTGACGATAAACTGAAAAGAAAGAACAAACAATCTGAATAGTGTATGGAATTATGCCTATCCCATCAGCTTCCCTTCTGAATTTCAATGTGTAAAATATATATTTCCAGTATAATTATATTTAGGGTAGTACAACCATGTATTTGGGGTAGTATAACTTTGTATTTAGGACTTTTTATATGCATGCCATGCTGATGCTTTATGATGTAACCAAAATAATTCCCTAAATGCTGATTGTTAAATATCACACCAAGTTCAAGATCATACAACTCTACACTGGCCTACATGTAATTCAAAAGGAGAAAAACAAAACACTTTGGGTGAAATTTTTTTCTGTAACTTTGGCTCAGGGCCATTTTTTGTGTGGGAGAATAAAACATTCAACAGATGTGTGTGGAAACAATTGCCGTCATCATGGTCATGCCTTTTTTTAAATGGATTCAAAAGCAAAGACAGAAGCTGTGGAGCATACAGAAATCTTTGTAAGGTTGAAAAGGAATCACTGTTATAAACTCTTTTTCAAAACGATGGGCGCATGTAGAGTTTATATGTATGTAGTGTAGGACGGGGGGTGCGTCCGGACACTTAACAAAACAAGCTGTCACGTTCGCCTTTGGAATTCACGAAAAATATGCATCAAATAGAAGTAGCCACCTGCCAGCATGAATAATCGTTATCTTTGATAGTGTTCAAGAGTTATTACACTCTTTAAATGACAATGTGAAAAGAAAATGAAAGTTGAAGAAATGGTAAGTAACGGTTAGCAGATATCGCATTGTGTTGGTCCAGAACATATCTTGCAGGAAAACTTTAAAGCTGACAGAAAGCCACGTATATACATATATATATATATATATATTTATATATATATAAGTGTAAGGAAATAGCATATATATATATATAGTAAAATAAGACAGACTGATATATATATATATATATATATATCAGTCTGTCTTATTTTACTATATATATTTTTTCTCACTTTATCTCTTATTTCTGTTCTTTTATTTAATTGTGTTTGTTGTAAAAAGAGCTGCAAGATCATCAAAAGTCCAGAAAAAGTGGAAAGGTGTAAAAGATATTTGATAATTTGTACTTCTTACGAAATCCCGCCACGAGATTTCTATACTTCAAAAATGTTCAGTATCATTGACTCTCTTTCATTATATGGATGAGCGAAAAAGTTCATGACAACACTGCCATTTCATGATCCGGTGCACCCCCCCCCCCCCTGCATAACACTCCTAAATTTGTTTCTTATTATCATTATTAGTAGGCCCTATTATCTGCAAAATAGGATCAAGTTAAAAAAAAAGCAGTGATTTCTTTAAAATGCAACTTTGTAATATAATAGTTCTATAGTCCAGAATTTTCTCAATGAGTCAAGTTGTGCCCAGTATAGAGACCTCTGATCCCCTTCCTCAATTCTACTTCTTCTTCTTTTTGGCATCTTTCTCTTCTTCTTCTTTTTGGCATCTTTTTCTTCTTATCTTCTCATTTTGGCTGCACAAGTACAAGCTGCGTGCATTCTTTTTTACAGTGCTGTTTTATATTAATTAGTTATAAAAGTTGATGAATATTGAAATTTATAATTGCAATAATTTTAAGCGCTGTGCGCAGGCTAAAATCTGATTATCAATGAAAAGTTTTCGGCTACATAGGCTAATACATGAAAAATGGGAGCAGTGTGCGCACTTTTGACCCGCAGGAAATTTCCCCCGGGAAAGCCGGATGCAGAAGCGGAGTTGAGCCCCTGACTCTGGCCTAAAGGGCACCCTCTGAAGAAAACAAACAATTACATTCAAAATACATGTAGGCCTATATGTAGCGATGTAACAAAGCACGATAAAATGAATTACTAGCAGGATATATGAGCATAAGGGAGAGAAAAAAGGAGCAAGGGAGAGGAAAAAAGAGCGAGAGAGAAAGAGAAGTAGGGATGAGCACTAGCGTATTTGAAGGGGTAAGGGTGGCAGTTTTGGCCTCTGACAAATTTCCGACCAATAAAATAATCAAAGTGATTTTTTAGGTAAGTGAAATTATTGCAAGGTAGATAATCATGAAATTGTTCTTAAAACCTCATAAATTATTGTCATTTAAAAATTGTTTTTTACGTTAAACTTGGGTCATGACACCAACCTCCAGAAATGCTGCGAAGGACATAGAATGGGTAAACACCAACAAACAAAACTGAACGCCGTTCTTATGTTAAGAATCGAATTCAGTCTGAAATATGCTCAAACATACGAATCAATAGATTAGAAATTCACCTGTCAAAAATTGGAGTGCAAAAGGAAATAATATTATATAGCCCAAAATTGAGTTCGCGCTCTCCACTCGCTCACAAGTAACTCTAACTTCATTGAATACCATTGTGATACTTTAATACTGTACAAATAATGTCGAAATCAAATCATTTTTTTTTGAATAAAGAAATGATAGGGAAATTTAACGTCTGCCGCCTACCCCCTCCCCCCTCCTCCGCTCATAAAGATAATTTCTCTCTAAAATTCATGTATCACCATTAGCTCGGATGTTTTGCCCCTCCTGACGTCAATATCTAGATACGCCACTGGGGAAGAGTTACCAAATTAGAATACATCAGTTTGTAGTACGAGGCTGCTGCTATGCATAGTGACCAAGTGGAAAATTGTGGATTTTTAAAAAATATATTTAAAAAAACTAACTCCGCCATTTGATATGAGTCTAGTGTGTATCTTCAGTGTTGGCAAAGATCTGAAAGGACGGGATTTTCCTTTTAATCAGGGATTATGCATGTGTGTCCGTGTAAATTTGCAGAAGGAGGGTAGATAACTTCCAGAGTTCGTAGAGATTCGTAGATGGGGCATAGATTCTTACGGCCTTCTTACGGCGCTCTTACGAAGTTCGTATGAACGCCGTTTAATTCGCAAGAAGAACTTAAGACCTTCTTGAGAAACGAAGTGATTTTCGTTCATGCAATGGCCTTAGAGTTCTTACGTTTTCCGTAAGAAAGTCATGAGTTATTCTTTCGTCAGACTTACGGCCATTTTACGAATTTTGTTGTCGCAAGATGGTCGTACGTACAACTCACGGCACTCTCAAGTCATTCGTAAGAAGATCTTACAATTTTTAAATATTTTGGTGGGTTGCAGAAAGGCGCTGTCGTGTACTGTCGAAAATTCTGTGACTGTTGAAAGTTTGAGGATTTGAACTTCGTGCGTTTGGCTTTATACCCCCTAAAACTTGACATTTGCACAAATTGTGTACGTACGCCTTACGAGCACCTTACGAACGCCTTACAAACGCCAAGAATGGTTTGTAAGAGCGCCGTACGGATCTCCGTTCGTAAGGCGATCTTACGAACGCCGCAAGAGCCCTCTATGAACAATTTAAAGCAGCTCTCATACATCTGAGAATGTTCATTACGAAAAGGTACGATTCTTTGCGACAAAAAAATCGCAGATTTTCCCAGCATTTCGTAATGAACATTCGCAGAGGTTCGTAACGTTCGTAAATGTTCGTAAGAATTCGCAGCCGAGTGCAGGCTTCGCAGAATTTTTTCAACATGTTCAAAAATTTCAGGAAACGTAACTATTCGTAATGTAACGTAACATATTCGTATTTCATTCGTATCTATCGTAACTCATTCGTATATTTCGTAACTCATTATTAATGACTTGACAGCCAAGAATTTGATACGAATTAATGCGAATATTACGAATATCTGCGAATTATCCATGGTGAACAGTGTACAATTGGAAAAATGTGGAGAGAATGTCATGAAAAGTTGCTGTAGAATTGTGAAACGCTGTGAAAACGCGCGGAAAATACGTCACTTCCGGTTATATCGCAGTCAATCGCAAACATTCGTGGATTTTCACATCGTTACCATTCGTATCCAAATTCGTAAAATATTCTCGCATGTATGCGAGAGGCTTAAGGCGTTCTCACGATTATCGTAAGAAATTAAGCCTTCTAGAATTGTCTCTGGACCCTACAAAATCTTCCGTGGTCCTTACGATGTTCTTACGACGTTCGTAGGGCCGCCTTACGAAGAGGGGGTTCCGTACGACGTTGAAAAATTCTTGGACAAGACCATCGACCAGGCTGCGAACCTACGAACGGTCTACGAACGGTCTAGGAACGCTGGTTTCGTATAGAGGGCCTTACGAATGGAGATCCGTACGGCGCTCTTATGAACGATTCTTAGCGTTTGTAAGGCGTTTGTAAGTTGCTCGTAAGGCGAATTAACGGCGTTCGTACGAACTTCTTGTTAAGACCGTAAGAAGCTATGCCCCATCTACGAATCTCTACGAACTCCAAAATTCTTACGAGCAGTGAGATTCGTACGAACGCATCGTTCATACGAACTTTGTGACCGTAGCTTAAGGAAGAAATTTTACAGTAGGCCTACAATATATTATCTATGATTTGCGTATAGTACATTTATTGAAATCGTTTTCATGTTTACTTTCGTTCCAACCCCTCCCCTTTTTTTTAATTGTCCCCCCCTCTCTCTCTCTCTCTCTCTCTCATCTTCTTCTTCTTCTTTCTAATTTCGCCATTCGATTGAAGGGGCATAGGGTTAGTAGCTAAGCCACTGGTCTGTAATAACAACTTTCTGCGACAGTTGCTTTGTGCTTTATTTCTTCAAATGTATAAGATTAAGGGGAGGGTTTCAAAATGGATTCTAGACAAGGTTTTGGACTAGAGGTAGGGTAAGTTATAATGTTTAGTCCAGGAACGAAATAAGAAATTTGGCTAGTGCATTATATTGACCACTATTCGCTTGAGCATTATGTCGTACATTCTGCTTCCATTGTCCTGGCCCGATGTTCCGCCGCCTCCGAAATGAGTCACTTATTTCGTGCGAAGGGGTCGGCTGGCACGGTCTTGATGGGTTACGAGGGCGAGGCGTGGCGTTTTTTGTTTTTGTTTTTGTTAGGGTTTTTCTTCTTCTTCTTCACCCTCCTCTTCCGTCCTTTACTGGCTAAACTGCATTCTCGGTTCTTTGTTGATTCTCAATTGCGCAGCGCCATGCTCGCTGCCCGGAGGGGCTGAGTCTGCGGGGCTCTGCGTTCTTGCGTTTTTATAATTGTTTTTATATTCTGGTATCATTGTGTATCAGTCGTTGCATGTACCTTTGCTTAGCTTCGGTGTAACATTTGCATGACTTTCTTATCTATCCGTTCCATTCATTCCCATGGGCCTTTGTATTTATATGCTCTTCTTTTATTTCAATTCTTAGGTGCATATACTATTTCACATTCAAACTTTACGTACACCGTTGAATTATTTTTTTTCTTCTCTCTCTCTTTAAAATTCTCTTTTTCCCCAACATTGTTCTGTTTCTTTGCATGCTTTAAAGAAAAATATGACACTCGTATCTTCCACCTGTATTTAATTTCTCAAGTGTTTTGAATCGATACTTAATAATATTGTTTATGTTTCAAAGTACAAGTAATATCATGCTTTCCATTAGCCTGTTTACATTCACATATACATTTTTTAAAATGAGTGCATCTTGAGTGTATTTCCTATAATATTATGCGTTACTATATTTATTGGGCGTCTCGCCAGGAACATGCTGGGATGTTCTACTATTGTTCATTAGCTCGCTCGTTCGCTCTGCCTACAAAGACCTCTGTGTTATGCTCTCTCGACTTGTACCTACATGTATTTTTTCTTTCTTTGTTTGTGTCAAGTCCTTCTTGCAATCCCTTCTCTGTTGTATGGTGTCAGTGTTCAGTTCTCTGTATTCAAATGTTTTTGTATCTGTACTTGTTCACATGTAAAACTGTCGTATATGTGTTTTCTTGCAGGACTTTACTATCCCCCAATTGCTTGCTTATGGCTATAAGCCCAAAGCTGAAAATGCAATATAATATTGAGATTTTGACTGTACTTCTATGGCCAGCTTAGCAGACGTGCCATTCCATTCTTTAAATGATGATGACCTTTTTGATTTATTAAACCATCAACAAATCACTCGAATGATAATTCTTAAAACTAAAACTTAAAACTGATGTAGCGTATAACCATTTTGTAGTAAACAATATAAACTCAGCAACAGAAATTTTCGACTCCTTACCCTGATCATGACCAAATTCAAAGCCCTTCATCTGAATATGTAACCGAGTCTCAATTTAAAAACCTCGCTAGACAATTTGCAAAAAGACACATTGGCCCGTATTCTGAACTCCGGTTTAACTTAAACCACGGTCTAAGTGTGGTTTAAACTCAGTCTAAAACTGCCTTTGAACCATAGTTTTGGAAAATTACATTCTGAAATCCGGTTTAACTTAAACTCCAGTCTAGTATGGCTTAACTTTGTACAGAAATTTAGACTGGACTTACGGTTTTAGTCAGGTTTGATTAAAGCTCTGGTTTAACTTAGACTGGAGTTTAAGCTAAACCCGAGTTCAGAATACGGGCCATTTTCTCTATTACACTTAAACATTAGAAGCTTAAATAAACACTTCGAAGAATTTCAATTGTTATTAGATAATCCATCCAAAACAGTCGTTTTCCATAATAGGACATACAGAAACTTGGTTATCCTGTGAATGCAAGCTACCAGTCGCATTAGATGGTTATGATTTTCATGTCAATAATAGAAAAATACACACCTGGCAGAGGTGTTGCATTTTTCGTGTCGCACAAGTAGGACTACACAATTATTAATGAAATTAACACAATGAACGAAATAGTAGAGTCTCTTTTTATCGAAATTAATGTTCCGGATACTAGAAATATAATTATAGGCATTATGTATAGTCCTCCAAGTTCCAACTCAAATGATTTCCTAGTGTACCTGACAGATTTACTCAAAAATCCACACTTCCTATTACAAAGACGTTTTCATAATGGGAGATTTCAATATTGATATATTGAAGCATCATAACAACAATATATCCCATGAATTTCTTGAAATATTTTTGACTGCCTCATTCTTGCCTTTGAAACCTACTCGCATGGCAAATCATTCCGCCACCCTTATTGATAATATTTTTTGCAATACTCTTCCTACCCCGGACTCTTCTGTAATTCTATCCGACATAGCGGACAATTATCTAATTATGTCACATTTTACCCTTAAGCGCTCATTAAACAATCCTCAGAGACCATCAAGACGGAGGCCTCCCAATGAAACATTGCCAGTCTTGGAGCTTCTTTAGACTTTTCTGACTGGTCGTGTGTTTATAATACTAATGACGTAAATTTATATTTTAATAATTTCCTTAACATATTTCATAATCAAATAACATGAAAATTGCAAAGGTCATATCCCTGTACAAAAAAGGTGATAAGTTGAATGTTAGTAATTATCGACCTATTTCTTTATTATCCTCCTTGTCGAAAATTCTAGAAAAAGCTATTTATCGTACAACCGTTAACTTTTTAAAAACTCATATTTTTTCCAATTTTCAATTTGGAATTTAGAGAAAAACATAATACAGAACATGCCTTTTTAAATTTTGTTGAGAAAGTAGGGCACGCTTTAGACAAATGTTCTCATCCGATCTGGTTGGTATTTTCTGGACTTCTCCAAGGCCTTCGACACCATCAATCACGACATCTTATTATTCAAACTTTCTCATTATGGGGTGCGTGGCAAGGCCTCGGAGTGGTTAATGAGCTACTTATCCAATAGACGACAGTATGTATTTTTGAATGATCATATATCCAATATGCAAAATATAAATTGTGGAGTCCCCCAGGGCAGTTTGTTGGGCCCTTTACTGTTTATTATTTATATAAATGACTTTTGTAAATCATCCGATGTCCTTTCGTTTATACATTTTGCAGACGATTCTAATCTGTTTTATTCCCACAAGAATCCAAATACTTTAGTCAATGTTGTAATGGATAAGAGCCAATAAAATATCCCTCAACCTAAAAAAAACCCCCAAATATATCCTCCTAGGACTCACTCTTCTGGCATCTCCATATAGAGGTTCTCACACTACCACTGATTGTAGTGTGAGCTCTGGATGCCTTTAAGCACGGTCTGAAAGCTTCAATCTCCTCTGGGTTACTTTTGAGCTGACCTTTGGAAGATTTTCGTACAGTTCCAAGTTCCTCATTCTCGATGCATACCTGTTGACGCTCAGAGCCATCCTTAACATTCTAGTGTTGCACCCATCAACCATCTGATTAATTCATTTTGTAAAAGTCCAGGCCCATACAGCAAAACAGACTCCGCCGTAGCTGTGAAGAGACGTATCTTTAGGTTTTTACGGAGGTCTGATTTCCATACTGACTTCAGGCTGTGGTATGCTGCCAAGGCCTTCCTCACCCTATCCACCATATCCTCCTCTGTGTTCCTGATTTTTGCTCCCAAGTACTGGAAGGTATCCACCAATTCAATTGGCTTCCCACCAGCGCTCACGATCCCCACTGGCCCCAAGATGTTCTCCACCAGATACTGCGTCTTGCTCTCATTTATCCGCAGTCCTACATTCATAGATACCTCCCCCACCTCTCTCAGTCAATGCTAATATTTCACCCTGGGGTACTCCAGTCTATATCTCACAGAACTATGTCATCCCATCAGGTGTGATAACCTGGGTTCTGGTGTTTGTGTACAGCAGTAATATAAGGTTCGCTATATTCTTGGGGATTCCATAAACCCGTAGGATGTTCATCAGGCGGTTTCGATCCAAAGAATCAAATGCTTTTCTGAAGTCATTGAACACCATGACAGCAGGAAGTCTCTTTGTTCTGTCACATTCAAGAATCATCCTAAGAATGAGATTGTGACTGGTGGTGAATCTTCCCTCTCTGAAGCCATTCTGGGTGTCTCTGAGCAGATCGAACTTCTCAATCTGTGGCTGGATTCGCTTCAGAATCATCCTGTTGAGGTCTTTACAGTAAGTGACGTCAATGAGATGCCCCTGTCAGTAGTTGTTGGTGTCAGTGAGGTCACCTTCTTTTGGTACTGGGACTATGTTACTTATCCCCCATTCATCTGGGACAACACTCTTCTCCAGTGCCTGATTACAGAACTCCAGGATGATATCACTAAAGTCACATCTCTTCATCACCTCCGGCGACACTCCGTCATCTCCATTCTCCTGTCTCGATGTCCACCTCATTGAATAGCTGCCTGATCGTCCTGGTGTTCTGAGCTGTGGGAGGGGGTTGTCCTAGTAAGGTCTTAAAATGGACCAGCCACTCCCCCTTCCTATCCTCAGGGCCAGGGCCTTTGGAACTGACTAGAACTCCCTCCCTCCCTCCCCGTGATTTCGTTGATGATCGTCCAACTCTCTTCACTCTTACACTTGTCTTCTCTCAACTCTCCTGATTTTCTCAATCAGCAAACGATCCCTCCCTGACTTCAGTGTAGTTGGCATAGATTTCTTCCTTCCTGTCCTCTACACACTTCTTCCTCTCCTCTGAAGGATCAGCACAGAACTCGTCCATAGCAGCTCTCAGGTGTTCTCTGGCTGCACACACTCTGGGATCTTCAGAGTAGTCATCTCTCATCTTCCTCTTCCTCTTCGGCACCAAGGCCTCCCCAGCTCTTCTACTGAAGTGGTGAAGTGAAGAAACTATAGGTGATAAAGCAGGAACATGAGAAAGGCATTTCCCATTCGTTTTGTACACAAAACTAAGAAATTCTAAATTTTTCGGGCTGACATGAGGGCACAAATGGTCATGTGACTTGGTAACGGTATGACCGATTTTTGTAAACTTGATGTCACAAGATGCGGAAGACTCTAAAGAAAAACTCATAAAGTGGCGTGGCGTGAAATACACTGGTTCAAAATGCGCAGCGATATTTGTCTGGGGGCCTCGGAGCTCCCCCTGTACATACAAAGGTTAACTACCCATCTCTCACCTGTTATGATATACCTGTTTGGCATTAAACTGATGATTGGTGTGAGCACCAAGGCTCTATCCTGGGTAATACACCCGTTGAATATTGCAATTAAAGAAAAAACATGCAGTTTGTGTCCGACATTATGAAAATGGAAAACTAGGGTCTAACGATAGATGTGTGTTTCTGCCAGATTCCCAATCGATAAAGGCCATGGTTATGCCAGACAAGGGTCATTGCTATAACAAACCTGTTGATAGAAAAAAAAGTGTAACAAGATCTTTGAATAAGTAACAACATTTGCCAATGGATTTCTAGCTGTCCTGCTGAATCTGGACTGTTGCCGAACAACGAACAGCTGCAAAACAAGGGGGAGTTAAAAAGTATGCGTGCTAGGCCTACAGAATTAATGGATATATAGGAAATATTGGCTGCTTCAAAATCTTATCCTCCTGCTTCTCCTTTGTAACATCTAAATGCATGTTGTAGTACATGAACGTGTAGATCTTGCTTTTCAATAGAGCCATATCAGTGTTCCTGCAGTTATCGAAATGGCCTGGAAGATGACTGTTGCATGTTCCAACTAGCAATGTCTTATCTGCAACCAACAGGTGCCCTTTCAAGGTCACATCTGAGTTCTACAAAGTGTTAAACCTGAGTACCAATGCACACAGGAGGAACTGCTAGAGGAACTGGTTGATCTAGTCTCCTTCAGGGCCTGACTTGATCTAGATCTAGTTTATATGCATGCATGTAGCTAGGTAAGAGCAGAATTTGAGACTACATAGGTCCAGACCTCCAGGTCCATGTAAACATCTGAGAGTGCAGTCTTGGAAGGTCAGAGCAACAACCTCTGCATGCAGGCTGTGTGACATCTACTCCGGCATAAAAGGTCAAGAGTTGTCTGCTCTTTTCAAGGGAGGTAGAAACTGGAGATTCTGAAAAAGGTTTTTGTTGGCTTTATTGGCGTTTGCCCAGATTTTTTCGAAACTGGCATCGGAAACTTATTACATTTTACCATTTTTTTTTTACCATGATCTACTTATTTAATGTTTTCAAATTGCCATAAATATTGTAAATATTTAATTGTATTGTCTCTTGTTATTAGTAATTAATTATATAATCATATCACGCCAATCATATCAAAGGAGCCTCCTTTGAAGGTCACACAGGTTGGCGAGAAAGGGCACAATCTAGACAGGCTGTTCAGGTCATGAATATTTTTATAACAAACAGTCAGATAATAGCTGCAAAAGGCTATTAGGCTAATAGCAGAAGATAAAGGAAAAGGTGTCTAATACGACAGGGTATTGTAGCAGATGTACTCCGCTTGCTTTCATTTTTTCTGTTTTTTTACTATCGCCATTGTGTTTCATGTCCTTTTGAGGAAGGATTGTGTTTATTCGTGGGAGTATGACCTTCGCCCCTAATAAATGGTTGGTAAACATGATTGTGACTGGTAGTCGTTCAATAATGTCATGGTTGCGGCGGTGCATGGGATAATAATGTCATATCAGGACTTTGCCCATAGCAACGGCCGTGTTTTGCCATGAAGCTGCCTATGAATAACTGACATTTTAATGGTTATCAAAGAGGTACCTTGAAGTACATTTTATATATTCTTGTCAACTTGCATTATGCTTTTGTATGTTATATCAAAATATATGTAAAGGCTATATTGTATTTTTCTTTTTTTTCACAATTTCAAAATTTGACTGATCGATTACCATGCCAATGTCTCTGGATCTTTTTGGGATTTATCTCTCACCGCCACCACCAGGGAAGATTATGAAAGAGAGTCTGCTGGTATATCCCATTAGATGAAACTGTGTCGGGGTGGGAGTACTCTTTCTATATATTATCCCATGCACTTTTACTATTAATTTTCATAAGTCTAGCATACTTACTTTATTTTTGTTTACATCAATGTGTTGTCATAGCAACTATCTATCAGACATGACCATTACCTTCAAGGGTACCAATCACTAAAAATATGTTACTCTGTATGTTACAGGTTCCATGTCATTCTACTGTATTCCAAATATGGGCTTCGAATATCACTTCTATAAAAAGATATTACAAGTTTGATTATACTTTCTATAAACATAAAAGCGACTCATGAGTAGACTACTCATGGCGCTTGTACGCGCTCGCCAAGATAAAGGCCCCGTTGCATAAAACTTACAATCAATGGTAACTCCCATTGAAACCTTCATTTTGATTGGCTAGTGAGTGATGTTACCATGGTAGTTACCAGTGATAGCAGAGTTACCATTGATGGTAAGTTTTATGCAACGGGGCCAAGGGCTTGCGCAGAACCCAACTCGGAGGTTCGGTTCCGCGCGAGCACCTTCATGTTATCCTTTATTTCCTTCATACTCCTAAACTTTTGAACTATAGAATTTCTGATAAAGTTCTTTGAGGTTAATTTTATACTTCTTAGCGGTATACAATTTTTTTTTCAGGTGGTTGGTACACTTTAAAAATACATCTAAAATACATCTTCATTGAAAATAATTTGGAGAGTTGGAAATTTATGTACTTCTTTCTTTTTTTGGGTAAGTGTTTAGATAGAGAAATACCCTATTTTTTTCTGAAAACATCAGTTTCAACCTGGTCGTTTCCATAGTAACGACCATATTATGCTATAAATACATTGTAGTATTACTTTGAATGACCAAGATTTTGATGGCAATCACGGTTCTAGGACTCCTACCCCCTGGACAACCACCCCCCGGATAACCACCCCTAGGATAACCACCCTCTAGGACAACTACCCCCTAGGGCAACCACCCTCTAGGACGACTACCCCCCTAGGACAAGTACCCCCCGGATAACTACCCCCCAGGCAACTACCCCCTAGGACAACCCCTGATAGCAGAGAGTGGTAAAAATGACGTGATATTGACGTGATATTTACGTCGTGGTTTACGTCTTTTTTACGTCCTGTAATTACGTCAATAAGACGACAACTTGCACCAACGCAAGACATCATGAGGACGTCTTATTTTGACGTCATCTTTACGTCTTCCAGGTCAGTGAATGACAACTTCATGACGTCTTGCAAATCACCAAATTACCACTTTATGACGTTTTTAGACGTCTTGTGGGTGGTAAAAAATGACGTGATATTTAAGTCATAGTTTACGTCTTGCAGGTCACTGAATGACGACTTCATGACGTCTTTTGGGCGTCTTGCAAATCACCAAATGACGACTTTGTGACGTCTATTGGACGTCTTGCTGGTCACTAAATGACCACTTTATGACGTCTTTTAGAGGTCTTGCGGGTGGTAAAAAATGACGTTATATTTACGTCGTGATTTACGTCTTTTTTACGTCCTGTAATTACGTCAATAAGACGACAACTTGCACCAACGCAAGACATCGTGAGGACGTCTTATTTTGACGTCATCTTTACGTCTTGCAGGTCAGTGAATGACAACTTCATGACGTCTTGCAAATCACCAAATGATGACTTTTTGACGTCTTTTGGACGTCTTGCTGGTGACTAAATGACCACTTTATGACGTCTTTTAGAGGTCTTGCGGCTGGTAAAAAATGACGTGATATATAAGTCATAGTTTACGTCTTTTTTACGTCCTGTAATTACGTCAATAAGACGACAACTTGCACCAACGCAAGACATCGTGAGGACGTCTTATTTTGACGTCATCTTTACGTCTTGCAGGTCACTGAATGACGACTTCATGACGTCTTTTGGGCGTCTTGCAAATCACCAAATGACGACTTTGTGACGTCTATTGGACGTCTTGCTGGTCACTAAATGACCACTTTATGACGTCTTTTAGAGGTCTTGCGGGTGGTAAAAAATGACGTGATATTTACGTCGTGATTTACGTCTTTTTTACGTCCTGTAATTACGTCAATAAGACGACAACTTGCACCAACGCAAGACATCGTGAGGACGTCTTATTTTGACGTCATCTTTACGTCTTGCAGGTCACTGAATGACGACTTCATGACGTCTTTTGGGCGTCTTGCAAATCACCAAATGACGACTTTGTGACGTCTATTGGACGTCTTGCTGGTCACTAAATGACCACTTTATGACGTCTTTTAGAGGTCTTGCGGGTGGTAAAAAATGACGTGATATTTACGTCGTGATTTACGTCTTTTTTACGTCCTGTAATTACGTCAATAAGACGACAACTTGCACCAACGCAAGACATCGTGAGGACGTCTTATTTTGACGTCATCTTTACGTCTTGCAGGTCACTGAATGACGACTTCGTGACGTCTTTTAAACGTCTTGCAAATCACCAAATGACGACTTTGTGACGTCTATTGGACGTCTTGCTGGTCACTAAATGACCACTTTATGACGTCTTCTGGAGGTCTTGCGGGTGGTAAAAAATGACGTGATATTTACGTCGTGATTTACGTCTTTTTTACGTCCTGTAATTACGTCAATAAGACGACAACTTGCACCAACGCAAGACATCGTGAGGACGTCTTATTTTGACGTCATCTTTACGTCTTGCAGGTCACTGAATGACGACTTCATGACGTCTTTTGGACGTCTTGCAAATCACCAAATGACGACTTTTTGACGTTTATTGGACGTCTTGAAGGTCACTAAATGACCACTTTATGACGTCTTTTAGAGGTCTTGCGGGTGGTAAAAAATGACGTGATATTTAAGTCATAGTTTACGTCTTTTTTACGTCCTGTAATTACGTAAATAAGACGACAACTTGCACCAACGCAAGACGTCATGAGGACGTCTTATTTTGACGTCATATTTACGTCTTGCAGGTCAGTGAATGACAACTTCATGACGTCTTGCAAATCACCAAATGACGACTTTTTGACGTCTTGCAGGTCACTAAATGACCCTTTATGACGTTTTTAGACGTCTTGCGGTAGATAAAAAATGACGTGGTATTTACGTCGTGGTTTACGTCTTTTTTACGTCCTGTAATTACGTCAATAAGACGACAACTTGCACCAACGCAAGACATCATGAGGACGTCTTATTTTGACGTCATCTTTACGTCTTGCAGGTCAGTGAATGACAGCTTCATGACGTCTTTTAGAGGTCTTGAGTGTGGTAACAAATGACGTGATATGCTAGACCCCCAAAAGACGTCAAAGAATCGTCATTTGGTGAACTGCAAGATGTCCAAAAGACGTAATAAAGTCGTCATTTAGTGCCCCGCAAGACGTTAAGATGACCTCAGAATAAGACGTCCTCATGACGTCTTGCGTTGGTGCAAGTTGTCGACTTATTGACGTAATTACAAGACATAAAAAGACGTAAATCACGACTTAAATATCACGTCATATTTTACCACCCGCAAGACGTCCAAAAGAGGTCCAAAAGTCGTCATTTGGAGATTTGCAAAGTCATCATTTAGTGACCTGCAAAACGTAAAGATGACCTCAAAATAAGACGTCCTCATGACGTCTTGCGTTGGTGCAAGTTTTAGACTTATTGACATAATTACAGGACGTAAAAAAAATTAAATCACGACTTAAATATTACGTCATATTTTACCATCTGAACCACTAATTACAATCTGTTTAAGTGTAATGACGACCTGTCAAAAGCATTCATGAGCACATGGATACCAAAATTCAAAGTACATACATGTACAATCACTGAAAAATAAGTTATGCATAATATACAAGGCAGACATAAAATCAGTTTCACATTTTTAATACCACTGGTATGAAAATCAGCTGCAAACATCCATTCATAAAACATACATAACAATGATAATCAAAACTGATGTGTGAGTAATTATATACAGGTATATGTTAACAGGTGGATTAATAAATCACACAGTGGGAAACACAAGCTACCCTAATGAAAAGAGTTGTGAAAATGAATGGAATTTTGGCACGAAGTAAAAAAAGGGTAAGAAGGGTAAGTATTTGAACATTTACCAAAAAACAGCATCACTGACAAAATTGGAGGGGAAAGTACCTGATTTCTATGGTCTCAAAAATGGTAATGTTGAATGTACATGAATTACTAACTCATGAAATAGCTTGAGTATAAGATTTTGTTAAGAATGTTAACAATGTTTTGCCTCATTTGCATGAAGTAGATACTCAAAATGCTGAATTATTTGCAAAGCATTTTTTTTTTTCAATTTGGGTTTGAATCTAGATCTTGCACCAGAACAATGTTTTATACAAGAACAAGGAAAAAATAAAGAAAGTTAATTATGGAACGAAATGCTAGGAATCTATGTAAGACAACAAACCAAATGGTGGAACTGTAATCAGAATAAGTTGGTTCAAAATAATGCAAGTTGATTTACCCTTGAATTTTTTTGACAAATATATTTTTCACAAGGAAAAATGCCTGAATGAAGCATATTAATTGTACGTAGCATTTCAGTCCAGTTCATAAGAAATAAATACGTACAACTTGGTGACTATGAAAAGTCCATTATTAACATAAAATTCATAGTGGCTCTTTGAATAACTGATGTAAATGTATAACGAATGAATTCTCTGTCCTGTGGATTGGCAGACGAATATAGTCTTAGGAGTAATAAAATAAAAAAATTTGAGTTATGAAAACTGCAACTCTCAATCATTGCAAGATATGGCATATTGACAAAATCTATCAAGCTCTTCTCCTAAAGAAAATGCGCTATTGGTAAAAATACCCTTTTACATCTACCAATATATTCTGCAAAAAGTATGAAAGTGCTGAAAATTGCATACACAGTTTCAATTCAGTTCAATTTTATTTTAGTTTCTAATATTTTATATCAAATAAAACTTTGTCATATGTTTAAAGGTTATCAGGAGTACTTGCAGTGTGATTTCAGTTTGACACTAACTTTACTTTTGAATTGCTTGTCAATTGCCATGTTTTAACTTCAAATTCTACAAATATTTAGGACATTTTAGGTGCTTTATTTTCATGGAATGTATTCATAAAATGCTTTTAGGTTTGATACAAATGGATGGGAACTCTCTCCATTTTCTTCCATACATTACCAATACTCCAGATGACATTTAAATGTACATTTATGGACAGAACTAACTGCAGTTTAGTATAAGTTTAAGTTTCATGTCATGCAATCATGAAACAAGTAGAACATTTACATTTTATGTGAATAAAACATTTAGCGCTCCTTATGGAGATAGAGGCACCGAAATTGTATATGAAATACATGCAAGCATCTGTGGAATTCTTAAGAGCATCCTAAAAAACAGATAGTTGTTTGAAATATAGAAGAAATCCACTCCAGAATTTATTTTTCTTATTTCATGAGAAAACATCATACAGAACAGTACAAATGTCACACAAATCTCATACAGGAAGATATGACATTTCAAAATTTCATTTTTATTTTCTTGACCAGTCCTTGCAAATATTTAAATGGGCGAGTAGATGTCATCACCTCATAATTTTTTTCAAATACACTGTATATGGATTTCTAAAAAAACTTTAAGCTCACACTCGTAACACATATCCCCATGGCAAAATGTATTATTTCTCCTTTATTTCGGGCGGTGATAAGACAACCCAGGTAGCAAGCCCATATGGGGATCATGTAGGCCCCATATGGGTTTGCATATGGGTCCCACATGGGAATGCCCATATGGGCCCCATAAGATTTTGCACCCAAGACCCATGTGGGTCCCATATGGACCATCCCAGATCGCCAATATGGGTTTGGCCTCGGGCCCATCTGGGTATAAATGTGGGCAATATGTGGGTAAAATATGGGCTATCCCATATGGGTAAAATATGGGCTATCCCATATGGGTATTATATGTGGGTTCCCATATGGGTCCCACATGGGAATGCCCATACGGGCCCCATAAGATTTTGCACCCAAGGCCCATGTGGGTCCCATATGGGCCATCCCAGATGGTCAATATGGGTTCGGCCTGGGGCCCATCTGGGTATAAATGTGGGAAATATGTGGGTAAAATATGGGCTATCCCATATGGGTATTATCTGTGGGTTCCCATATGGGTCCCACATGGGAATGCCCATACGGGCCCCATAAGATTTTGCACCCAAGGCCCATGTGGGTCCCATATGGGCCATCCCAGATGGCCAATATGGGTTCGGCCTGGGGCCCATCTGGGTATAAATGTGGGAAATATGTGGGTAAAATATGGGCTATCCCATATGGGTATTATCTGTGGGTTCCCATATGGGTCCCACATGGGAATGCCCACACGGGCCCCATAAGATTTTGCACCCAAGGCCCATGTGGGTCCCATATGGGCCTTCCCAGATCGCCAATATGGGTTCGGCCTGGGGCCCATCTGGGTATAAATGTTGGAAATATGTGGGTAAATATGGGCTATCCCATATGGGTATTATCTGTCGGCTACCATATGGGTTCCACATGGGAATGCCCATATGGGCCCCAAAAGAATTTGCACCCAAGGCCCATATGGGGCCAATAAAGGCCGTCCATATGGCTATAATATGGGTTCAGCCTGGGGCCAATCTGGGTATAAATGTGGGCAATATGTTGGCAAATACTAGGCTATCCCATATGGGGCCCCATAGTATTTTGCACACAAGGCCCATTGGGGACCCATATGGGCCATACCCGATGGCCCATATGGGTTTAATCTGGGGTCCATCTGGGTAATATATGGGAACAGTATGATTGATCCCATATATTGTGTTCCCCCATGGGCCCCCTCATGGGCCCGAAATAATTTAGCAACTGAGATTTACAATAGGCCTATTTTGGTCTATTCATTCGATACAAGGGGACAACTCCTAAATCGGTTTTAAGGAAAGTCATGGGACACAAAGACTACTTGATCATGCAATCATCATCAGCCTCTCACCACAGCTATGCCAGTACAACAAACAACAACATTAAAATGAAAAATGGGGGTTACTTGAAATATAAGTTGCCGGTGACCTGCCATGCAACCTGTGTACATACATGTATGTCACAAATAATGAGTATTGCCTGTGGAATTTTGTCTTGAAAACAGACCTGTTTGCGCGGTCAACAAATTTCTGAGCATGCCTATATATGAAGTACCCCCACCAAACTCATTCACGCTGACATGTATTCACTTATTGCTACATACCCAATAAATTTACTCCAGAGTAGTAATTAGATTATCAAAGTATATAAACATTTTTTATTATAAATATGCATGTATAAATGATATTTTCATCAAACAAAAATTTTACTTTTAAGTTGGGAATAGGCAACGACATACATGTATTTTATATTGATCTGCAAATATATTTTCACTTATTCGTACATGCCCATGAAATTTACTCCATAGCAGTAATTAGATTTCCATGAAGTACCCCATAAATCAAATTCATGCAATCATGTATTCACTTATTTCTACATAGTTTTACCCATTAAATAGTAAGTAATCATATTTCACAGTAAACCTTTTTAATATTAGAAATTAATACTTTGTAGTTGGTAAGGAATTAAAAGATTTCTTTCCCCCGGTTGCTTGCTTACAAACATACGCTAATTTGCTTTCTTAGCTGTCAGGTTAAATAAATTATCAATCAATTAACCACCATAATGTTCATCTTACAAAAAGAACTGGAGATTTTTCATTTTAAGCTTGGGGATATGCAACGACATACATTATTGAAGTGAAAGAAGCTTAGGAGTCTACCATTAAAAATGATAATGGGATTTTAATGGAATCATTTGTCATACAATTCATTTTGTGACACATCACATGGTATTGGAAGTGTGTTTAGATACTGTAAGTACAATTTCTAAAGAACAGCCTTGGCAACACACTTAAAACAAACTTAAAAGAAAAACACATTGTGAAAATAATAAATAATGGAATATTGTATTGGTTAGGCAGTTTATATCACGGTCCTTCTCACTATTGAAAAAAATATGCATCTGTTCGGAAGGGTCGACTCCGGATTATAGCTTGCCACTACATGTGTCATGGTTAAGGCGGTACCCCGAAACAATTTCACACTATCCATTTTTCGCCATTAGTTCCTTCATAACGTGCAGGCTAGTGGAGTTCAGTGTCAAGCCCCATGAGTTTAGAATGTTCTTTCAGAAATGCATGTATCTTATCACAAAGAGCTGAGTAAGTAATATTTTAATACCCAAAGGCCCAGTTGGCGAATTCATCGAATAACAGAACGGCGCGCCAGAAGTAGAATGAATTGATATATATACAATAGACTTTCTCCTCCAGTTGTAATCTCTAGGCCTCCTTCACCATGCATACATTAAAGATGATTAATATGCTGTATTTGTTATTACAATCACATCATGCTATCCAAACGATAAGGTTAAACAATAGTTGTTTCCATCTGGCACTTCCTCATAATTATCCAAATTACTGGTCAACATCTAATGAACCTGCGGTTTTTGTTCATCAGTTGATTGTGCATTCCCCCATAGTTGAGATGCATACACGACCAGGGCATGTTGAAAGGAGTTTTCCCGGCCTTCATAGTATTCATAGTAAACATTTCTTCAGTTCCGAATACTGCAAACATTTTCCTGCAGGTACTACTTATGGTGCCACCTTAACAGCTTCATCCATCCAGTTTGGATATAATCATGATATAATCTTAACACGTGCCAGAAGTCTTCTTCATTTTGTCCTTCTAGAATATACGTTAATTTTACTTTTTAGTTGTTGCGTTACTGCTTATGCTGTTTCCTCGTACCGTTGTTGTTTTCTCGTCTATTTGCTGGATCTGAAACAACAGAGTGAGATATATGTACATGTAACAAATTTCACAAAAAATATTACACTAGCATATTTACAATATTAAACTTTTGTAGTGAAATTTGCAAATATGCTACAATTTTTGATTACCAATGCAGATATTTTTTAAAAAGCAAATCTAAATGTTAGCTCGTTTTTTCTCTCTCCTGCCCCTCCCCTTCTCTCTCTCACTCTCTCTATATACCACATATACGAGACATCATGCCGTTTCCATAAAATAAAAAAAATCAAAGAGAGTCGGGTCCCACCCCCCCCCCCCAAAAAAAAAGAAAAGAAAAAGGAAAAAAAGAAAACATATAGAAATATGGATAATACCTATTGACCCATGCAAAAGGAAATGACAAGAAATATAGCAGAAAATAAAATGGTGTATGGAATAAATACAATACTGATACAGAAATAAGGGGAGGGGAGAGAAATAGAGTGCAAGAAAGGCAACTTTATAAAGATATCAAGATCATCTGTATATTTTGAGAATGGTAGTAATGACACATCAATTATTCATTTATGGCAGATGTTCCTCACATGAAGCGAACAATAACATTATTATGACATAATGAACTATGACATTCATCTTGTCTTGAAATTGAAGCTGCATAATTATGTTCTTAGCCCATATACATGGAAAGCCAGACCAAAACAGACCAGTAGGGAATGTAAACTATCACGCGGTGGGTGAACGATATGACCCAGGCATACTTCTTTCCTCTTTGGCCTTGCAACTTAAACAATGAGAGTATTAAGCTAAGGTAAACTGCACTATGAACATGGCGAACAAAGAAGCGGACAAAATATACGGCTCCTCATTGTACCTTCCACAATTGCCCTGGTAGACAAAAGAACATCCCTTCATTGCTATTATGTAAAACTATGTAGAACAGGTGTCACATGCATATTCACCTGTTCTGCTTATTTTACATAATAGTAATGAAGGGATGTTCTTTTGTCTACCAAAGCAATTGTTCATCGTGTTCATAGTGCTGGTATCTCAACTCAATTAACATTTCTCTATCAATTCACTCATAATAATCCCACAAAAGACAGTCATGGACCAGAAAATGTCACTGGATGGTACATCTCAGGCTATATATGTACTTTTAAATTAATAAACAATATCAAAGAGAAAATGGAATTTAGAAAGAAATGATAAGATATAAAAAGCAGCTTACCTTCAAAGAGCAGGGAGGCGATGTGTAGTGCTTCCTTCGTAAGTAGTAGCAATGGAATGCCGTTTCCTCAAAAGGTGGCGCAGGTTTGAAAAGTGGACTCAACCATTTGTACTAGGGGTCAAAAGCACATGGGGGTTGGGAGGTGCTTTCATTTTCTCTTAAGCACTTCTCACATTATTTAGGTCTGCATAGATTAATAGAGTACCGAAGTGCTGACGTCATATTCGCTCGTCGTCCAGGTTACTAGTTCTAAACAACAAAGCCCGTGCTTGAGGTTCACCGCGAAATCAGTCAAGCAACGGGCTGGAGCAGGGCAAATTCAGTGTTTGTTGCCGGTGTGATCACCACGCCATTGTTCAGCACAAAATTGTTTAGAACCAGCAACCTTGACAACTTGGGCGGTATGACGTCACACTTCGGTACTCTATTACCGTTTGATAAGTTAGGGCCAGTATAATGACAACAAAATATGAATTCAGTTTGCAAATGTGTACAATGTAGATCTTTAATAGTATGCTGATAATTGTTTTGTCAGAAGTATGTACCCCTCAAGAATATGGGTTTACCCAGTTTATGATATACACATCTTACCCACATGGGTTCGCCCAGATCATTCCAATAATGATACCCACATTGGGGTTTACATATTTTAACATATGGGTTTGCCCAGGTCATTTCAAAATGACACCCATTTGGATTTTGGAATATCATACTCATATGGACTTGCCCAGCTTACTCCCATATGAAACCCATATGGGCATTCATATGTCTTTCCCGAGGGGTTTGCCCTGCTTATTCCCACATGATACCCATATGGGCATTTAGATATGTTTCCCAGATGGGTTTGCCCAGCATATTCCCATGTGATATCCATGTGAGCATTCATAATATGTCTTTCCCATATGGGTTTGGCCAGCTTACTTCCATTTATTACCCATATGGGTATTGACATATATATCCCATTTGGGTTTGCCCAGCTAATTTCCACGTTATACCCATGTGGACATTTGCATGTCTTTCCCATATCGGTTTGCCCAGTTTATTCCCATGTAATACCCATATGGGCATTTACATGTCATTCCCATATCGGTTTGCCCAGCATATTCCCATATGATACCCATATGGGCATTTACATGTCATTCCCATATCGGTTTGCCCATTTTATTCCCATATGATACCCATTTGGGCAAATATATATGTTTCCCAGGTGGGTTTGCCCAGCTTATTCCCATATGATACCCATTTGGTCATTAACATGTCTTTCCCATTTGAGTTTGCCCAGCATATTCCCGTATGATTCCCATGTGGACATTTGCATGTCATTCCCATATCGGTTTGCCCAGTTTATTTCCATGTAGTACCCATATGGGCATTTACATGCCATTCCCATATCGGTTTGCCCATTTTATTCCCATATGATACCCATTTGGGCAAATATATATGTTTCCCAGATGGGTTTGCCCAGCTTACTCCCATGTGATACCCATATGGGCATTTACATGTCTTTCCCATTTGGGTTTGCCCAGCATATTCCCATATCATACCCATATGGGCATTTACATGTCATTCCCATATCGGTTTGCCCAGTTTATTCCCATGTTATACCCATATGGGCATTTACATGTCTTTCCCATTTGAGTTTGCCCAGCATATTCCCTTATGATTCCCATGTGGACATTTGCATGTCTTTCCCATATTGGTTTGCCCAGTTTATTCCCGTATGATACCCATGTGGACATTTGCATGTCTTTCCCATTTGGGTCTGCCCAGCATATTCCCATATGATACCCATATCGGTTTGCCCAGTTTATTCCCATTTTATACCCATATGGGCATTTACATGCCATTCCCATATCGGTTTGCCCATTTTATTCCCATATGATACCCATATGGGCAAATATATATGTTTCCCAGGTGGGTTTGCCCAGCTTATTCCCATATGATACCCATGTGGGCAAATATATATGTTTCCCAGATGGGTTTGCCCAGCTTATTCCCATATAATACCCATTTTGGCAAAAATATGTTTCCCAGATGGGTTTGCCCAGCTTACTCCCATGTGATACCCATTTGGGCATTTACATGTCTTTCCCATTTGGGTTTGCCCAGCATATTCCCATATGATACCCATATGGGCATTTACATGTCATTCCCATATCGGTTTGCCCAGTTTATTCCCATTTTATACCCATATGGGCATTTACATGCCATTCCCATATCGGTTTGCCCATTTTATTCCCATATGATACCCATATGGGCAAATATATATGTTTCCCAGGTGGGTTTGCCCAGCTTATTCCCACATGATATCCATATGGGCATTTACATATGTTTCCCAGATGGTTTTGCCCAGCTTATTCCCATATGATACCCATATGCTCATTTGAATATGTTTCACAGATGGGTTTGCCCAGCTTATTCCCATATGGTACCCATATGGGCATTTACAGATGTTTCCCAGATGGGTTTGCCCAGCTTATTCCCATATGATACCCATATGGGCATTTACATGTCATTCCCATATGGGTTTTCCCAGTCTTTTCCCATATGGTTCCCATATGGGCTGGCCCAAGTAGATCTCAAAATGGGTTAACCCATATGGGTCCCACAAGGGATACATATGGGATTTATATGGGTTCCCTTTTGCCCAGATGGCCCAGATGGCCCGGATGATGCCCATATGGGCCCCACATGGTCCTGTTACCTGGGAAGTTTTAGATTCTCATAGCTGAAATATGAAACTTTTGTCATTTCTGTATATGAAAAGGATAGCAAATTGTGAGGCAATGATATCATCACCTCGCTCATTAAAACACTAAGGACTGGTCAAAAAGTGTTTTTCCCCCAAAATATGAACTTTCATAATGTCATAACTTCCTTATTACTTATCCAATATCTTTTAGCATTGTTTCATATTTAATTTGTTTCTGTATGTTTTAAACCTGTAGAGAGGATTCTTTCTTTAATTATTGCCAGTTGTAACTACAGCTTTTTACAGATTATTTGAGTATTCCTCTGTGTCCATTGGCAAGGCTTCTTCTTCCTCCTGCAGTTCTGGAGTTACAGGCCTCCGAAGCTCCAGATCATTCTTTGGTACGTTTCGATAAATGTACTTCAAGTAGTATTGACTTTCCACCTCGTCAAGCGGAGCAGATCTTGTCCGTACGTTGCCCCTCACAGTCGCTGGAAAAGAAATAGAATTTGAAAGGAAAAAATAATTAAAAATTTAAATATGACCTCTCAGATCCGAAAGATACTGTATTGCTTCACTTCTTTTATGTCTCACATTTAGCAAATACCTGAAATACATGGCCTGAAAATAAACTGCAATGGCCTGAATTCAGGCTTTTGCCTGGAAACTGGCATCTTTGTACACATATACTGACCACTAAAATTGTTTTGTAGACCTTTCTTTTTTTTTTCTTTTTGTACCACGGGAGATGGCGAGTTCACTTCTAGGAAACTTTGGCAGTAACAGGCGCGGATCCAGAGGGGGGCGCAAGGGGCGCGCGCCCCCGCCCGTTTTGTCTGACAAAGTATGCCCCCGGACCCCCTAGATGGCCGTTTGGCTTCGTCAAGCGGAGGGTTCCTCAGTGTGCGCCCACTTTCTGAAATGCGCCCCCCTTTCTGAAAATCCTGTATCCGCCCCTGAGTAAAGCTGTTTTTCAATTAAAAACAGAATGCTAGAAGCATAACGAACTACAAAAGGCACCAGTTCAAACACTGTAATGAAGCTAACAGCCCTTAGAGGTAAAAACATCTCTGAAGATCTTTATCTTAATTTCTGCCTAATGATGCAAACAACAGTCATTCTGGATTAGAGCATTATGGCAGTTAAGCAGGGGGAAGGCAGAAAGAGTTAAGCATACAAACATACCTATTTGACAATATTTTGAAACACTGAAAAAATATATATATATATATATATATAAACACCTATCGGGTACATTAGGAGGACAGTTTTTGTTCTTTTTCTTTGTCCAACTGTCGACTTAATGTACCAACTGTCGACCTAATGTAGGGGTCTCTATTATGACGAAATAAACTGTATTGTCAACTGTCGACCTAATGTACCCGTTAGTCAAATATACATATATATATCCAAGTTATATATATCCAAGTTACTTTGTGATAAATAATGTGGGGGTCCAAAAAATAATTTAAATGTAATCTTCTAGATGTCTGCAACTATCTGCTTATGATTCAAGAAGAAAAGAAAATCAACAGACTCTTCTGAAGATGAGAAAATGTATATACATCTAATTACCAAAGATAACATCTATCATCGCCTTATATCCCGAAAACTTGTGCTTCTGCCACGTTGTCCCATCCAACTGAATTGCACAGACAACTGAGGGTCCATCATTGTGTCCAGCACACGCCTTACTGATTCTTTGGTGGCCCCTCCACATCTCTTTAAGTATGACATCTGGAAAAATGAAAGGGAATAGCAGTAAACATGTATTATTCTCACTTTCATGCATCTTCCTATCTGATTTAAACATGCATAAGATCTCACAATTGAAACCGATACTGATTTCAAAAGTTCTTTCAAACTTAATTATTCCAAGCAGAGGTCAATTTCATTATAGGCATGCAAACTCTGGAAGACCTACAAGGTGGATGCAAAGCATTGTTTTTCCTCCTGCAAGCTCTGTAAACAACCTGAGGCTGAAATTGATAACTATATTGCAAAGAAAATGCATTTAGCAGCAGCTTTGCAAGCAAGACAAAAACAAACTTGCTGTTTGAAGTCATGACATAGCTGCAGAACAATTAATTGACCTCTCCTGTATGTAATAATGGAAATATAATATTCTCCAAAAATAATTGTCAATTTCAATTCTGGAATGAACATGCATGTCACAAACAGTATATTTAATCCAACTTTCTACAATAAACAAATATGCTGTTGAAATTCTGATAGTTAATTTTCCCAATTAAGTTGAATGTTGCATAAATAATTGAGTATAAAGTGCAGAAGAAAGTTAATGAATCAACTGTATAACACTATTATAAGCAGATAAAGACACTCACAAATTGCTTTTTTTGGAAGATCCTCCTGAAGGATCGTGTTGATCTCACATAAGTCTTGAACGTTATTAAGTGGAAGAGAGGGTATTCCTTCTGGTATATCAGCAATTTCAGCCACTCTGCCCTTCTCCATTTTGGCACGGATTGCCCCAAGAAGTTTCCGGTTTTCCCTCACCTCCGACATGACTTCCTCCATCTTATTATGCAATCGTCTCAATTCTGAAATTAAATTGAAATATGAGAGCATTTATTTTTGTTTCTTTTTTGTATTTTTTCCTTATTCAATCGTACATATTGTACATTCCAATCCAATCAGGGTATTTATATAGCACCAATGTCTAGTTGCCTAATCAAAGGCGATGTTGAGACTGAAAAAAATACCAAAATGTCTCTTTTGATTTCTGCCTGACACCATACAATTTTAGGGAAATTATTTATTTCCCCCTAATTTTATACCTTCAATTTCATGACATTTTTAATTTAGAAACACATTTGATGTGACATTTGGGAGTAAATTTCATAACCTTTGAACTGGGCCATATTTGCCCACGATCTAATCGGCTCATCTCGTGTCATGCACTGCCGGTTTCCCTGAGCCAAATAGGAACAACATTCATCCAAGGGTTCTCTTGATATTGTGTAGGTGCGATTTTGTTCAGGCAGATGGATGGACCGACAACCTGAAAACATAATGCACCTACAAGCCCTAACAGGAGTATAGGCAATAAAAGACAATCATAGAATATGTTTGGTTTGTTTAGAAATTTCGAATTTTTCACTCTTTTTTCTGAAATGTACGTATGAACAGATCGAGGTGCCATCATGAATGCCCCCCCCCCCCCAAGAAAAGAATAAGTGACATAAACTAATAAATAAATCAAATGAAGGAATAAATTCATCAGAGACTTGCCTGATGGTGCCTTATATTTAAAAGCACTTCACTCTAACTCTAACAGTTTAATATTACAGTAACGTTAGTAACAATATTATTGGACAAAAAACATAGCCTATAGGGTACACTGCCTAACAGTTAGTATTTAGTCTACTTATTTCGATGTTTACTTCAATGTAAGTAGACTTAACTCTGGCAGTATTTAAATGATCACTAAATGATAATTTGTAATTGTATATATAATTTAATGTCCCATGAAAGTGACAAAATACAACACTCAGCAGATGCATAATTTCTACTGTAATGTATAATAACGGTCACTTGACAAATGTGATTGATAGTATACTGACAGTTCTACAAACAGTGTGACTAATAATAACACACGTTTTCTCACTATGAACATGGCAAACAAAGAAGCGGACAAAATATACAGCTCCTCATTGTACCTTTCACACTTGCTCTGGTAGACAAAAGAATATCCCTTCATTGCTATTATGTAAGATTATGTAGAGCATGTGTCACATGCATATTCACCTGTTCTACTTATCTTACATAATAGCAATGAAGGGATGTTCTTTTGTCTACCAGAACAATTGTGGAGGGTACAATGAGGATCTGTATATTTTGTCCGCTCTCTTTTGTCATTGCATGCATCGTGTTCCTAGTGTCCATCTGTTACTGTCTTAGCTACACATAATGCACAGTGTGGTGTGAATACCTAACTTACTTGCCACGAAACCTGAACTTAAACTTTGATGGAAGGTCTTTAGAAGATCAACGAAGACGAGTTCGTATGCCTAAGAAGTTAGAGTAACCTGTTCCACTGCTACTTTTTCACATGCACACACTCCACGCTGTGTCGAGCAGCGCGGCAATGCACGCACGTGAAACGACGGACGAGTAAAACGATCACGTTAAAAAACACACAAAAAAAAACCCCAAAAAACCAAAAAAAAAAAAAAAAACCCATTATGTCAGCAAGATAATTGTATACATTGCGTACCGGCAAAAGGTACCGGCCGTGCATACCTAGCCTGCCAGGCTAGCCGTGTATCAATATCACGCGCTAGTTGAGTGGCTCGATGACGTAGCCTGCAGTCAATACTGTATCATTTAATTGTATTAATTATCCTTTCTTCTTCTTTCCCTTATGTTTGCAATAGCAAAAAATTATTTAGCTTTTATATCCAAAGTCTAGCGAATGCACGTTCTGATATCCCTTTTTTCTAGGGCACATATCGAACCATAAGTTGTATGTTGACGTCAAAATCACGTCATGAACTAGTCAATAAAAAAAAATAGACATTGTCTAATTAATCCCAAACTGTTCCCATGTTTAGATTTAAACTGAATAATCGTTCATAAGTGGTAAATAAAATTACGTCATGAACTAGTCATTCGGAGCTGGTCGTCAGTTGGCAATGAAGTCACGTAATAATTAGGTTTTTTTTTTGGTCTTGAATAATTGTTCATATAAGTGGTAAATAATTGACGTCAAAATCACGTCATGAACTAGTCATTCTTAGCTGGTCGTGAGATGGAATGGAAGTCACGTAATATTAACGTCGAATTTTGGTCTTGAATAATCGTTAAACAAGTGGTAAATATTTGACGTCAAAGTCACGTCGTTAACTAGTAATGGATAGTTCGTAATAATTACGTCGTCTTTTAGTCTTGAATAATCGTTCATAAGTGGTAAATAATTGACGTCAAAATCACGTCATGAACTAGTCATTCTTAGCTGGGCGTGAGTTGGAATTGAAGTCACGTAATAATCACGTCGTTTTTTGGTCTTGAATAATCGTTAAACAAGTGGTAAATACTTGACGTCAAAATCACGTCGTGAACTAGTCATTCTTAGCTGGTCGTGAAGTCACGTAATATTAACGTCGATTTTTGGTCTTGAATAATCGTTAAACAAGTGGTAAATAATTGACGTCAAAATCACGTCATGAACTAGTCATTCTTAGCTGGTCGTGAGTTGGCAATGAAGTGACGTTATAATTACGTCGTTTTTTAATAGGTCTTGAATTGTTCATATAAGTGGAAAATAACTGACGTCAAAATCACGTCATGTGAGTTGGAATAGAAGTCACGTAATATTAACGTCGAGTTTTGGTCTTGAATAAGCGTTAAACAAGTGGTAAATACTTGACGTCAAAATCACGTCATGAACTAGTCATTCGTAGCTGGCTGTGAGTTGGAAATGAAGTCACGTAATAATTACGTCGTTTTTTGGTCTTGAATAATCGTTCATATAAGTGGTAAATAATTTACGCTAAAATCACGTCATGAAATAGTAATGGATAGTGCGATTCTTAACTGGTCGTGGGTTGGCAATGACATGACGTGATAACTGCGTCGTTTTTTGGTTTTGAATAATCGTCCATAAGTGGTAAATAATTGACGTCAACATCACGTCAGGGATTAGTCATGGATGGTGAAATAGCTGATCGTCAGCTTGCTATGAAGTGACATAATAATTACGTCGTTTTTTGGTCTTGAATTGTTCATATAAGTAGAAAATAACTGACGTCAAAATCACGTCATGAACTAGGCATTCGTAGCTGGCCGTGAGTTGGAAATGAAGTCACGTAATAATTACGTCGTTTTTTGGTCTTGAATAATCGTTCATATAAGTGGTAAATAATTGACGTCAAAACCACGTCATGAAATAGTAATGGATAGTGCGTAATAATTACGTCGTCTTTTGGTCTTGAATAATCGTTCATAAGTGGTAAATAAGTGACGTCAAAATCACGTCATGAACTGGTCATTCTTAGCTGGTCGTGAGTTGGAATTGAAGTCACGCAATAATTACGTCGTTTTTTGGTCTTGAATAATCGTTAAACAAGTGGTAAATACTTGACGTCAAAATCACGTCGTGAACTAGTCATTCGTAGCTGGTCGTGAGTTGGCAATGAAGTGACGTAATAATTACGTCGTTTTGGGTCTTGAATAGTTCATATAAGTGGAAAATAACTGACGTCAAAATCACGTCATGAACTAGTCATTCTTAGCTGGTCGTGAGTTGGAAATGAAGTCACGTAATAATTACGTCGTTTTTTGGTCTTGAATAATCGTTCATATAAGTGGTAAATAATTGACGTCAAAATCACGTCATGAAATAGTAATGGATAGTGCGATTCTTAATTGGTCGTGAGTTGGCAATGAAGTGACGTAATAATTACGTCGTCTTTTGGTCTTGAATAATCGTTCAAATAAGTGGTAAATAATCGACGTCAAAATCACGTCATGAACTAGTCATGGATAGTGCAATTCTTAACTGGTCGTGAGTTGGCAATGAAGTGACCTGATAATTACGTCTTTTTGGGGGTCTTGAATAATCGTTTATAAGTGGTAAATAATTGACGTCAAAATCACGTCAAGAAATGGTCATGGATGATGCAATTCGTAACTGGTCGTGAGCTGGCAATGAAGTGACGTAATAATTACGTCGTTTTTGGTCTTGAAAAATCCTTCATATAAGTGGTAAATACTTGACGTCAAAATCACGTCATTAACTAGTCATGATTGTAGCTGGTCGCGAGTGGTCAATGCAGTGACGTAATAATTACGTCGTTTTTTGGTCTTGAATAATCAATCATATAAGTGGTAAATAATTGACGTCAAAATCACGTCATAAACTAGTCATCCAAATAAGACAATACATACTCGTCTTAGAAAGTCGTCACGAAGACGTCGTGATAACGTCGTTCATACGACGTATGACCAGTTGACCAGAATACGACCAATATACAACGTCTTTAAGACGTCCGTCTGCTATCAGGGACTACCCCCTAGGACAACTACCCCCGGACAACTACCCCCAGACAACCACCCTCTAGGACAACTACCCCCAGGACAACTACCCCCTAGGACAACTACCCCCAGGACAACTACCCCCCGGACAACTACCCCCCAGACAACCACCCCTAGGACAACTACCCCCAGGACAACTACCCCCTAGGACAACTACCCCCTAGGACAACTACCCCCCGGACAACCACCCCCTAGGACAACTACCCCCAGGAAAACTACCCCCGGACAACTACCCCCGGACAACCACCCCCTAGGACAACTACCCCCAGGACAACTACCCCCCGGACAACCACCCCCTGGACAACCATCCCTGGACAACTACCCCCTAGGACAACTACCCCCCGGACAACCACCCCCTGGACAACCACCCCCAGACAACTACCCCCATGACAACTCCTCTTTGACGCTCAAATACTGCCCTCTCTCGTCGGGTGGCTCAAGTCCTGACAGAAAAAAATATAGCCCCCCGGACAACTACCCCAGGACAACCACCCTTCCCGCCCCCCCTTAATTGTCGATCACGCAAAACATCTAATAGAGAGTTGATATTGCACATGGGAATAACTGCCTTCATGCATTGAAGAAAAAAAACACCAAAAAACAAGAAACAAAAAAACAAAAACAAACAATTCTTTTAAAATGATTGTTTTTTTTTAATGTGATAAACTAAGTTTTATTGTTGGAAGTTAGAGGAGGAACAATTTAAGCGAGCAAGCATGAGCGAAAACAAACACTTCTCTTTTAATAAAATTTGGTATATTATCTGGGCTTTATTGTTGCAGGTCGGGGCAGAAATTTTGCTAAAGGCCATATTAATTCTATTTTGGCGAGCGAGCGTAGCGAACGAGCACAATCTTGTTCAATGTGATGTTAAGTCCAATTTGGGGTACTTTTCCTAGAGGGTGGTTGTCCTGGGGTAGTTGTCCGGGGGCTATATTTTTTTCTGTCAGGACTTGAGCCACCCGACGAGAGAGGGCAGTATTTGAGCGTCAAGAGGGGTGACAATACGGTTTATTCCGTCAAGACTAGTCGGTATGAATATTCATGAAAAACAAATTGTAGGGATATAATAAAATGAGCGAACCAGTCACGCAGTTCCTTGTGTGGCGCATTCGGATTCACGTTGTGCTCGTCATGAAGGAATCACGAGTTCGAGTCTCGGCAGGCTAAGGGGTGTTAGAATTTAGGAAAGTATCATTGACAAAACTTTCTTTTGCTGAAATAAAGTAAGGTGAAACTGAGAGAAAATACAAGCCTTAAAGTTGTACTCTCTCTCTCAAAGTCTCCAAAACGGGGCTTTTTGACGCTCAAATACTGCCCTCTCTTGTCAGTGGCGCAAATCCTGACAGAAAAAAATACGCGTCTGGGGTAATTGTCCTAGAGGGTGGTTGCCCTAGGGGGTGGTTGTCTGGGGGTAGTTGTCCAGGGGGTGGTTGTCCGGGGGGTAGTTGTCATGGGGGTAGTTGTCCTAGGGGGTGGTTGTCTGGGGGGTAGTTGTCCGGGGGTAGTTGTCCTGGGGTAGTTGTCCTAGGGGGTGGTTGTCCGGGGGGTAGTTGTCCGGGGGTAGTTGTCCGGGGGGTAGTTGTCCTGGGGTAGTTGTCCTAGGGGGTGGTTGTCCTGGGTGTAGATGTCCGGGGGGTAGTTGTCCGGGGGGTAGTTGTCCTAGGGGGTAGTTGTCTGGGGGGTAGTTAACCGGGGGGTAGTTGTCCTGGAGTGTGGTTGTCCTAGGGGGTAGTTGTCTGGGGGGTAGTTATCCGGGGGGTACTTGTCCTAGGGGGGTAGTCGTCCTAGAGGATGGTTGCCCCAGGGGGTAGTTGTCCTAGAGGGTGGTTATCCTAGGGGTGGTTATCCGGGGGGTGGTTGTCCAGGGGGTAGGAGTTCTAGAACCGTGATTGCCATCAAAATTTTGGTCATTCAAAGTAATACTACAATGTATTTATAGCATAATATGGTCGTTACTATGGAAACGACCAGGTTGAAACTGATGTTTTCAGAAAAAGAACACTTACCCCAAAAAAGAAAGAAGTACATAAATTTCCAACTCTCCAAATTATTTTCAATGAAGATGTATTTTAGATGTATTTTTAAAGTGTACCAACCACCTGAAAAAAAATTGTATACCGCTAGGAAGTATAAAATTAACCTCAAAGTTGTCCTAGGGGGTAGTTGTCCTGGGGGTAGTTGTCCTAGGGGGTGGTTGTCTGGGGGGTAGTTGTCCGGGGGGTAGTTGTCCTAGGGGGTAGTTGTCTGGGGGTAGTTATCCGGGGGTAGTCGTCCTAGAGGGTGGTTGCCCTAGGGGGTAGTTGTCCTAGGGTGGTTATCCGGGGGGTGGTTGTCCAGGGGGTAGGTGTCCGCATACGGGCAATCACATTTGGAGCATGAAACGGACAAACTGAGAATCTGTTATGTATTTATGTTGTTGCATCACAAATATATGGCATTTTCTAGAAATTCAGTTAATTATTACCATGGCAACGGCAAATTTAGAGCATAACCATGACCTTGGATAAGTCAGATGTTAACTGCAAGGTAATGTACAGCTTGAAAGAGATATTCTGAGACATTAACGATATGCATTTATGTTGTAGGTATTTATATTTATGTAAATTATGTTTTTTCTGCAAATTAATTTGTTACCATGGCAACATCTCCAGCACTTTCATCCACCACCATTTTGATGGCACAAATAGGCAGAAAATGATAGCTGAGTCATCTGGGTAACAAAAAATAACAGAATAGATGAAACTGTGTCTAAGGAGATGGGATACGTTTTGGGTATATTAGCCCATACTCTTTTGTTATTGATTTCATCAGCCATGCATACCTACTTTAACATTTGCATCATTTTGTTGCCATAGCTGTCCTATCAGGCATGACTATTACCTCAAAATCTACATCTAGACTGAAAAGAATCGGAAAGCGGAAAGTATGTGTAATTAGACATTTTTCTTATGTTTTTTTTTTTGTTTTGATACAGAAATGCTATATATTTTTTTCTTAAAATAGCAATTTCTACTATGTCGTTGCCATAGCAACGACCATGTTGTGGCACAAATACGACTTTGCATGACCAAGACTTTGATGTCAAGCAAAGTTTTGGCATGAAATGGATATATTTATACACTTCTATCATGTTTTTCATGTTTTTTTTAATTACAGAAATATGCTATTTCCCGGAAATTTTTGTCGTTACCATAGCAACGACCTTTTCTGAGCGTAAGCATGACATTTGACAACTGAGATTTGGATTAAAAATTAAATGGGTAGATTGAAATTGATACTTCAACACTTACATTATATTTTTATGTTGTTTAATAAGAGATATATGTTATTTTTAAGAAAATAATTCGTTACCATGGCAACAGGTAGATTCGTGTTCAGCACACCCAAAATAGGGGAAAGAGCACCAAATATCAGATTCTTAATTCAACTGCCGCCTAGGACAACTACTCCCAAGACAGCGGTTACATGTCGTTTTTCCGAAGGTTCATAATTCCAAAGGTTTGTATTTCCGAAGGGTCGTAACTCGGACGGTTCGTAATTCCGAAAGTGGAAAATGATTCTTATTTCCCAAGGTTCGTAATTCCGAACAGTTATGTAGGGCTCTATTGCATTTTTGGAAATACGAACCTTCGCAATTATGAACCTTTTTTCATTTTTGGAATTACGAACCCTGTTTCTTTTTCGAAATTACGAACCTTCGGGGTAAGGCACCAAATGTTCGGAATTATGAACCCTATTTCAATTTCGGAATTATGAACCCCCTGCTATGGGAAATTTGTGTTTCAGGATTCGAAACTATGAACCTTCGGAAAAACGAGTTCTCCCCAAGACAACGTCCCCTTCTAGGACATCTCTTTCTTATGTTCATTCATACCTAACCAAACCAATGTATTTGATACCATTCAAAAACTTGAGGCTTGTGTTCACGATATCAAGGAATGGATGAGCTCTAATTCCTTGAAATTAAATCAAGAGAAATCGGAGCTGTTGTTTATCGGTTCTAAAGCTGTATTAGACAAGGTCAGCCTTCCCTCTATTAAGGTTGACGATGTTGTTATTACTCCGTCTAAATCACGTACAAATCTTCTACTATGTCCAAGTCCGCTCAGATCCCAGCTGTTTGTAAATCTGTCCGGTATCAGTTACGTAATTTTAATAGGCATCATCCGCAAATATTTAACCCGCTCGGCCACCGAAAAAATAGTTCATGCCCTGATATCATCCCGGCTTGACTTTGGCAATGCACTTTTGTTTCAGCTGCCACAATCTCAGCTTTCACAGTTACAAAAATTACAAAATTCAGCAGCCCGTATTGTTACCCTTACCAGGCGTCCTACTCACATTACTCCTGTTTTGTCTTCACTACATTGGTTACCTATCGAATCCCGCATTGTATTTAAATTATTATTACTTGTTTTTCACTGTATACATGGATCTGCCCCAGAGTACAATATTAATTTGTTGATGCCTTATAATCCTCCCAGACGCTTAAGATCATCTGATTCTAAATTGCTTGTTGTCCCGAAAACTAAGAAATCATGGGGGGGGGGGGGGGGATCGGTCATTTGCTCATGCTGGACCTTACCTGTGGAATCAATAATTGCCACAGGATATCCGTTATATGTCAGGTGTAGATTGCTTTAAAAATGCCCTCAAAACTCATTTGTTCAAAAAGGCTTTTCAGTACCGGTAGATTTACTTTCACACTGTTGTTGTATCATTTTCGTGTATTTTTGTGTACAAGTTTTTCCTCTCCATTGCGCCTTGAGCACATTAGTCATGTGGAGTTGGCGCATTACAAATTCTCTATATTATTATTATTATTATCTTTTTTTCTGTCCTAAACTGGATATTGCTTTATCTTTCTGAATTTGTTTTCCCTAAATTTCCTTATGTTGTTCTTTGTTTTAGTATCTTTTTTATCTTTTTCTTTCCTTTATCCCCCCTTCATCTTTACTTCTATCCCTCCCTGTGTCTCTCTTTATTTTCTTTTTTTCTCTTTTCTTTCCTTCTTTGCTTATGTTATTCTTTGTTTTGAACTTTCTTCATCTTCTCTTGTTGTCTTTCTTCATGATCTTTTTGTATTGATCTCTCTTCTCTCTCTGTACTCTCTGTTTTCATTTCTTTACCTTCTCTTGCTGTATTTCCCTTATGTCATTCTTTGTTTTATCCTTCCATCATCTTATCTTTTTTCTCTCTTTTTGTTTCCTTTGTTTCCTTCTTTCCTTTATCTCTTATTCTTTGTTTTTTCCTTTTATCATCGTCTCTATACTGTTTTTCTTATTCTAGCATCTTCTTCTCTTTCCTTCTTTTATGTTTTCAGTATTTTTCTCTTATTTCTTCTCTCATCATTTTGTATGATTTTGTTTTATATTTCTCTTTTAGTTTTCTCCAAAAATGCGCGGTCTTTGAGAAGAAACCAGCCATAATTTGTGACGTCATTTAAACCTAACTGAGATCTAGGATGCGTTCATAGGCGTCGGAAGTGGGGTGGGGGCGGACGCCCCCAAACAAAAAGGTGGAGGGGTGGGGGCAAAACGGGTTTTCGACCTCCCCATAGGCTTAAATGCATCATTTTGAGAGGGGCTGAAATTTTTGCCCGATTTTCAAGTTTCCCTTTTCTATGTATGAGCGAGCGAAGCTCGACATTTTTGTAGGGAAAATAACGCGATACGCGCATATCGTGCGAAAAGTAGGCCCACATTTTTGTCGCGTTCTTTTGTTCGCAGCATGTACGTCGTTAACAAGATTTTGGTCTATAAGGTAAGCTTCCTCTTTTGTTTAGCACCATATTTACGCTTTTATGCCATTTACCGAATATTTGATTATCTATTTCTTTGTTAATTTATGTATAAGCTGTGTATTGATGAAGATTCTTTTTCATATTGGTAAATGACAACATTAGTTCCAATATGATGATCAGCTCGACTTAATGGAGGCCTACATGGATATTTTAAAGGAAATTGTTTAGAGATGGAGCTTCCGGGGCAGAGGAAGCGGGTGGCAAAGTGGTCCTCCACCCCACTTTATTAAAATCGTGAAAACCTTCCATTATGAATAGCGACCCTCTTCTTCGATTATGAATAGCGACCCTCTTCGATTATGAATAGCGACCATCTTCTTCGATTATGAATAGCAACCCTCTTCTTCGATTATGAATAGCGACCCTCTTCTTCGATTATGAATGGCGACCCTCTTCTTCGATTATGATTATGGTGCTAAACAAAAGAGGTGTCGTGGTCTAGTGGATACGTCACCGGACTGTGGCTCACATGGTTCGCGGTTCGAATCCCGCCACGGCGCTAATGTCCTTTGGCAAGACATTCATCTACATTTGCCACTCTCAACCCAGGTGAAGTAAATGGGTACCCGGTAGGAAGAAATTCCTTGAAATGCTTTAGCGCCATAATAGGCAGCTCAGCTAAAGCCGGGGTAATAATGTGATACTTTGTATTAAGCGCAGTAGAGTATATCCATATAGTGGCTGCGCTATATAAATGGGCATATATTATTATTAGCGACCCTCTTCTCTGATTAGAATAGCGACCCTCTTCTCCGATTTGAATAGTAGCTGGGTCATTTAGGGTCAGAATTTGTGATTATTGTGACACGGCGGACAAAAGCACCATTTTTGGTGTGAAGCTTCTTTAGGGTATATAAAATAATTTTAGTAGAGGAGCCCTCGCGAAATATGTCCGTAACCATGGCCACAGGCAAATATCCAAGATAACCGCCATTTATGCTAGTCTTCGGCCACGTAAGACAAAATCCTATTTCATGGCGTCCAAAAGCAGCATTTTTGGTGTGAAGCTTCCTTAGGGTATATAAAATGATTTTAGTCGAGGAGCCCTCTCGAAATAATGTCCGTACCCATGGTAATATCCCATGATGACCGTTATTCTAAGCTTGTCTTCGGCCATGTAAGACAAAATCCTATTATCATAACTTCATTACAGAATTACTTTAATTTTTTCACTCAAATTATGGAAGGCCTCTTTGTTTCAGTTTTCACCCAAAAAAGAGTTGTCGTGGCAATACTAAGTTCATTTTCAGTTCAGTCTTGGAGCCGGTTTCCGGCACAGGGGTGCTGGTTTTCAGCCACACGCACAAACTCAATGGAGCGTTCACGCGCTGAGCAAAATACCAGCTGTCCAAGCAAGTGTCCCACGCCAAAACTTATCATATACCATCCCGTCAAAAACCAGCGCAGCGATATCAAACACTGATATCGCAATACATACGGAGCTATCGCGTGTGTTTCAAACACTGAATATTGATGACCGCATCGGTAATCAATGGTGAGCCTGCGCCACATAATACCCCAGTCTATTCTTGTAACACAGCTCAGTTTAAGGAGCTATGTCGCCTTTCGGAGAACCCTACTGTACTCATGAGTAATCATTGTAGCTGTAAAGAGAAATGAAATGTATCATATAGATAAAAGGTATATGGGCCCAGCATATCCCTGAAATATGAAATCAAACATAGAATCCATAATAGACGCCGTTATGTTGAAATTGTAATTGTGCTGGACTTTTAAGGCTTAGTAGCATCCGATTTCGCTACCAGAATGGAATGCTAACACAATTTAAAAAATATATTTTTTTTTTATGGTTAATACATGGTAATATATATTTATGGTTATACTCCAGACTACGGGAAGGTAGGCTAGCGGGGAAAGACAAGACACAGGGCAGGATGGTCCTGGTCAGACCCGACTATTTAGATATTCATTATATCACAAAGTATTATGCAAAACATAATATAAACTATGTAGGTTTTTTTTTTACATATCAGGTATGGTTCTTTGACAATTTTTATCTGGAAATTATTTTTAAGCATTGACTTAGATAACTATAAACTATTCAAAATTTAATACATAATTGAGGTACGCATAGGCATACGGGCGCAATTTGCGAGGGGGGGGGGGGGGGGGGGGGGCTGATGACTCTTGCCGGAATATCAACTTTCCAGTTTTCATAATAAGATAGTTTACTATGGTAAAATAATGTTTTTTTCATATGAAAATGAGATATCCCGGCACCTCGCTGCCCGAATATGAGGTGACTGGCAGCGTAGAAACTTTGAAAATAGGGATAGGGTTGCGCCCAGCTCCAGGCTCCCCCGCCCCCACTGCCTCATACCCGATGCTTTATTGGTGCTTTATACAGCAATCAAACATGCGATATAAATATATTAATATTATATTTGTAACAGTAACTTTGATAACGTATTATAATTTAGGGGTCCGCTCGCTAGCCATAAGGACCGCTGATCATAAAAAAATATTCATAAAGACCGCCATTCATAATAAGACATAAGGATCGCTATTCATAATACGGAAAGAGGGTCGCTATTCATAATACTAATTCAGGGTCGTTAATCATTACGGTTCCTATTCATAATACAAAAAGAGGGTCGCTATTCATGAAGGTCGATATTCATAAGGGTCGCTATTCATGAAGGTCGATATTCATAAGGGTCGCTATTCATTATCGAAGAAGAGGGTCGCTATTCATAATCGAAGAAGAGGGTCGCTATTCATAATCAGAGAAGAGGGTCGCTATTCATAATCGGAGAAGAGGGTCGCTATTCATAATCAGAGAAGAGGGTCGCTATTCATAATCAGAGAAGAGGGTCGCTATTCATAATCGGAGAAGAGGGCCGCTATTCATAATCAGAGAAGAGGGTCGCTATTCATAATCAGAGAAGAGGGTCGCTATTCATAATCAGAGAAGAGGGTCGCTATTCATAATTAAAAATCAAATAAGAAAGGGAAATGGATGAAGGACAACCCAACGGTACTGTATTTAAGAAGGCCTTAGAAAGCATTTCCGTCTTTTGTCAAATATATCCCTATTTTTTTTTGTGAAGTTTATTTATCAATGCTCACCACACTTTGAAAGGTGCTTTGCCAATGCCTTAATAATTAAACGACGATGTCTAATCCAAACACCTACGTGGGAGGAGAGGACCCCCTCCCCATCCACACACCCACACACACACAGATGCAGATCTCCTGTGAAGACCCTAATCCTAATAGCCTCAAGTTCCAATTCTCAAGTGGGATTTTTAGAAGGGTAGTTGTCCTGCAGATTAGTTGTAAGTGGGTAGTTAGAAATTGCCGCGAGAAATTTGTTTTGATTTTGGGGTGGATATCAAGCCCTCGTAGTAATATTTTCATAATACGTGATTTTAGTAGCGTACAATTTATTGGCATCTACCGTTCTTACAGTGTGCCCCTGTTTATGGCCATGGACGTGGGAATGAAGTATGCCCTCCCACGGTTGGGACTTTCAAATTTCCCTGAGTTAAAATCACCTTTCAGAGCATTTGAGTGCATGTGGTTTCATTGTAACTACTAACTTGCTTAATTTCACTATTTTTCTGTGAAATCTTTATTTCGGTCTTCCTCATGAAAATCGTAACAAAAATCATGACCATGTTGGTCGATCGTGATCCTATGAATAATAATCATCATGGTCATCCTCCTCCTCCATATTATTTGATCATGCCATTTATTGAAGGTGAATTATTGCGGCGGGGGAGGGGGGGGGGGGGTGATGATACAGATCCTGGATTATTTGGGGAATATATCACACATCCTCCCCCTCACGGGATATTGATACCCATGCTTCCATAGCATTTAAAATACAAATTCTACTACTAGAACCGTCGTTTATTAACTCCCCACTTGAAAAAAAATGTGCAGGGTATTTTTTCTTCTCTTCTAAACTTAATATTGCTTAATATTATCTTTCTGCATTTGTTTTCCCAAACTTTTCTTATGTTATTATTTGTTTTAGTATCATTTTATCTTTATCTTTCCTTTATTTTCCCCCTTCTATCTTTATTTTCTTCTCCCATTCCTTCTTTGCTTATGCTATTCTTTGTTTGGGGCTTTCTTTCATCTTCTCTTTCTGCCCTTCTTATATTATTCTTTGTGTTGATCTTTCTTCCTCTTTTCTTGTTGTCTTCTCTCATGCTCTGTTTTGTTTTGATCTTTCTTTGTTCTTCTCTTTCTGTATTTTGATCTTTCTTGTATCTTCTCTTCCTGTCTTTCCACATAGTGTTCTTTTTTCCCTTTCTTTATCTTCTCTTGCTGTCTTTCCTTTATAAATGTTATTCTTTGTTTTATCCTCCATCATTTTGTCTTTTTTCTCTCTTAATGTTTTCCTTTATTTTTTTCCTTTTTTCATCTCTTTCATGTTTTGTTCTACCCTACCCGTGTATTTCTTCATTAATATCCTTTCATCTTCTCTTTTGATCTTTCCTCTATCTCTTATTCTTTGTTTCTTCCTTTTATCATCTTCTCTATTCTAGTTTTCTTATTCTAGCATCTTATTCTCTTTCCTTCTGTTTTTTTTTTCTTCCTTTATCATTTGTATGACTTTGTTTCATATTTCTCTTCTAGTTTTCTCCAGAAGGGTGCGGTTTTTGCGAAGAAACCTGCCATAAACTGTGACGTTATTTGATGCTAACTGAGATCTAGGATGCGTTCATAGGCGCCGGAAGTGGGGCGCGATCGTCCCCAAACAAAAAGGTTTTCGACCTCCCCATAGGCTTAAATGCATCATTTTGAGAGGGGCTGAAATTTTTTTGCCCGAATTTCAAGTTTCCCTTTTTCTATGTATGAGCGAGCGAAGCGAGAGAGGAAAAATTTCGACATTTTTGTAGGGAAAATGTACAAAAATTACATGTATTCCTGTATGAAACTATCAAAATATGAGGATATTGGAGCACCTCGCTGCCCGTAATGAGGTGATAGTCGATCCAATGTTGCCCTTGACTTCTCAAAATCCTCAAGGGGCTGCAGCCCTTCGTACGCCTATATCTACGGAATTGTACAAGCTAGGGAGCAAAGCGATTTTTTTTTTTTTAAGCATTTTTAAGCTGCGAAACGACATTTCTTATACTAAGGAAAATTCGCAAAATAACCACTGCGATCTAGGCCAAGATCCAAATATTGAACATTGATAAAAGTCCCTTTCTCACTTCTTTCTCAAATGGGGGCACAACACTGACGAAACAAGTTAGAAATAATCAAGGAATTTCGGAAGGCCACCGATGGTTGATATTTCTTTCAAATGTATAAATTAAAGAACCTTGCCTCGCTACAAGCACACATTACTGATTATTTTCGTCAAAGTAATTCATAATGAATAGTTGTCCTTATGAGCCATTGCTCCTTATGACTTGCGGTCCTTATGACTAGCGAGGTTAGATAAGGACCGCTATTCACAACGTGTAATTTTCTATACCTGAAGGGTCGCTATTCATAATCAGAGAAGAGGGTCACTATTCATAATCAGAGAAGAGGGTCGCTATTCATAATCGGAGAAGAGGGTCTCTATTCATAATCAAAGAAGAGGGTCGCTATTCAAAATCGGAGAATACCCCTAACTATTGCGTCCAAATAATAACAAGCAGTCTCGACGTCGAACTAACTTTCCGTCTACAGTCAGTGCTACGAGGCATTATCTTTATTTCAAATTTGCTATAAAACGTCAGAGCTTTCGCACTTCGCGCGGGAGGGGTCCCCCTCCCTGCGCCCACCCCCTGGGGAGCACGCAGAGCGTGCTCATCACCAATTCGCACGCTTTGCGTGCTGACAAACGGCCCCTAAAATGAAATCCTGGCTACGCGGTTGGATCCTTCACGTATGCCCCCCTCCCCCTATTGTTCCGTCAGTGTTGTGCCCCTATTTGAGAAAGAAGTAAGAAAAGGGACTTTTATCAATGTTCAATATTTGGATCTTGGCCTAGATCGCAGTGGTTATTTGCGAATTTTCCTCAGTACATCGAATAAGAAATGACGTTTTTGCACCTTAAAAATGCCCCCACCCCCCCCCCCCCAAAAAAAAAAATCGCTTTGCTCCCTACCTTGTACAATTCCGTGGATAACTTGGAGGGGGATATAGGGTACGAAGGGCTGCAGCCCCTTGAGGATTTTGAGAAGGGCAATATTGGCTCGACTACCACCTCATCATGGGCAGCGAGGTGCTCCAATATCCTCATATTTAGATAGTTTAATACTGGAATACATGTAAGTTTTGTACATTTTCACTACACAAATGTCGAAATTTTTCTTCTCTCGCTTCGCTCATACATAGAAAAGGGAAACTTGAAATTCGGGCAATAAACCACAGCCCTCCCAAAATTATGCATTTACCCCTATGGGGAGGTCGAAAACGCGTTTTGCCCACTTTTTTGTTGGGGGCGATCGCCCCCCCCCCCCACTTCCGGCGCCTATGAACGCATCCTAGATCTCAGTTAGGTTTAAATGACGTCACAGTTTATGGCAGGTTTCTTCGCAAGAACCGCACCCTTCTGGAGAAAACTAGAAGAGAAATATAAAACAAAATCATACAAAATGATAAAGGAACAAAATAGAAATCATAAAAACATGAAAACATAAGAAGAGAAAAAAAGACAAAATGATGGAATGATAAAACAAAGAATAACATTTATAAGGGAAAGACAGCAAGAGAAGATAAAGAAAGGAAACAAAGAACAATATATGGAAAAAAACAGAAAGAGAAAATCCAAGAAAGATCAAAATGCTGAAAGAGAAGAACAAAGAAAGATCAAAATAAAAAAGAGCATGAGAGAAGACAACAAGAGAAGATGAAGAAAGATCAAAACAAAGAATAACATGAGAAAGGACAGAAAGAGAAGATGAAAGAAAGCCCAAAACAAAGAATAACATAAGCAAAGAAGGAAAGGAAGAAGAAAATAAAGAGAGACGAAGGGAAGGATAGACGTAAAGAAGAAGGGGAAAAGAAAGGAAAGATAAAGATAAAATGATACTAAAACAAAGAATAACATAAGAAAAGTTAGGGAAAACTAATGCAGAAAGAAAAACCAATATTAAGTTTAGGACAGAAGAAAGATAAAAGGATGAAAATATGAACGAACATTATCATCTCATGTAGTTTAGATGAATCGTGTCACCATTGCCCTCCCTGTACTTACGTTACAGTTTTGTATTACGATGATCTTGTTGATTTTTGTTATGCTCTAGTACCTTCTTTGTATCTACATCTTCTGAAAATACCTTATCTTTTGTCATAGGTAACCGTCATTTATAGATCCATTTTATTTATATCTTGTCTTGCATATTTTGGGGGACATATTATGACCTATATTTCTTGTTACAACCTACATGTACTTAATATATTTATGATTTCAGGTAAATAAAACAAAATACTAAATTTCAAAGATTTGAGTGTACATTTTCAGTAGATATGTATGTATCAACTAATATAATATCTTTCAGGAAACTATCCTAAATTATTATGAATTCACTGTCCATATTGTGCACTGCATAATTTTTATGTATTTACCAAGTTCCATTTGACATATTATGTTATATCACTGTTATACACTCCAAATATTTATATCTATATTTTATTATATGAGTGATACACTCTGTAATTATGTTTATTAACATAGTATTGATGTAAATCAATGATGTTTAATAAAATTCATTTCAATTCAATTCATAAGGAAGAGATGTCCTGGGGGTAGTTGACTTGATACGATATGTACATGTATACCCTGCACTTTTTTCAAGGGGGAGTTCATAAACGACGGTTCTAGTAGTAGAATTTATATTTTAAGTGCTATGGAAGCATGGGTATCAATATCCCAGGAGGGGAGGATGTGTGATATATTCCCCAAATAATTCAGGAGGGGGGGGGGGGGGGTGGCCTGTAGGATTGGCCTGTATCATCACCCCCGCAATAATTCACCTTCAATAAATGACATGATCAAATAATATGATCAGGAGGAGGAGGAGGATGACCATGATGATTATTATTCATAAGATTTTTTGTTAAGATTTTCATGAGGAAGACCGAAATAAAGATTTCAAAGAAAAATAATGAAATCAAGCAAGTTAGTAGTTTACCATGAAACCACATGCACTCAAATGCTCTGACACCTTGGATAAATTAACAAAAGATGATGAGGTTATAATTTTAGGGACATGAATATCTGCCTTTTGCAGCAGTCTTCATTATCAAAAAAATACAAGAATATTTTGAATTTAAATGGTTTGAGTCAACTTATAACTAAACCCACTCGAACAACATCGGCCACTTCATCATTAATAGACCATGTAATCAGCAGTAAAGAAGAAAATATTTGTCAAAGTGGTGTTATTGAAATTGGCCTAAGTGATCATTTTTTAACCTACTGCTCTAGGAAGCTAATAAGACCTGTATTCAAACAGCATAGAAATATAAATATTCGGTGTATGAGAAACTATTGTATAGATGATTTTAATAATGTTTTATCTCGAGTCAATTGGTCTGACATATTAGAATGTAAAGAAGTAAATACTGCGTGGTCAATTTTCAAAAATATTTTCATGTCTATAGTTGATAAATGTGCTCCATTAAAACAAGTAAATAAGGCTGAAGTATACTGATGATTTCAATATAAGTTATAACAATCAACTCATTAAGAGACAGGATTCTGTGAAGTATTTAGCACTAAACATAGCTAGTGATCTTTCTTGCTCAAGTTTGGTTGACAGTATTGTCAAAAAAGCTAATGCTCGTCTAAAATTCTTGTATCGTTATCAAAATTGCATGAACTTAAAATCAAGACGCATTTTAAGTTTTTCCTTAATACAATGTTTATTTGATTATGCTAATGCGGCATGGTACTGCAGTCTAGGCAAGGTGGATCAAAACAAGTTAAAAATAATTCAAAATAAGATTGTAAGATTTATCAATCACTTACCACCAAGAACACACATTGGGAAGAGTGAACTTGAAACAGCTGGTCTTCTTCATGTAAACCTTAGATCACAACAACTTTTAATTCACCATGTACATAAGATTTTTTACTCTAATGCAGATCACTATATTTCAAATAATTTTACTCGCTCTTCAAGTGTTCATGGGCATGACACTAGAAATAGTCAATTTAATTTCGTAGTGCCTAAGCGGAAAGGTAAAATTGGAAATTCCTTTTATTTTAACGGTATTCTTTTCTGGAATTCCCTCCCAAATCATGTTTAGTCAGTTAAGAATTTTTTACATTTTAAAAGGGTATTGAAGCATCATCTGAAAAATGTGTCTACTCCATAACTATATTTCTCCTCTCCTTTTTGTAGCTCAGATGTTTTTTTCCTATATTATATGACTTATGTAACCAACGTTTATTATCGATAGTTTCATTATGATTTTCTGTATATAGTTTTTTCCGTTGAGTAAGTCTTGTTTTCACATTTATGTAATCTTCGCCTACTTTATAAAAATGTTATGTTTTATTTTGCTACTTTAGTACATTCTTATTACTTGTCGTACGTGTACGATAGTCTTGTAGCCGTACTAATGTGTTTTCTTAGTGTATTTTTTAATCAGTTATTTAGGTAAGGACCCCATTGGAATAAGCCATTTCGGCTTTCATGGGCCATCCTGTCATGGTACCTGGTTATGTTGTATTGCAATATACCTGACGAATAAAATCAAATCAAATCAAATCAAATCAAAAGGTGATTTTAACTGAGGGAAATTGTGAAAGTCCCAACCGTGGGAGGGCATAATTCATTCCCACGTCCATGGCCATAAACAGTGGCACACTATAAGAACGGTAGATGCAAATAAATTGTACGTTACCAAAATCACGTATTATGAAAATATTGCTACGAGGAATTGATATCCCAACCCAAAATATAAAAAAACAAACAAATTTCTCACGGCAATTTCAAAGCCCGTATCCGGACAACTACCCCATAAAACTAATCTCCAGGACAACTACCTCTACAACAATCCCACTTGGAACTTGAGATAAAGGCTAAGGATTAGGGTCTCCACAAGACTTGAGAAGCGGGAGAATTTGGATCTATGTGTGTGGGTGTGTGGAGGGGGAGGGGGTCCTCTCCCACGTAGATGTATCGATTTAACATCGTTTTTTAATTATTAAGGCATTGGCAAAGCGGCTTTCAAAGTGTGGGGAGCATTGATATTAAAATATAGTCCACTTTTTTTTTAAATATGGATATATTTGTCAAAAGGCGAAATTCATTGTGAGGCTTTCTTAAATACAGTACCGTTGGGTTGTCCTTCATCCATTTCCCTTTCTTATTTGATTTAAATGACGACCCCACTGGCGTAGACGGGGGGCACCGGAGGGCCATTCCCCCCCCCCCCCCTATTCAGCCACAAAAAAAAGCGAGAGCGAAAAAGAAAAGCGGGTGAAGTGAGAGAGAGAGGCCTAAAAACGAGCCGTTATCTGGCTCTCAAAATTTGCTAAAACGTCAAAGTTTTCGCGCTTCGCGCGCGAAGGGGGGAAATAATTCTCCTCTCCCTGCACCCACCCCTGTAACCATGGGTGTCGATAAGATAAGAATTATGATACATTAACTTAAAACTAATAATTATCCAAACTCATGATGTTTGATCTTGAAATACCATCACATTCTTTAATGATTAGAAGTAAGGGAAATAAGATATGCCATTATTTCAATGCGAAAATAATTATCGAAGAAGATTCGTTCGCTCGCATTGTTATTCTCAATTAAGGGGTTCAGTCCATTGCCATAGATCCGTGCATTCCTTCTTTTCATTAAAAACTATTTTGGGATGCTCTAAAATGCAAGTTTTAGGCCTATAGACAGATTTTTGAAAAATTCCCTGATGTAGGAGGGGAATACCCCCTCCTACCCTCGCTCGGTCTCTTCGCTCAGTGGTGTATCTAGGGGGGCAGATGGGCACATGCCCCGGGCAGCACTTGCAGGGGGAGCAAAAAAAAAAACGCAAAGGAGAGAAAGAAAAATAGGGGAAATGGAGAAAAATAATAATCTTTTACGGATCACGCGCCCAAATCCACAGGGTAATGCCCTAGAAATCTAGTTTTTGAACGTTTGAAATGCAAAAATTTTCAAAAGCTCGGTCGCTTTGCTCCCTCGCATAATTATTTTCTTTCAGGATCTCGTAATTTCGCTCCCCCAGTATATAGAGAAAGAAAAATATGAGGATATTAAGAAAAATCATAATCTTTACGGATCACGCGCCCCAAAATCCGCAGGGTAATACAATAGAAATCTAGTTTTTGATGAAAATGTGAAATTTCCAAATTTATGCTCCCTCGCATAATTATTTTCTTTCAGGATCTCGTAATTTTGCTCTCCCAGTATATAGTTCTTAATAGCTTAAAGGGTTCAAAAAGTTGGGAAAAAATAAACATATGATTGCTTTGCTAGCTATATCATGTAAGTTTCATATGACTCCTGCTAAATATCGCGCTCCCAATATAGGATAAAGTGTACAAAGCAGCATTTGCAAAGGTTCAACTATAGAAAGGAATCTCAAGTTCAGGTCGCTTTGCTGAATTTCTCGACTCTTTCTCAAGCCTATATAGGGTTTTCGTTCTGCTCCGGATTGTAGATGTGAGTGAATAGAAAACCGTTTGTCAATGCATAAAAATCGAGCTTCCCTACCGCTCAACTGCGGTGGTCAAATGCAAAATTTCCTGGGTAAAATGCACAAGAAATTGCGTTTTTTAAGGTTAAAAATTAAAAAATTTGCCGTTCGGCCGCTTTGCTCCCTCGCTTCTACAATAACGTAGATATAAGTTTGGGGACTGGGGGGGGGGGGGGGGGGGGGGGGGCTAACTTCATTTTGCAATGTTGCGTCCAAATAATCGAAAAGCAGGCCTGGCGTCGAACTATAACATTCCGCCTAAAAATAATGTTTGCTCCAAGCCGTTATCGTTCTCCAAAATTTGCTAAAACGTCAGAGCTTTCGCGCTTCGCGCGGGAAGGGGGGGGGGGGGGGGGGGGGGAGGGGCAAACTCCCCCTCCCTGCACCCATCCCTGTTACATATTGTGCTATATTGCGTCCAAATAACTGAAAAGCAGCCAGGACGTCAGACTAACTTTCCGCCTTAAAAAAAAGTATTACGAGCCGTTATCTTTCCCTCAAATTTGCTGTAAAACATAAGAGCTTTCGCGGGAGGGGGGAAACTCCCCCCCCCCCTCCCTGCACCCACCCCTGGGGAGCACGCTTTGTGTGCCCCACAACCGCCCCCTAAAATGAAATCCTAGCTATGCGGTTGGATCCTTCACGTCTGCTCCCCCCCCCCCCCCCCTACGCCTGTGGACGACCCTCATCTTTGATTATGAATAGCAGCCTCTTCTTCGATTATGAATAGCGACCCTCTTTCCCGATTATGAATAGCAACCCTCTTCTCCGATTATGAATAGCGACCCTCTTCTCCGAATATGAATAGCGACCCTCTTCTCTGATTATGAAAAGCGACCATCTTCACTGATTATGAATAGTGGCTCTCTTCTACGATTATGAGTAGCGACCCTCTTCTCTGATTATGAAAAGCGACCATCTCACTGATTATGAATAGCGACCCTCTTCTATTATGAATAGCGACCTCTTCTTCGACTATGAATAGCGACCCTCTTCTTCGATTATGAATAGCGAACCTTATGAATATTGACCTTTATCAATAGCGACCCTTATGGATATCGACCTTGATGAATAGCGACCCTCTTTTCGTATTATGAATATGGACCCTTATGATTAACGACCCTGATTTGGTATTATGAATAGCTACCCTTTTCCGTGTTATTAATAGCGATCCTTATGTCTTATTATGAGTGGCGGTCATTATGAATAATTACCCTTATTAAGAGCGACCCATATGTCTTATTATGAATAGCTGTCCTTATGACTAGCGAGCGGAACCCGTGTAATTGCCCAATTCCTTCTTTGAGTTCGCTGGAAATACACTTTTAAATGAAATTGAAGATATAATTAAGAATTTGCCTCTTAATATGTCTTCAGAACCAGACGGAATTACAGCAGCAAATACCAGAAGATGAAGAAAAAGGCAAAAGAAGAAAAACAAAAAGAAGAAACAGAAGAAAAAGGAGGATGAGGAAGGGTATAGGAGTAGGAGACTAAGGTAATGAAGAACAAGAAATTTGAAAACATATGGCAGCCATTTTTTTCAAAATGGTCGCGTTGTATTACTAGTATTGATAATTTTGAATATAACTTTTAATAAAACGTTTAAATACCATGTATGAGGCATCAAATTGAAGAAAATCAAATTCCCCACAACATGGTACCACATTAGACTGTCTTGGTGATGATTTACATGACAAATGTGGGCCAAATATGTTTTTTTTAATGTTAATTTTTATAATTTGTCCCAAAAATATGAATTGCGCCTAAATACACTTTTCTCTATATTTCCAATGCCTTTGTGACTAATAACTTGAAACTTTCTCAAAAACTGCCCAGACATATGGTCAATACCCTATGAATTTACAAATTCACTGCTTTTCTTGCAAAAGAAATTACAGCATTCTAAATTTTACGCTTTGATATTGGCTTAAGAACTTGGTTACTAAGGATGCTTTATCCCTAGCAACGGTGTCACTGTGAGGTGTAGAATCAAATATTTCACTTTTAATTGCTATCGGCGCACAGATGAATATATTAATACCGAGTGTGATGTCAGATAATGAAATTTTATCATATGTTATTGATAAATAACTATTTATTATTGCTCTGATCATGATGTAAAAGTGGCTTTATTGCAACAAATGATATTACAGAACCCAATACAGACTATTGGTCCAATAATAGATCTGATTTCAAGTGATAGTCATGATTTACACTCAAGTTCATAACTTAAACCACACCCCCCCCCCCCCCCCCCGATATGTTCATTCACCCACTACCACCCCCCCCCCCCCCCCCCCCCCTCCGCCGCCCGGGTGTTAAAAAGCTAGAGTCTTTTAGTGCAATGCAATATTTTAATGGAAAAAAAATCAATAGATTGGATAGTCTTGGCAACTAATTTAAAATCTTATGGTAAAGGGGGGAAATCTGTCAATGCTTTACCCTTTTCCCCTCTTCCCCTTCTCTTAAATTGGACTGTCATTAATATCTACAAAATTGTTTAGTTGAAGAAACCAATCATGAGTGAAATAAATGAGACCATTTTGAAAAAATGGCTGCCATTTTTATTCAGCAGCGCATTTCTGAGCTAGTCCACCTGGAAGTTGTGCAGGGTGGTTCCCTAAAAAAGTTGATACCCAACAACCTTTTACAACAGCCCGTGTCTCAAAGCCCCACAAAATGGGGTTTTGCCCCATAGGTATAAAGAAATTTACCTGATTGTATCCATTATTATTGTTCATCTGAGCAAGGGTTTAAAGTTCATATGTATCCAAATAAAATAGCACAATGACGTATGCAATGCGTTATGAACGCATGAGTAGCCATCGATAATGAACTTGAACACCTGTTACTATTCATGCGTCTCTATATGTCTGTGAATACCCTAACATTCCTTTTCAGTCGGTGATAGGTACTTCTGGATATTATTAGTCGTAAAGCATTGTGTGCTTTCATAAATGATTGGGCGGTAACCCTTAAACATCGGCTAACGTACTGCAAGCTGTTTTTTATGCAAAGCCTTTTCTTTATATCACGGATTATACTGTGATATGGCTGGTGTGTAGGTCACAACCAATCTATATGTATGGTTACACGTATTGACAAAGACAACTGACAGTGGACTTTGCCAAAGTTAGATCATGGTCGGGTGGATACACCCTTCGGTATATGAATGAAAACGTTGTTACTTGAAATCACAGAGTGTCCCAACGATTACAACGGACGCTGAGGCGGGTGTAATAATACTTTGAGTATGGCATCAGTGCATCATGTAGCGTCGAAGACTGATAACATGTTAAAAAAAGAGTTGAACATTAACGGAAAAGCTCGCAGATCTACAGATAAAGCACTGAGAAATCTCCCAAATTTCATGAAAACCGATATTCATGGAAACAAATATATAACTGTGCAGAAGGAGGATTTGAAGGAGGACAATGACGGTTGGACCTTTATACCCGAAATATTAGGATCCCTTGCCATCCCTAAACAGCTGTTTTGCAAAGGAGAAAAGAAAGATGATGACTATGATGTCAGCAGTTATACTCTACAGGATCGTGGATTTGAGAGTCACCTTGGTGTCACTGAAATTCTGATCAATGAAACAGTGGATGTCAATGAGGATTCGAATCCTTTGATTGGTGCTACATTGAATGGAAATTTCGATGTCGTTAAACATCTGGTCAGTCAAGGAGCTGAGGTGAATGACGTTGATAAAAATAGTTTTACTGCCTTATACAGTGCCGCTCAGAATGGTCATTTGGATATCATCAAATATCTGATTAGTCAAGGAGCTGAGGTAAATAAGGGAAATGATGATGGATTGACTGCATTACACAGTGCTGCAAAGAATGGTCATCTTAATGTCACTAAGTATCTTATTAGTCAAGGTGCAGACGTGAATAAAAGCAATACTTGTGGGACTGCCTTACATGCAGCTGCAATAAATGGTAATCTTGATGTCATTACATTTCTCATCAGTCAAGGAGCTCAGGTAAATAATGGCAATAATTATGACTGGACTGCCTTACAAGCAGCTGCAATAAATGGTCATTTGGATATCATCAAATATCTGATTAGTCAAGGAGCTGAGGTGAATAAAGGCAATGATAATGGCTTTACTGCCTTACATGCTTCCGCACAAAGAGGTCATCTTGATGTAACCAAATATCTGCTTGGTCATGGTGCTGATGTGAATAAGGACAATAAATATGGTTTGACTGCCTTACACACTGCTGCACTATACGGTCATCTTGATATCATCAAATGTCTGATCAAGCACGGGGCTGAGGTGGATTTATGCGATAACTATGGTTTGACTGCCTTATACTGTGCTACAGGAAATGGCCATCTTGATTCCATGAAATATCTGATCAGTCAAGGTGCAGAGGTGAATAAATGTAATGTTTGTGGGACTGCCTTACATGCAGCTGCAATAAATGGTGATCTTGATGTCATCACATATCTTATCAGTCAAGGAGCCGATGTGAATAAGGGCAATGATAAAGGCTTGACTGCCTTACACGGTTCGGCACAAAAAGGTCATCTTGATGTAACCAAATATCTGGTCAGTCATGGAGCTCATGTGAATAAGGGCAATGATAAAGGCTTGACTGCCTTACACAGTTCCGCACAAAAAGGTTATCTTGATGTAACCGAATATCTGGTCAGTCATGGTGCTGATGTGAATGAGGCCGATCAGAATGGTTTGACTGCCTTACATATTGCTGCACTATATGGTCATCTTGATATCGTCAAATGTCTGATTAATCTTAGGCCGAAGTGAATAAGGGCAATAACAAAGGTTTTACTGCCATACACAGTTCTGCGCAGAGTGGTCATCTTGATGTCATCAAATATCTGATCACAAATGGAGCTCATTTGAATAAGGACCATGATAATGGTTTGACGGCTTTGTGCATTGCTGCAGCAAATGGTCACATTGATATCATCAAATATTTGATCAGTCAAGGAGCAATGTGATTGAGGGCGATAATGTTGGTTGGACTGCATTGCACAGTGCTGCACAGAATGGTCATCTTGATGTCACTAAGTACCTAATCAATCAAGGGGCTAAGGTGAATAAGGGAAATAATGATGGTTGGACTCCCTTACATGTAGCTGCAATGAATGGTCATCTCGATGTCACCAAAAACCTGATCAGTCATGGAGCTGAGGCGAATAAGGACAATTGTGGTCCCTCTGCCTTACATGTAGCTGCAATGAATGGTCATCTTGATGTCACCAAGTATCTGATCGGTGTAGAAGGTGAAGTTAATAAGAGCGATGATGGTTGGACTGCATTACATTTAGCTACAATGACAGGTCATCTTCATGTCATTAAACATCTAATTAGTCAAGGAGCTGAGGTGAATAAGGTAGATAGTGATGGCTGGACTGCCTTCCACAGTGCCACAATGCATGGTGAACTTGAAGTCATCAAATATCTCAGTCGAGAAGCTGAAGTGAATAAGGGTGATAATGGTGGTTGGACTGCTTTACACATTGCTGCACGGAATGGTCATATTGATGTCACAAAACATCTGATCAGTCAAGGTGCTGAGGTGAATAAGTGTGATAATGATGGTTGTACTGCCTTACACAGTGCTGCAGAGAATGGTCATCTTGATGTCACCAAATATCTTATCAGTGAAGGAGTTGAGGTGAATAAGGGTAATAATGATGGCTGGACTGCCTTTCACAGTGCCACAATGCATGGTGAACTTGAAGTCATCAAATATCTCAGTCGAGAAGCTGAAGTGAATAAGGGTGATAATGGTGGTTCGACTGCCTTACACATTGCTGCATGGAATGGTCATATTGATGTCACCAAATATCTTATCAGTGAAGGAGCTCAGGTGAATAAGGGTGATAATGATGGTTTGACTGCCTTACACAGGGCTGCACACAATGGTCATCTCGATGTCACTAAATATCTGATCAGTCAAGGGGCTGAGGTGAATAAGGGTAAGAATGATGGGTTGATTGCATTACACAGTGCTGCAAAGAATAGACATCTTGATGTCACCAAATTTCTTATCAGTCAAGGAGCTCAGGTGAATAAGGGTGATAATGATGGTTGGACTGCCTTACACAGGGCTGCACACAGTGGTCATCTCGATGTCACTAAATATCTGATCAGTCAAGGGGCTGAGGTGAATAAGGGAAATAATAAAGACTGCAGTCCATTGTACAGTGCTGCAAAGAAGGGTCATCTTGATGTCACCAAATATCTGATCAGTCAAGGTGCTGAGGTGAATAAGGGTGATAATGATGGTTGGACTCCATTACACAATGCTGCACAGAATGGTCATCTTGACGTCAACATATATCTTACTAGTGAAGGTGCTGAAGTGAATAAGGGTGATAATGATGGTTATACTGCCTTACACAGTGCTGCACAGAATGGTCATCTTGATTCCATCAAATATCTGATCAGTCAAGGTGCTGAGGTGAATAAGTGTGATAATGATGGTTGTACTGCCTTACACATTGTTGCACGGAATGGTTACCTTGATGTCACTAAATATCTTATCAGTCAAGGAGCCGATGTGAATAAGGGAAATAATGAAGACTGCACTCCATTATATATGGCTGCACTGAATGGTCATCTTGATGTAACCAAATATCTGGTCAGTCATGGGGCTGAGGTGAATAAGTGTGATAATGATGGTTGTACTGCCTTACACATTGTTGCACGGAATGGTTACCTTGATGTCACTAAATATCTTATCAGTCAAGGAGCCGATGTGAATAAGGGAAATAACAAAGGTTTTACTGCCATACACAGTTCTGCGCAGAGTGGTCATCTTGATGTCATCAAATATCTGGTCAGTCATGGGGCTGAGGTCAATAAGGGTAATAATGATGGTTGGATTGCATTACACATTGTTGCGCAGAATGGTTACCTTGATGTCACTAAATATCTGATCAGTCAAGGGGCTGAGGTGAATAAGGAAAATAATAAAAACTGCACTCCATTACAAAGTGCTGCAATGAATGGTCATCTTGATGTCACCAAATATCTTATCAGTCAAGGTGCAGAGGTGAATAAATGTAATGTTTGTGGGACTGCCTTACATGTAGCTGCACTATACGGTCATCTTGATATCATCAAATGTCTGATCAAGCACGGGGCTGAGGTGGATTTATGCGATAACTATGGTTTGACTGCCTTATACTGTGCTACAGGAAATGGCCATCTTGATTCCATCAAATATCTGATCAGTCAAGGTGCAGAGGTGAATAAATGTACTGTTTGTGGGACTGCCTTACATGCAGCTGCAATAAATGGTGATCTTGATGTAACCGAATATCTTGTCAGTCATGGTGCTGATGTGAATGAGGCCGATAAGAATGGTTCGACTGCCTTACATATTGCTGCACTATATGGTCATCTTGATATCGTCAAATGTCTGATTAATCTTAGGGCCGAGGTGAATAAGGACAATAACAAAGGTTTTACTGCCATACACAGTTCTGCGCAGAGTGGACATCTTGATGTCATCAAATATCTGATCACAAATGGAGCTCATTTGAATAAGGACCATGATAATGGTTTGACGGCTTTGTGCATTGCTGCAGCAAATGGTCACATTGATATCATCAAATATTTGATCAGTCAAGGGAGCAATGTGATTGAGGGCGATAATGTTGGTTGGACTGCATTGCACAGTGCTGCACAGAATGGTCATCTGGATGTTACCAAATATCTGATCAGTCAAGGGGCTGAGGTGAATAAGGGTGATAATGATGGTTGGACTGCCTTATACAGTGCTGCACGGAATGGTCATCTGGATGTCACCAAATATCTCATCAGTCAAGGGGCTGAGGTGAATAAGGGTGAAAATGAAGACTGCACTCCGTTACACATGGCTGCCCTGAATGGGCATCTTGATGTCACCAAACATCTGATCAATCAAGGTGCTGAGGTGAATAAGGGTAATAATGATGGTTGGATTGCATTACACTTAGCTGCACAGAATGGTTACCTCGATGTCACTAAATATCTCATCAGCCAAGGAGCTGAGGTGATGAAAGGAAAGAATGACGGTATGACTGCCCTAGACAATGCTGCATTGAATGGTCATATTGATGTAACCAAATATCTAATCAGTCAAGGGGCTGAGGTAAATAAGGGAAATAATGAAAACTGCACTCCGTTACATATGGCTGCCCTGGATGGTCATCTTGATGTCACCAAATATCTCATCAGTCAAGGTGCGGAAGTGAATAAGGGTGAAAATGATGGTTGGATTGCATTACACATTGCTGCACAGAATGGTCATCTGGAAGTCACCAAATATCTGATCAGTCAAGGGGCTGAGGTGAATAAAGAAAATAATAAAAACTGCACTCCATTACACAATGCTGTACGTAATGGTCACCTTGATGTCACTAAATATCTGATCTGTCAAGGAGCAGAGGTTAATAAGGGAAATAATGACAATTGGACTCCATTACACTGTGCTGCAATGAATGGTCATCTTGATGTCACCAAATATCTGATTAATCAATGTGCTGAGGTGAATAAGGGTGATAATGATGGATTGACTGCATTACACAGTGCTGCAAAGAATGGCCATCTTGATGTCACTGAATATCTCATCAGTCAAGAAGCAGAGGTGAATAAGGGAAATAATGATGGTTGGACTGCCTTACACAGTGCTGCACAGAATGGTGATCTTGATGTCACCAGATATCTCATCAGTAAAGGTGCTGAGGTGAATAAGGGTGATAATGATGGTTGGACTGCCTTACACAGTGCTGCACAGAATGGTCATCTTGATGTCACCAGATATCTCATCAGTAAAGGTGCTGAGGTGAATAAGGGTGATAATGATGGATTGACTGCATTACACAGTGCTGCAAAGAATGGTCATCTTGATGTCACTAAATACCTGATCAGTCAAGGTGCAAGGGTGAATATGGGAAATAATGATGGTTGGACTGCATTACACATTGCTGCACATAATGGTCATCTTGATGTCACTGAATATCTGATCAGTCAAGGAGCTGATGTGAATAAGGAAAATAATGATGGTTGGACTGCATTACACATTGCTGCTCAGAATGGTCATCTTGATGTCATCAAATATCTTATCAGTGAAGGAGCAGAGGTGAAGGAGGGAAATAATGATGGTTGGACTGCATTACACATTGCCGCAAAGATTGGTCATCTTGATGTCACTGAATATCTGATCAGTCATGGAGCACAGGTGAATAAGGGAAATAATGACGATTGGACTGCACTGCATATTGCTGCACAGAATGGTCAACTTGATGTCATCAAATATCTTATCAATGAAGGAGCAGAGGTGAATAAGGGAAATAATGATGGTTGGACTGCATTACACATTGCCGCAAAGAATGGTCATCTTCATGTCATCAAATATCTGATCAGTCATGGAGCAGAGGTGAATAAGGGAAATAATGACGATTGGACTGCACTGCATATTACCGCAAAGAATGGTCATCTTCATGTCATCAAATATCTTATCAATGAAGAAGCAGAGGTGAATAAGGGAAATAATGATGGTTGGACTGCATTACACATTGCCGCAAAGAATGGTCATCTTCATGTCATCAAATATCTGATCAGTCATGGAGCAGAGGTGAATAAGGGAAATAATGACGATTGGACTGCACTGCATATTGCCGCAACGAATGGTCAACTCGATGTCACAAAATATCTGATCAGTCACGGAGCAGAGGTGAATAAGGGAAGTAATGATGATTGGACTGCACTACACCTCGTTGCACAGAATTGTCATCTTGATGTCAATGAATGTCCGATCAGTCAAGGAGCTGAGGCTAATAAGGGAAATAATGAAGATTTAACTGCAGTACACAGTGTTACAAAGCGCAGTCACATTGATGTCACTAAATACCTGATCAGTCAAGGTGCAAGGGTGAATATGGGAAATAATGATGGTTGGACTGCATTACACATTGCTGCACATAATGGTCATCTTGATGTCACTGAATATCTGATCAGTCAAGGAGCTGATGTGAATAAGGGAAATAATGATGGTTGGACTGCATTACACATTGCCGCAAAGATTGGTCATCTTGATGTCACTGAATATCTGATCAGTCATGGAGCACAGGTGAATAAGGGAAATAATGATAGTTGGACTGCATTACACATTGCCGCAAAGAATGGTCATCTTCATGTCATCAAATATCTTATCAGTGAAGGGGCTGAGGTGAATAGGGGAAATAATGATGGTTGGACTGCATTACACATTGCTGCACATAATGGTCATCTTGATGTCACTGAATATCTGATCAGTCAAGGAGCTGATGTGAATAAGGGAAATAATGATGGTTGGACTGCATTACACATTGCCGCAAAGATTGGTCATCTTGATGTCACTGAATATCTGATCAGTCATGGAGCAGAGGTGAAGAAGGGAAATAATGATGGTTGGACTGCACTGCACATTGCTGCACAGAATGGTCAACTTGATGTCACTGAATATCTCATCAGTGAAGGGGCTGAGGTGAATAGGGGTAATAATGTTAATTGGACTGCATTACACATTGCTGTACAGAATGGTCATCTTGATGTCACTGAATATTTGATAGGTCAAGGAGCTGAGGTGAGTGATGGCAATATATCTTGTACAGTTTATACAATTTGCATATCTCTGATCAACATGCTGGGTATTTAGTTATTCAGGAGGTCATATTCTAAGTATAATGACTCTTAATTTAAGTAGAAATAAGCCAAAACTTATTCCAACTCACATGTGCTAAATGATGTTTTTGCGGCACATATCACCGTCCAGCGAAGAACTATATTCACACTTACAAAATATTTTCTTTAACCATATGAAGTAATTTTGTTTTCTCTCAATAATTGTGTTGACATTTTGAAGTATTTTGTTATGAGCCCCTCTTTAGAATAAATGAAACGATTTACTTAATTTCATAACATATCTAGATGTATTCAAATATCCTAATTCATGATAGCAAAATGCAGCGAATTGACCTTTCACGTAGAATTGCATTGTATTGCATTTCACTAGAGTCAAGTTCAGATGAAACAATAACATAATTATATTTCTATCTTCTTATTTTTCATGTTAAGTGTATCATCAATCGGCGTGCTGTGAATGGTTATACAGCCATTTTCTGCACCATAGAACACGGCCATACCCCTGTCATTGAGGCATTGGTGTCTCATGGAGCAGATCTCAATATCCAGTTACCTGATGGTCAGACCTGCCTTCATAAAGCTATCAAGCTTTGCAATCAAAAGGAAAGAGCTTTGGAAACCACAGACACTCTTATCAAGGTAAGAGAACGGTGAAGTTACACTAAAGAAATGCTTAAATTATTTAATTATAATAGATTTACATTCAAATAACATCAATTATTTCTGCTGCTAACAGATGTCCGCTGAGTTCTACAAGAATGAACTGTCATCTAACAGGACTCTTGTTTTCTACCTTTTGGAGAACGGTGCTGATCCTGATGTAAGGGACAACGATGGCAACCTTCCAATTCAGTACGCAGAGGACGAAGAGATCCGGCATATGATATTAAGGTACAGTCATAACTTAAATTTATTTGTAGGTGACTTATCTCCCGGGACAGCGCACTAGACCGACAGCCCGCAAGACCAACATATTGAACCCTCAGAAAAGTTGACAGAAGGCCCATAGAAATCTCGTGGGCTGTTGGTCTCTTGGGCTGTCGGTTTCATGGGCTATAACTTAATCACACGATTCCTTATATCTATCTTTGAAGAAAGTGACTAATGTGTCAATTTATGTCAATCATGAAAGAAAAATCAGTATTTAGTTTATACGATATTATCATGATTAAGCTGGTAAACAGGGACCGCGGAACCGGGGGGGGGGCCCACTTTTTTCAGTAAACACGTGCAAACGTATGGCAGTGCAAAAATGTGGTATACACGGAACCCCCCAGGCCCCTCCACTTTCCAAGACGTTCCGCGGCGCCTGCTAAATGATACAAACATTCCAAGAAATCTATTTTTAAAAAATGCAATTCACTTTTGATTTAATTTCAGCCACTACACTACGTTCACTGAACAACTAGGAGTGTAAAAATAAACGTTTGAAAGCTTTAAGTGATAACAATAAGCCGCCGCCAATACACTGTAAAAATTGGCCACGATTTGAACTCGCCCAAGCCCCTATGCATCATTCATTTTGTAAGATGCTTTCTACCGCGTATTATGCTTTGCACGCAAGATCTGCTTAGTTTACATTTGCCGAGGGCGCCGTACGATGAATGGGTCTACGATTTTACGTGCGATTTTATTTTTGTTTCGGGGGGGGGGCATCGTAGGTGGCTACGGGATACGGTTCTTGTTTTTACATTATCTACGAGCATCTTGCCATTTCTTGTATTGGCCCTCGAGGGCAGACCGAGGAAAATCCGTAGAGAATTATGGAGAAAACTGCACACCATAAAATCAAATCTTTGCCTTTCGCCTTTATTTACGCACGTCCATTCGGAAATACGTTTAGATTTTCTCATTTTTTGATGAATATTTTACTACATACAGAAATGAGGACAGTCTTTAGAGAAGTTTGGACATTTTCATACCTCTTAAATGTATGTTTAAATATTTTCCTAAAAAAAGAAAACACGTTATAATTTATCTGCAGTCATACACTCTTTCAAGAGTTCCATCACAGGTGACTTGTCAAGGTCTAATAATATCATTCTCTTCTTCAGAGTAGTACAAATATGTACATGCATTATAAAAAAAATCAATCTAAATGAATCATACGTTATTAATTTCAATCCCTTTCCAAGAGGTAAATCATTTGAATTAGAATTTAGAAATAGATATTATTAACTTATTTACCCACCACGCCCCGCAAAAGAAGAAATAATGATTAAAAGAAATAAATGACCATCTAAGTCCCATGTTCAACACACACACCAATGACACACTTTTAATCTTGAAAAACAAAGATAATGTTGACAGTTATAAGAAATCAAAATTAATTAATTCATTTCCTTTTAGTTGGTACATGTATATTGCATATTACTAATATTATAAGTCCAACTATGAAAGGGGGGACACACACACAGATCTAATTCTATACTTTTAAGTCAAATAAAATGTTGAATAGTATGGATTTTCTCAGTAGATCAATAATAGAATAATTCAATTAGCACAAATTCATAGAATCAGTTAGATTATTATTATTAATTTGTTATACACGGCGAGTAGATAAAATAAAGGAGGGGCCAAGTGGCTTAGGCAGTGCTCATCTTAAAAGGGCCATGTATATGTCACCAGACCACATAGAAGAGGAAGACCTCTTCACAATAACGAGCTACTACCAAAACTGGCCGCATGTGACTACAACGTTTGACATTTGGAGGGAGTGGGTAAGATGGTTAAGATATAATTGAAGAACTTTTAGCTCCTCTTCAGTCATTCTAATTATGCATATTAGAATTGAATCCAGGTAAAATTTCAATATGAAGAAATAGATGTTGATCAAATAGGGGTTGAAATAGGGGTCTATTTCCCAGAAGAGCTGAAGTAGAAATCCATGTCTGTTGAAAGAAAAGAGGAAATATTTTAGAAACTAGCATCCATTGTGTATTTTATAATTAAACAAGCAACAATTCGAACTTGAAAAAAAAGACTGAAATTTAGAGCTTCCTATTAAGATTTAACATTAACTCTTTAAATGAAATAGAAATAATAAGTGGGAATTCTCAAAAGGATTTAATGACGAAAAAAATTTGTCCAGTTGGACAGATAACATTTTCAAGGCTATTCAATAGAAACCAAATTAGTAAAGTCACAAATTATTTTTATGTAAAAAAAATGGCTACCTAAACAAAAAATGTGTACCTTGATTGTATTATGGTACTAATGGCAACCAGGGGCGTCAATTATGGGGTTGCAAGTGGGCAAATATTGGTAGGGCAAATATATCGTTTCCCGCCCCCAACTAATTCTATAATTTTCCCTGCTTCATTTACTGTGGCGAAGCTGAAAATTAAGAGGCGTTGGGAAAAAAAAATCACGAAGGGTATTCTTAAGCTGTTTTGTCACCCCCCCCCCAAAAAAAAAACCCAAAACAAAACAAGAACAAAACAACAACAAAACCAACAAAACAAAACAAAACAAAACTTATCGACGCCCCTGATGGCAACCTTCCGGAACCTCCAACAGTTGTTGAGTTGTGCAAATAGACTAGGCAGACCTCTGTGCTACATCTTTAAGTTAATCAGCAACAAGTTAGTTCCTTGCCATGTTTATCTGAGGGAAATCAAAGTCAACATGAGACTAATGAATGCGATATGAAACAAAGGCCACCCAGCTTTTATTCAGTGGAGATCTATTACCTCTGAAGAAAGGGTTTTGATTCCCCCCCCCCCATCCCCCTCTCTCTCTCTTGAAATATAAAAAAATATAAAACCTCATCATAATGATGCTTGCCGAGCTAGCGGATGGTCTTTGGCCTTAGCTCAACTTTAGAAGAAACAAGTGGGCCAAAGCTCTAACGTTAATACACCTAGGCAAATTAACTTTTACTGCGTTAAAATTACAGCCCGGCATTAGCAAACTGTGTAGCATTCACCCAAAGTAGACCTGGATCCGGACTGGTCTCTGGGAAAAAAAAGCAATATGGAATTCCGGGGGGGGGGGGGGGGGTCACTCACCACATTACGCAACTGCGTCCACAAAAAGCGTCGAAAAGTGTCTGTTTTCAGCCTTTAGGTGTCCTCGACGTTTTTCTTAATAATCCAGAAACTTATGTCACGCTTGCTTCTAGATTTCAATCGAAGCAAGGGCTCCATTTCTCTAAAGGTAAGTACGAAATTTCGTAATTTTTTTTATTGTATTACGCTACATCTGTCATTAATATTTGTTTTTAATTCTTATTTTCTTGGTTTCTCCGTGTATATTTACATGTATACATGTATATAAAAGTTGTTAGAATTCTCGCTTGGATACTATGTGTGATATTAGTTTGAAAAGAGTCATGTTTTGTTGTTGTTGCTGTTGTTGTTGTTGTTGTTTTTGTTGTTTTTTGTTTTTGTTTGTTTGTTGGCTTTTTTTTTTGGGGGGGGGGGGGGGCTCACCTCATTATGAAAACACGCAAAAGAAAGGCTGATGAAATTCAAACTTATACATGCCAAGGATTCTTTATGTAAGGGTAACGTTGTCCAACTGTCTTCTTAGAGAAAATATAAGATGCTTGATTTCACTATTCCATTATCATATTGATAATATTTTATCATCATTCGATCATACTTTCTCTAAACCCAACAGAACAATATGACAGTGGAACGGCAAAGCGATAATATACCCAAATTATGCTTTAAGAAAAAAAAAGGAAAACACCAATTTGGTAATCCTGTAGATATACCATATTTACCATTAAGAACTTTGGATATGGAGACATCTCAGATTCTACCCCTGAGAGCCTAAGGTCACAGGACACTTTTCTTACAATGTCCAAAATCACATGTAAAAATAATTCGTGGAATTTGATATTAAGAATTCACATTCGAATATTCAGAATTTACATTTTTCGGGAAAAAGTAGTTTAGGTGTCTGTTTTAGAAGAAAATGAACATTGTCATTCATCCCCGCCCAAAACTAGATGCATTCTATGCTAAAGCATCACACAAATGGCACACATGTAGATATAATATTCATTATAAACAAATTTAGTTTTATTTCATAATCATATCTTTTGTTGTCAAAATCCCCAAACACAGGAACAGTTCCAACTGAGGAAGGAGAAAGTGCAGTGCACTATGAGTTCATCACAGACACTCCTGCTGATCTTATTCTCCAAGAAGATGAGGCAGTAATATCATGCGGCATCCGATTCTCTCCTTCTGGAGCAAAGGTCAGCAAACCTGGCAAGGTTACAGTAGACCATAATGCACATTTCACCAATCCACGACTGGCGGAAATTGCCTTCTATACGCGTAGCAAAGGTAAATATTGAAAGCAAAAAAAGTTCTTTATGTTTTCCTTTCTAATCAATATCGATATATATCACAGGTCTACTTTTACTATTTGTTACAGCGTTTCTTGAAAAAATGTTGCTACAAAAGTTTACGTAGCAATAAAAATTACAACAAAATGAAATTATAATTATACACGTGTAGCATTTGTCAAAGATATTAACTTCGAATGCAAGAAGAACTTTGTTCATCTTGCATTACTTTTGATAATTATAGTAAAGTTACCAAGGATATATGGAACAATCATAGCGTTAACACAGAGTTAACCACACTGTGTTTCACACTGTGGGACCATGTGAAATTGGGACAGTTGATAATTGTGTGATTTTCCACACTGTGACAAATCACAGTGTATTAATGTGACACCTTGTGATTACCTCCACATAGTCGACTTGGTGTTACACTGTGTAAACCATGTGATACTATGTGATAACTATGTGGTAAATCACAGGTCACGACGAACACGGGTTTTCATCTATGTCTGGATGGTCTAGAAGAACACACTGTGGTAATACTGTGAAAACATAATGTACCCATAATTACCACAGACTGGACTACGTGAACACGGTGCAGTAAAACTGTGATTTTTTCCATACTCCATACATGTATTATGTACATTAATTATAATGTGAACAAATTGATCATTTAACTCCCGCACAATTCTCTCAGTTAACCACGTACACACAGTGTGGTAACACTGTGATACATTTCATCTTAGAGGGATAACTCTATGAACACATATTAGTAATTTCCAAGTTATTCACCACGTTACACACCGTGGAAAATATGTGGTCGGCAGTTTCCTATGTTTGACTATGTGGTTAATGCATGGGAAATCACATAGGTGTCCAATTGCACTGTGAATAAACTGTGACAGTATCATTTCCACAAAGTCAACACCGGGTCAGCAATGTAGGCAGTGTGGTAACACTGCGATTCATTACGTCACAGTGTGATAAATTTGTGGTGGGCTTTGTTGATCGAGTTTGACTATGTGCTCTATCAAGTTGGAAATCACACGAAATACAATGTGACACGAACACAGTGTGACAACACTGTGATAACACTATGTACTAAATATTATTCCCTGAGGACGCTGCAATCATATTATTACCCCCAGCTTTAGCACTGAATCAGTAGCGTTCAGTGCATTCAATGAATAAATCCTCCCAGGTACCCACTTCTTTCACATGGGTCGAGTGTGGCAAATGTAACTTAATGTCTTGCCAAAAAATGTTAGTGCTGTGGCAGCAGGGAATCGAACCCCGTAAATTGCGATCTGCTGCCCGGTGACTTGTCACTAGACATCAGCACTTCTATTTTCTATATAAAATTATTAATTCATTTATTCAAATTATTTTGTATTCTTGAATTCATTTATTATAATACACAGCATTGAACCCTTTTTGGGTAAATGGTTTGGTAAAGAAAGATCATAATTTGAAAAAAAAATACTACGCAGCCCGCTATACAACTGCCAGAAAATGGTACGATACATGGCTACGCTCATGTTGACGACATCTAAGCTAAATCCTAAAACCTCGTATTGAAAAAGAAGTGTGAATCTCAACTGACAATATTTTTTCTAGCTAATGCGGATGATTGGCGAGAGAAATCAAGTACGACAAGTGTTTTGTGTGATTCAAACGTTTTCACTACATTCCGCATTCGTCCGAGCGATATACATCCGTTATATTTTGGCAAAGAAAAGTACATGTATATATCAAAACAGAAAAAGGGTCCAACTGATATCATTTCATTTTTGTGTATACTAATGGATAGATGATATCCTTATTATTCTGAATCCGGTGTCATTTCCCCTCTTTAAATAGACATGGAAAGGCTTGTAAGAATTCCTGCATCAATCCAAGGTTACCCACGTTGTGACGTCAGAGCAAATGACCTCGATCTCTACGTCGATCACTCCTGTCAGTTGTGGATTGTGGCCCAGTTCAATAGATGCTTTGTTGGAAAGAGGGTCAGTTGCACACCATATGTAGAGACACCAGCATCGAAAGGACATGCACCTACGGTTCATCTTTACATATATGACGACCTCTCTGAAGTTAACAAGGTGAGGGCGAAGAAGAAGACAAGCATGGGTGTCGCTAGAGTGGGTAGGTGGGTGCGGGGTGACAACCCTTGGTGTATAACATGCTCCTGTGCTTCCCCTCAATAGGTAATCAATAATATAGGTTTTCCAGGTCAAATGTCCGCCGTGTCAGAGAAAGTGTCATATTAGGTAATTCAAATGTCAATAGGTAATTCAAATAGGGAAATCAAATGTCCCCTTAGCAACACCAATATCCCAAAAGGTACATAAGATGTCCATAGAGAAGTCAAATATCCGCACAATAGAAATTCTTTTCAATAGGGAAACCAAATGTCAACTTTGCAAAACCAATGTCCCAATAGGTAAAGAAAATGTCCATAGAGAAGTCAAATGTCCGCACAATAAAAATTGTTGCATAATCCTGCATAAATTAGAACAGTAAGTCTTCCATAGGTAAATCAAATGTCGTATAGGTAATTCATATGTCAGTTGACAGTTATCAGTTCAAAGTGAGCGGAAAAGATGCCTTACGCAAAGATATCAGAGGAAGATAAGCAGCGGTTGTTTGATGCCTTTAGGCAGGGAGAAGACTATGTGGAAGTAGCAAGGCTTCTTGGCATCAAACGCGATACTGTATATTTTTGATGGATATTTTTTGTGATGTTTTTGAAAAGAAATATATATTCACAGAATATACTTTGAATTTTGTTTAAAATACACACAAGTTTCAAGAGAAAGCAGAAAAATTCTGTAGTCCTGTTGTTTGATGTACCGTGATGTTTGCAATATACAAACAATATTGTTTGAAAGATGATGGTATGATGTTCGAGAAAGCACTGTTCTAAACTATGGACAATTGACATCACTATTCGACATTTATTTTCCCAAGTTGGATATTACTCTCTTTACATGAACATTCATTTCCCTATATGACTTTTGGTCTCCCTAATTGGATATTTGACATGTACATACGGACACTTCGAACCTACATTGACATTTGAACTCCCTACATGGACATCCACATTCTAATGTGGACATTTATTAATCTACATGGACATTTGAACTGCCTATGTGGATGATTGGTTCCAATCAGTGGACATTTGACCTGGAAAACCTATATTCAATTTGTATCACGTTCCAAGCAGATTTTATGTGTCACCAAGTTACAGAAAATAACATTTGACATTGTTAGGGGGTAACAAATGATATTATTTGGATAATTATAGGTAAGACACTAATCTAGTAAACACGATATTCCATAAAATAAATATGATATCTAATTAAAAAACTTCGCTATATAGGCCCTATATATATTCGCAGCCATTGGGGGAATCCTTTTATCTCAGCCTACTGTTATCATTCCGATATTCCCCTTAACGCCCAATTTTCATTGTGACGGAATAAACCGCATTGTTAGGATTCCCCCTATAATCGGATATAGTAATATATATAGTGTATATGTGCGTGGGCGCATGAGCGCGCCCGCGCGTGTGTGTGTATATACATATGCAAAAATCTCCTTGATTACACATTTTGTAGGTCCAGGTTCTCAATCTATCGTACCAGACAATTTTTGAAAAGAATATTTTATTAGACATAATACATGGTACTCTTTACCATGAAATGAATGTGAAATAGATTTTAAGGCCACGGAGGAAGTGAAATCTATAGGAACCCAACAAAGTTGGGTATACTTTTTGATACGCACTGTATATATCAGACACTAAGCAAAAGTTGATAATTTTTAAACAGTAAAATGGTTCGATATCCATATATATATTGATCTTCGTGATAATTTAAATTCATTAATTCAATAAAATGTTGGTAAAATTTTATCCAGATGACAAACTGGTGATTTTTTTTAATTTGCATTGTTGGATGGACTTCATGAGGTTAAAATTCTTATAATTTTATGGAATTACTGAATTTAACCAGTTAAAACTGGTGAAATTTGTTTATAGCGTAAAGAACAAAAGGGAGAAATTGGAATCTTGGCATCTTCTCTTCCTTATGTATCCTTTTACAGAGAGCAGAAAAAGAAATGGAAAAGTACAGAAAGCTTTCCCCACCTAAATCGTTTCCAGTAGCATGGAGGTCAGGGGACGTCTACATCACACTCTATGAATGTCTAAATGAACATGCAGTGGCGGTTGAGACTGCGGTAAGTTATGTAGGTAAGATCACATTATGCTGGTTTAAAACTTGCGGGACAGTTTATAAATAGAAAACCCCGCATACCACAATTCCCTTTCTGTTTCTTTACAAACGCACATCCCCTTACACACACCCACACACCTATGTTTTCTATTGTTCGAATTTCACCCGATGACTCCACTATTGAATTGCGTCACAAAATTCATTGACGGAATAACCCTCACCAATTGTTAACAACCGATGGCCTGTTGAATTACTACCGATGACCCATTGTTCTCTTTGTTCTCTTTGGTTTCAATGCGTAAACATGTACATACACACACACACCTACACACACGGTCTTGTATTGCTTTACTTCCGAGGACAAGTATTGTTCCTCTATTGTTCCTCCGTCCTCGGACAGTCGACGGAATAAGACACAAATTCATTGTTCGACGTTCGAGGACTATTGTCCGGCTTCCGAGGACCATTGTTCTCATGATTTTTTGTGTTCTCTGTCCGAAAATGTCCTCGGACATACGGCTAAACACGCCCACACCTACACACACCTACACACACATGTATATATATATATATATATAGGAGTGTAAGGATGCTCAACTTATACATGACCGACAGTGTTCCAGATATAGATATGCGTAAACAGAAGAAAAGTCTAGGAACTGTATTAAGCCAACTAAACACACAGAGCAACAACAACATCAACAACTCATCACGAGCCATTAGGTAAATAATTTGAATTCACGCAATTTTCTTCCCGCTTCATTCCTAATTATATGTCATTTTAATTTATCTTGACTGTGATTGTATGATGACCATGATTGTTGATGCTTAATTGATGTAATACGATATATGATATATGACATAGTATGTCATATACGATCGCTACGATGTATTGGTTTTTGTTTTTGTTTTATGACTTATCTTCAGATCCTGAAGAAGGCCTAAATAGCCGAAAGCTCGATTAAAACGTGTATGTATACCAGCTACGTCCTAGTACAGTTCCTAGACTTTTCTTCTGTTTACGCATATATATATATATATATATACACACATAATTCCTACTTAGGGCGATTTTTTTGGGGGGCGAAATATTCGACGGAAGGGGGAAGCCGACGTTACTAGTCGAATTTTCGATTCGCCTTAACGTTTTCAGCACAGTTTTTTCCCATTTCCGTAGGGGTAGGAGGCATATATCGATATAAACGTAGAGGGCGTCAAATTACTTATATTACTACAAAGTTTTGTTCGGTAGGGAGAACTCATTTTTCGTATAATATAACGTGGAAAATCTATATATGTGTATAACTCCTGCGTATCTAACGTCCTAAGTTGGACTTAGGGCAATCTCTGTTTTTCTTGATTATATCAATAGTTTGGGGATTTACTAAAAAATACCTTATCACACACAAAAGGTAGTTATTATACGATTCTTTTTGCCATAAATGCAAATTGAATCAAATTATTTCTAAACATATACTAACATTTTGAATCCATTAATTCTCTGTAATGTCCCTTTCGCGCTGATATACGTATATCCAAAAGAAAATCGCCTTTTAGTAGAATCTAGGTATATATATCTATCTATCTATATATATTACGCTAAGGATATGGGGCCTTTTTTTTTTGTTCAATTAGGCGCCTCCCCTGGCTCTTTCGGTCCCCACCTTTTGGTACCCACAGGCGGGGAATGGTTCTTAGAAGGTTGGGAGGCACTTTTTAAGGGCTTAACATTGAATTTCCGGAGAGAGTAATAATTCTGCCGATGGAACAGCGCACTACCGACAGCGCACTACCGACAGCGCACTACCGTCAGCACGAAAAAGTACCTACTGTGACGCCCCAACCCATACCCTTTACATGTGAAGGGGAGAAAGCTCAATTGTCCACGGGCTGCTTCTGCTATAGTATATATACTGAACTACAAAAGAAACGTCGCACATGTATGTGTTTGAAACTGTTTTATTTACAATGAAACATATTCTTTATTCAAGAGTGAAAACTTAGAAAATGTTTTGCTTTGTTTTGATTAACAAGTACAGATGTGCAATAACGACTCTCGTCGTTGATAGCGCCAGTTCTGACGTTATTAGTCCCACAGGAGACGTTCCCGACGATGTCGAACGGTGAGGATAGGGCCCCGAGCAGGACGCCGACAAGACAAGTTGAAGCTTATCAGCCGACGACGAACAGTTGCTGCAGAAATTGGTCTGTTGTGTGTGCCAATAGTCTGTAGAGCCGATTCTGTTGCTCTGCGGAAGCGATTCTGCAAGTGGTCCCGGTGAAGATGGCGATCTTGACGTGTTGTTGTCACCCTGGGACGATCACAGCGCTGACGATCGTTAGTGCTGTTGGTTGCATTGTATTGCTCCTGCAGACTACTGTCCGAACGCTGCATTGAAGTCGTTGACAATGACTCTAGGACGTTGGCCAGCATGAAGACGTCCGATGGCTTGTTCCCTCTGGTTTCGAGTCAGACGTGGCATGGTGACAGCGCTCAGGAAACGAATGACAGAATGAAGGTTTTGGGTCCCTTTTAAACAAACTGGATAGAGGATGTGCATGTGCATCGTGCTTTTCAAAAAGCTGCGCTCGAGTGCACTACCATGTTCACGGAAAGGATATGAGTTTTAATCCTACACAGAAATCACATTTTGTTATGATGATGTGTTATGGACGGTCAATGCCATATCTGTGATGTTAAAAAAGCATAAAATGTGATTTTACGTATCAAATTCCAATATCATGTGTAAAACATATCAATTTGAAAAGTGCGACGTTTCTTTTGTAGTTCAGTATATATATTCGCATAAACACACACACAGCAGTCTGTCTCTGCATTGTCTTTGTTCTTTGTGAGAATAACTGCAATGCATCATTTTGTAATAAATATGACGCTACAAACAAAAGTGCAAAAGAAATCCATTGATTTAATTTTTTCAAAATTCCCGCGTTAATATGTCTACACATGTAGTCCTTTAAAATTCATCCCACATATCCGAAGAATTTTATAATTTGTATTTTATGAACATCTAGTTAACGAATGTTACTACTTCATATTATTATACAAGTGCCCCTTTAACCTCAGATATTACTGCCCCTTATGAAATCTAATAATTGCCCTTTTTTTCTAATTGGTGCCCATTTCCCATTCTAATAGCGCATTTTTCCTTCTGATAAGTGCCCTTTTCACTATGATAAGTGCCCCCATTCCTTCGTAAAACTGCGCCCCTTCTTCTTTCTGATAAATGCCCTTTTCACCTTCTGATAAGTGCCCCTTTAACTTCAGACATTACTGCCCCTTTTTAAATCTGTGCCTTTGTTTTTCGTCTGATAAGTGCCCATTTTCCGTTCTAATAGTAAAATTTTCCTTTAATACAAGTGCCCTCTTCACCTCTGATAAGTGACGCTTTTTTCTTTGAATGACTAACCCTTCTTCTTTCTAATAAGTGCCCTTTTCACCTTCTGATAAGTGCCCCTTTTAAGCTCAGATAAGACTATTGTCCACTTTGAAATCGGACAAGTGCCCCTGTTTTCGTCTGATTAGTGCCCATTTTCCGTTCTTCTAATAGTACAAGTTTTCCTTATGATAAATACCCTTTCCACCTCTGAAAAATGCCTTATTTTTAAGTGCCCCTTTTACTTTTGATCAGTGCCCCTTTTTTCTTTCTAAAAGTATTTTCCCCCTTTTGATAAGTGCCCCTTTTGTCTTCTGATAAGTGCCCTACCTATATACCTATATATATTTAATAAATTGTACCTGTATACTCCGATAACGCTTTACAAACTGTGCCCTAAAGTCCACAAAAGAGCCACATAGGCCTACCTAGCTCCAAATAATCAGAGAGGCTTCATAATAATAGGTTCCCCTACTGATATCAACACAATGAGAGCCAGTGGAGCAGGGGGCAGGAGGGGCACAATTCTCTAAGTTATACAAGAATAAGCAATGCTCCTAAATCACAGCAGAAAGGAGGACAATATTTTCTAAATATTTTCCAAAGCTCGCTCGCTACGCTTGCTCGCATTTACCATTGTCTGCTTGCTATTCAAAATATCTTCAATACTTTGAATAATCAGACCATTACACTCAACTGCAAAGTAGTTTTTATCTAGAACCATGTTAATACATAAACAATAATGTGTCAAAAATGATCCTCAGTGTATTAATCAGAATGTAGCGGTATACTAATGTCTCAAAGTGGCATTTTCCACCTGTTTTTACGCTTTGCAGGTGCCTTTCCCCCCAAAAGTGCCCCTTTTTTGTTGGTGCCCCCCCCCCCCACTTTCAAAGACGCTCTCCCGCCCCTGACTGTATTGTCCTGAATATATGTCTAAGTTCATTCTCATTAGCTCTCGTTGAGTTACGTTTTTCTTCCCGTCTTATAGCGGATGATTGAACAGACGTTCCACCAAGTGTCTAGAGACCGGCAAACGTTTTGCATGAAATCCTCCGACGAAGAGTCTCCGGAACGACTTCTCAAATTCGTCGTATATCAAGGAAGTTTCCATTCTCCCCGAACAGTGATCAGTTCTGTCCTAGAATACGGTAATCATGTGCTTTTCAAGCTTACCTGCAGGCAAAATACATAACTGTGCCTTTACAGTGTTATGTAAAAATAATACTCTTGAATCTGATTTTCTTGCTCATAACATTTATTGTATTCATCTAGTTAAAGTTTCATAAGTCCAACTGATCATTAACGTTAATAGGCCCTATTTTAATTAGGGAAAGTCAAAGTTGATGGTATAATTTTGATAACCACTATATTAACATAAATCATAATTTCCACAATCATGAAATAGAGTAATAGTGTCGAGGACCTGAGTGGAAAAATATGCTTGTTTTTCTTAGATTGTTGCGATGTTGCAAGGTCAAATAACTTGTCAAAAATACTGAAAGACTGTTAAATTTACGTAACAGAATGGCAGAAATTACTCTGGGTGCACATCCGAGAAGGTCGTTGACATGTGTTTTTGTCCTAAATTTTCAAGAACTGTCTGTTCCATGGAATTGACATAGGATTATACTCGGTCCTTTAAAAAAATGACAGTTTTGATCAATAATATATTAAAAGTTATGACTCGTATCAGATTTGAGCTTTCATATTTTAAAGGTGAAGGATGTCACATTCACTTGGAGAAGTTTGATGACTTTTTTTCAATTAAATTTTATTTTTAAAAATTCCCTGAATATTCATAGTCGCTGAGACCGACCTCCATATAGCATAGTGTTTTGTAAACGCGCACCCGAGCCAAAGGTATGCGGATAGTCAAAATGTGTATATCCAGCACGTGCACGAAGCTCTTTGGGAATTGGATCTTTGACAGGTAACAGAGAACTCAGTATAAAATGATGAAAATGAAAGAATGATTGAAAGTTGATTACATTATCATCGAAAGGCATCCTAATACCAAATTCACGCAGTTGAAAAAGAAGTCAAGGCCAAACAGGCAAGATGTCAATTTTTTATAAATATATTGAACAGCAACAATACAGTTGATTATACACAAATTCAGTATGTCAAAAAAAAACAGGGCTGTATACAAACTTTGCCAGAATTCACAAAAGAGGTTTATCTTAACCCAAGGGCCTTAATGTTTGATGGGTTAGAATCGACCGGATTTTGGGGGCCCTTTTCGGACCCTTTCGGGGGCACTGGGGCCACTCCCGGCGGCTACGTTCATGCTACATGAATGACATGGATAGTCTAAGCAACCTTAAGGGGTCAAATCTGATATGTAAAATGGGGTGACTACAAATATGGAAGTCCTGATTATTATGCATTCTCTAAAAACAAGCTTTTCTGGTGGTCATGATGAGATAAACACGCATTTCTGTAAACAAATTATAGGAAGCATTTAACCCCACTTGTGCATATCTCTCTGATGACAGGTGTTTTCCGGATCCATCCAAAGGTATTTCCCGTATATACATAAAGATAACTCTATTTTGGTTTCAAACTTTCGCTCTGTTTCCATTCTTCCAACTCTTTTTAAAGTGTTAGAAAGACTTGTATAGAATAGGCTTTATTGTTTTTTGACAGAAAACGAATCTTACATGTAGCCCTAACACATGCAGTTATGATAAAGTCTCAAATGCTTTAGCATACCGCAAGCATGTAATAGGCGTCTTTATGAATCTTTTAAAGTAAGGCATTTGCCACTCTAGACCACCGAATTCTTTAACGCAAGCTGCATTTCTATGGAGTTAGAGGTGTTACTCTTCAAAGGTTCAATGATTATTTGTCAGACAGGAAACAATATGTATCGTACGAATCTGAACAATCATCATTACTGTCTATAACATGTGTGTGTTCCATAATGATCGATATTATTTATCCACTATTATTTCTATTGTACGTAAATGATATTTCAAATTCTACTTCATAATTGCAATATATTTTTTTGCAGATGATACCAACGTTTTTTGCTCCAGCTCTGATTTCAGTTCCTTCTAAGAATTATAAATACTGAGCTACCAAAACTGACTACATGGTTTAATAGTAACGAACTATCTCCTAACCTAAAGAAAACTAATTTCATCCATTTCCAGAGCAGGAAAAATAAGAATGATAACCTGCACCTCAAAATAATTATAGATGGTGAACACTTATAGAAGAAGGAAAGTACTAATTTTCTTGGAACTATGATCATCATTGAAAATATGGGATGGAGTGATCATGTAAATTATATCTCGAAAAGAGTGTCACCTGCTGTTTGTTTTAGTGTATAAACCAAAGCATTATGTGCATTTGAATACTATATGTGCTATAAAATTCGTTGATACTTCCTTACATTTCTAATTGCAATATACTATGGGCAGAAATTACATACTAATAAGACGCTTCTGTTATAAAAGAAAGCAATATATCGTGAACATTCTGACTTATTATTTGCGAAGTTGAAAACACTCAAAGTAACTGACATCAACTTTTTTACAAAAAGCGCTGATTATGTCCGTTTATATAATGATTTGCTGCCTTCCTATTCCCCACCATTGTTCTGTTTAAATAAAGATATCCATGCTTACCCTACACGTAGAGCGATAGCATCGATGCTATCTAGGTTTCGAGACTGTTTTGGTCATGACCAGATAGTTTGAAGACCAAACGCTGTCTGAACGCAGATAGTCATGAGACAGAAGCGAGTTGGAGCTAGGTTTCCAAACTATTCTGGCAGCGAGTTTAGCAGGAGTAAATCTCAGGATCCAGCTACAAAGCATCGACGCTTTGCGGTAGACCACCCACCGCGCTTGTGACTATTTGTAATGTGAGCGCAATCCCTGCTATCTTCACTCGCTGCTATTATAATTATGTCTGTTTCATGTTGTGCTATAATATAATGCAATGTATGTATTCATGTGATGTACCCTCTTCCCTACTTTTTTCTATTACCATTCTGTCTGTTTCATCTGGTACTGTAATGCAATGTATATATTCATGTGATGTAGGGGTAAGTAGGCTACTGTGTATACTGTGTGGTAAGGAAGGGTTTTATTTGTTTTGTTTTGTTGTTGTTGTTGTTGGGTTTTTTTTTTTTTGGGGGGGGTTCCTTCTTTTTATCTTTTTCTTTTTTATGTGACCACCCAAGTCGAAATGAAATAGGGTAAAAATAGGAAAAAAATACAAAAAAATTACCAACGGAAATATATTTTTTTCCTATTTTTTTCCTATTTTGTATAGCGTAGAGATAGCTACTTGTAATAGGATAAAACCAGAAAGAAAATAGTCCTTCGAAATTATTCCGGAAATAGGAAAAAAACAAAAATAGGATGGAAATAGGATTAAATTAGGTGAAAACTAGGTAGAAAATAGGGGAAAACACGTTGAAGAAAATAGTGGGAGATGGAAAATAGGAAAAATATAGAAATAAAATAGTGGAAAACTAGGCAGAAAATAGGATAAAATTTGATTGAGAAATAGGATAAAATAGGAGGAAATAGGAATTGAATAATGGGAAACTACAGAAAAAATAGGACAAAAACAGGAATAAAATAGTGGAAAACTAAGCAGAAAATAGATTGAATCTAATTGAGAAAATGCAATGTAATAGGGAAAAACTAGGGAGAAAATAGGAAAAATCTACAAAACCAATAAGAAAATAATTAACTATAAGATTAATATAAGAAGAAATGCTGTGGGTGTCTACAGGAACAATCACATGACATTATTGATTATTATTTTATTAATCCTATCTTGTAATCATATCCTATCCTCTCCTACTCCTATAAATCCTATAGCCTACATCCTATGTCCTATACCTAGCTACTAAGCAATTGTATCACATTCATTATATATAGGGACATAGTTGTAGTGCTATAAAAAAATGGTTACTGACTAGATTACACTTTTATTATTAAAATTGATTTACACTTTTATTAATGAAATATGAAAATGCCTTTTGAAATTGTGTACAACATTACAATAGTTTAATGTAAGTAAAATTTCTATCAAAGTTCAAATCTTAATCCCAAATCTAAATGTATTTATCTATTTCCACTAGTTTTCATATTTTAGATTGTTATTCATGAATATTCATGATTGATTAGGACCTATAGAAACCAATAGTTGGGAAACTAGAATAAAACTAGTGCTGGAAAAGATAAAGTTTGGAAAATAGTATAAAACTAGTGCTGGAAAAGATAAAGTTTGGAAAATATGATAAAACTAGTGTCAGCAAAAGTACAGAAGTCAGGAAACTAGAATAAAACTATAGTGCTGGAAAAAATAAAGTTTGGAAAATAGGATAAAACTAGTGCTGGATCATGGGAAAGATAAAAGTTTGGAAAATAGTACAAAACTAGTTTTAGAATAATGAGAAAACTAGGATGAAACTAGAGCTAGTCTGAAAAATAGGATAAAACTATTTTTTTGACAAAAATGAAAAGTGCAAAAACTAGGGAAAAAATGAGGTCTAAAAAATAGGAAAAAATCAGAAAATAGCCTCAAAATAGGCCTATTTCTATTATATTTTCCATGGGAAATAGGATAAAAATAGGCCTATTTTCCTGAAATAGGAATAAAATAGGTGAAAAATAAAAAAATAGCCTAAAATTACTTCTATTTTCTTCCTACTTCCGAGGGAAATACAATAAAAATAGGCCTATTTTCCTGAAATAGGAAGAAAATAGGTGAAAAATAAAAAAATAGCCTAAAATTACTTCTATTTTCTTCCTACTTCCGAGGGAAATACAATAAAAATAGGCCTATTTTCCTTAGAATAGGAATTAAATAGGGAAAAAATAAAAAATAGCCAAAAAATAGATCTAATTTTTCATATTTTCCAAAGAAAATAGGAAAAAAATAGGCCTATTTTCGTTTAAATAGGAATAAAATAGGGAAAAAATAGGGAAAAAATATATTTTCACACTTCCGAAAACTACAGGGGCAGGCACCACAAACCACCAAAAAGTCGCACTGTGTGATTTTCAGTTAGAGCTCAATCAATGTGTTTTGGTTGGCATGGTGAAAATTTAGTTTTGGGTATTTCATGAAAAAGTGTACTTTTTTCTATTAAAGTAATGTAAAAATTTGGAGGCACCAAACAATCTAAAAGTGGTATTTTTGACAGTTTTTTATCAGACTTATGTGTGTCTTCTCTGGATTTTGTTGTATTACTTTTCTTTTTCACGACCCTGAATACTTGTCTCATTTTAATCTCCCATAAATTTTAACCGGAGTAAGTTCTTGCATTGATAATTGTGCACTATGATAAACAGGACATGTCTAATTAGTATACCAAGTTTTAGGACAATCTGATAATCCCTTCATAGAAACTTTCATTGAGTTCTAATCCTCCTTTTGTCACCTTAACACTTTGCAAGTCAGAGTGCTTCAATAGACTGCAAACTTTAAACCCTTATTAAGAAGTAACATTATGAGGGACTGTGCATTCTTCTCTTTGTACATTGAGTTATGAACATCCAATGCCAATGAGTTATATATCATTTTAAAGCTGAGAATCTGCTCTTTCAGAATCAAACCTTAACTAAAAATTCATATCTGGCAACTTTTTGGTGGTGTTGTGGTGCCTGGTCACATATATGATGTGGTCTTTAGATATTGATTTACATGTGCTTACCAGAGAATAGTGTGCATGTGTTTTATTTTGGTATAAGATTGAAGTTCAGTCAATTTTGACATGTACAAGTTTATTTAAAATTGAGTATTATAACACATGTATTTGTTAGTTGATTGTATTATCGATATTACAAATGAATTGTTATTGTGTTATTATGTTGATTTATGAAGACAAATAAAATATTATTCAAAACAAAAGCTTCGCATGATATGACCCCTGTGCACAAAATTCCGCGCGTTTGACCATGCATACCAATTATATTGGGGTCACTCTGTGTGGCGCAGTAATTATTGTTTTGACAGCGAGTGAGCGATGAATAGTTACGAGTCGGTGATAGAAGCAAGTCGACCATGGCCTGTCTGAACGTACTGGAAATAGTTTTGAAACTTACATAGCATCGATGCTATGTACTACGTGTGAACATAACTTTTGTGTTAAATAATGTACTTACTTTGTACCTGTACTTTTTCATAGTTCTTTCAATATCGCAAACTAATTAAACAATGATCTGCCATAGCCAACATACTGTTCTTATTTGAACCAATAAGCCCTCCATCTGCTAAATGCAATATCAATTACATCAAATCGTTCTTAAACATTTCCATTATTAGCTGGACGTCCCCACCCGAACTCACCCTTCTTATCGCTAAATTCACTCCCCTTTTGTCCTGCAAGTCAACCCTCTTTTCTACATTGTTTTGAACTAAATGTTTTGGGGCTACAAGCAAATCAAGCTGTGCTTAGGCTGTATCCCTTCTGTATCATCACTTTTAATAAACTTTTAGTACACGTTTTAGTCAAGCTGTGTTAACTATACTCATGATTTAATGTGTATACATATATGTACTCTCTAAAAAAAAAATTGAGTGATCACTGACGTGACTCCCCGGGCGAGTGACAATAGACTGAAAATAGAGTGACAATCACTCTTTTGTTTTAGAGAGCACTCGATATTCACTCAATATTCAAGTGATCACTGAGGTGACTCCCTGGGGAGTGCAAATAGAGTGAAAATTCACTCTCTTTTTTAGAGAGAGTAAATACCACGTTAAGTATTGTTGTTGTATTAGATGATAGAGTAACCAATAAATATTTCACCTATTATATCTTTTACTGACAAAAACCCCCAATACAGGAACGGTTCCAGTTGATGAAGGAGAAAGTGCAGTGCACTATGAGTTCATAACAGACACTCCTGCGGATCTTATTCTCCAAGAAGATGAAGCAGTAATATCATGCGGCATCAGATTCTCTCCTTCTGGAGCCAACCTCAGCAAACCTGTCAAGGTTACATTGGAACATAATGCACATTTCACCAATCCACGACGTGCAGAAATTGCCTTCTATACTCGTAGCAAAGGTAAATATTTAAAGCAACAAAGGGTCTTTACGATTCCTTTCTAATCAATATAAATACATATCACATGTCTACACTATATCATGTTTCTACTTTATGTGTTACATCGTTTATTGAAAAGGTATTGTTACAAAACTTTACATAACTATGAAAAATTACAACAAAGTTGTAACATGAAAATATACACAGGTATAGCATATGTCAAAGATATAAAAGGGCAATCCAACCTTGGCAATAAATCCAACCTTGGCAATAAGGTTCGGTGTAAAAATGCCAGAGGTAAAAATGCCAGAGGTAAAAATGCCAGTGGTAAAAATGCCAGAGGTAAAAATGCCAGAGGTAAAAATGCCAGAGGAAAAAATGCCAGAGGAAAATATGCCAGAGGTAAAAATGCCAGAGGTAAAAATGCCAGAGGTAAAAATGCCAGAGGTAAAAATGCCAGTGGTAAAAATGCCAGAGGTAAAAAATGCTAGTGGGAAATGTAAAAGGAAAAAGTTGTCAGAAAAGCGTCCCCAAATTTGTTGACATTGTACAATCCCCAGCATTTTCAAATGGAGTTCCGTCATGTCTCTCTGATTGTAAAGTGCAAATAAATTAAATGAATAATCCCTTTCATTTTGTTTTCATCATGCGAAGATAACAAAGGGGTTCACATCTGAAAAGAAATAGTTCAATTTCTAAATTAATGTGAATACGAAAGTGCATTAAAGGAAATGTCTCGTGTAGTTTTTTCTTATCGATACTCTTTCTTATAATTTAGTATTATTTCATAATGAATTCTTAGATTACGTCTCGTTATAATTGCAATCTTAATGATTATCATAAACTGAATGCTTAACCTTCGCAACTTCAATTCTATTTTCTGTAGGCCTATTTACTCGCTTTATTAGCTACAGAGTGGAACTCAAGGATCATGCAGTTTCAATAGATTCCCCCGATTACATTCTCCTTGATGTGTCCCCAAATAATAACGATAGCGAGAAAACATTGAATAAAGAACTGGACACATCGTCTAAACATATTTACGCAAGTTGGCCTCAAATCACCGTAGGTCTTCTTAAACAAAATGCAGTCATATCGTATCATGAGTGCACCTAATGTCAAATCCCCGAATTTGTTATGAGTACCCCCCCCCCCCCCCCCCCCCCCCCCCCCCCCCCCCCCCGGATATAGCATGCATGTATTGTTTTGCACTCGCTTTCAGTTGACGACTCTTGTTTGTTAAACACTTCAATATTATATTCTTTTTTCACTTTTAATTCAGTTTGAATATATCTGCATCTTGTTTATAACGTATAACGTGCATGAGCCCCCCCCCCCCCCCCCCCCATTAATGTTGACGAGGCTGTAATGCTCGATGTTTGTGTGATGGCCTGTACATTTGCTGAACAAGGGAGAACTGTAAACGGAAAACGATGCAGGTACAAGTACAGATAACGAAAAGCAAACTAGTCAAGATCATTTGGTACAAGTTATTTTACTACATGTACAGGTACTGTGTCCTTAAGTTATACAGTTAGTATCATGATGCGGGGGCATCTCGTTTTTCCGAAGGTTCGTATTTCCGAAAGACTAATTTCCCATGCCTGGGGGTTCACAATTCCGAACATTTGTTGTTATTCCGAATGTTCCAAGGTTCATAATTCCGAAAAGGTTCATATTTACCCACAAAAGGACTGTCCCACATTAGGGTGATGTCATTTTTGCATACCTCCTTTCCCTTCTCTAAACCTAAAAATCAGTTGCAGACTTCCTTCTCGTTCCAAATTCCATTCGGGATAATGAAATCGTACGTCGATTAAAAAAAAGCTGGGTCTACGATCTGGAGTCCAGAGTCCAACAGTTCGACAAGAAAAACCAGGTCAAACCAAATAGTCTAAAAAGTAAAAGACAAGCAGATGTCAGGTCTGCTTCTTGACCTTTATATTTCTCCTCTTGATTTTTCACCTGTATTCTCCTAGTATGCAGCTGGCATATTTTGCCTTTTTACCTTTTGTTCCTGACATCACCCATCGCGTGTTTATCTCTGCCATTTTACCTCTCGCATTTTTATCTCTGGCATTTTTTCCTCTGGCATTTTTTCCTCTGGCATTTTTACCTCTGGCATTTTTACCTCTGGCATTTTTTCCTCTGGCATTTTTTCCTCTGGCATTTTTACCTCTGGCATTTTTACCTCTGGCATTTTTACCTCTGGCATTTTTACCTCTGGCATTTTTTCCTCTGGCATTTTTTCCTCTGGCATTTTTTCCTCTGGCAATTGTTCCTCTGGCATTTTTACCTCTGGCATTTTTTCCTCTGGCATTTTTACCTGGCACCGGCAAGGCAATAAGATGATTTCTGTGAAAGCACAACAATAAGAAAAACAGGATGGTGAAAGGAGTAAGAAAGTTATGGATGTTTGAAAAATGAGATCACTACATCTATGCGAATTTCAAAATGGCAATTTGGTGAGTCGATTGCGACATACTTTTGGACAACTATCCCGTTTGTCGTACACATAAATATCATTAATTTGCGGTTTTCTCCGAAGCGCTTTTACCCTCGGGGCACTACTCAATATTATACAGTGCGTCCCAGAAAAAAGGAAACCCGTTTTTGGAGATAGATATCTTGATAATGAAATAGGATTGGAATAAAGCATGGGCAGTTTTAGTAAGAATAAATTCTCTTCTTTTATTGGATACAAATACACGAAGATTTGTTTATGCTTGACCGACTTAGAACAATTTTACCAGCTTAATGTAAGAATCGATTTGCGAACGGTTTAATGCAGATTATTCGAGTTTGTTTTCAATTCCCTTCATGTTGTTAACACGTTTTCTGTTTTGTCTTCAGTATCTTCTTGTGTTTGGTTTTCTGTTTATGTTACAGTTTTCATGTTTCTGTTAATTCAGGTTTTTCTTTTCATTTCCCCTATTCGCTCACTCCTTGCTTTTAATGTGATACATTTTGTTTCACTTTATGAATCATTTCTGGCTATTTGCATCTTTATCTTTTTTACATTTTCACAGTCTCCATGCATCCCCCTTTTTCATTCCCGATTTCTATTTAATCCTTAACATTCTTTAGCTAAGTTATCTTCAATTCATTTCAACCTTCTTATTTGATTTCAGTGATATTCTAACCTCAATCTTTTCAATCTCTTGCATATCTCAGCTTGCTCTCTTGTTGTCTTCTCTTGTTTTCCACTTAAAAGAATTGTGACGCCTAATGGTGACACCGAATAACGACACACAAACAAACGATGAAACTAAGTTTTATTTCTTTTCATTTAATCCTTTACAAGAGCAACTCATAAATCTTGGACCGTGTAACTATATCCCCAACGTCCCTCAACATGTCCACCATTCCTGTCCACGCACACCTGTGCTCTGCCCCTCATTGCTCCTACTGCCTGGCGAATCACGGGTTCTTTGTTGAGGTTCAAACTTGTACCTTCATTCTGGTATTTTCGAACGTTCTTCCAGATCGTTGACTTTGACGGAACATACCGATCAGGAAACCGACGACGGAAAGCATGGGCAACTTCCTGAAGGCTTCCAGTGCGGTTCCATTCGGTTACTAAGAAAACTCTTTGCTGTGTTGTTAGCTAATGGTCAGGCAAGCAAGTGAAAAGCTTGTGCTTAAAAGCGTATTCATTTTCATTGAGAAATTTGGTGAAAGAAACATAAAAAAGAACACCAAAGAATTGCTAATGAGCTCTCCCTTTGTTAACCAACGTTGCTGCATCCTTTCCAATCTTGACCACTTATTCTGTACAAATTGATTTTGACATTCAAATTTTAAACTCTCCTTGCTCATCGATGCATAAACGTTAAGTGTCATATTAGGTGTCAAAAGAAAGAGGAAGAGCTAAACTTTATGATGATATATATTATATGACATGAATTGTTCTATTTTACTGGGAAAATAACTGACAACTCCGGTTTCCTTTTTAACACTGTATATTTAACACTGTATATTTACCACTGTATATTGTAGATAGCACATTGTTATAAGTCCACATGAAAAGATCTTACTGAGTAATACATTTTGAAGAAAAAGAAAACAAATATTAGTCATTTTGTGTGTTGGAGCGAATGGGGGAGTTGTCCACAACTACATCTCAGTGACATTACCTATTCGGCCAATTTGAAATTCCCATATGTAAAGTGATTACAACTTTCAAAAATTCATAACTTTCTTATTGCTTTTCCAATGCAGACACAGTTTGCTTACATTGCGATTCATAAAGTCACAGTGTGGTAACAATTTGGACACATAATACACTACATGATATGCATGTTAATATGTGGTGGGCTATGTTAACCGAGTTTGACCATGTGCTTTATCATGTGGGAAATCACACGAAATGCAATGTCACACTGTGGCAACACTGTGATCACAAAATAACCACACAGTGTGACAACGCTGTGGTAACACTGTGTCTGTACTAAAAACTGTTCCCTGAGGACCCTGCCATTATATCATTACCCAGACATGCCAACTAGTACGATTTCCTCACCCAGTTTCGCTCCTATTACACTTGATAAGGGGGTACCAACATCTATGGATGTCTGGAATTAATTTGGAACACAACATTACCATAATGCATCGCCCCTGTCTCCTCGAAAAACCTTTTGTTGTCCAGTGGCATTAACTATTTATGGCTCTGGGTTACAAGAACTGTTCTAATTTTTTGTCTGTGATACACAATGCCATACCCCCTTATCAACCGTAAAAGGTAAGGAATACGATTTTAGGTTGGCAGCACTGATTACCCCAACATTAGCGCGGCAACCGTAGTGTTCAGTGCATTCAAGGAATACATCCTACATGGGTATAAGGTTTGGCAAATGTAGAGTTAATATCTTGCCAAAGAACGTTAGTGCGGTTGTAGCAGGGAATCGAGAACAACAATTCTACTTTCCATATGAAGTTACTTATTAGTTTATTCAAATTGATTTGTATTAATTAATCATTATGATACACAGCTTTAAACTTTCTTTCGTAAAGGGTTTGGTAAAGATTGATCATAATGGGAGAAAATACTACACAGCTGGCTATACAACTGCCAGAAAATGGTAAGATACATGGCTGCCCTCGTGTTGGCGACTTTTACACCAAGGGCTTTTGGAAGTGTTGTGAAATGTACCCCTCGAAATGTCTAAGCTACAACCTAAAACCTCATATTTTTAAAACAGTATGAACTATTTAAAGCAGTCACGTAATTACCGAGTAAGAATATCAATTGACAATAGTTTCACTAGCTACCTTGGATGATTAGCGAGATGAATCAAGTACGTCATGTATTTTGTGTGAAGCAAGCATTTTCACTACATTCCGCAATCGTACAAGCAATATACATCCGGATTTTTTGCAAAGAAAACTAAATGTATTTCAAAACAGAAAAATGGGTCAATATCTTATATAAATTAAATTTTGTGTATTCTAATGGATAGATGATATCCTTCTTATTCTGAATCCGGTATCATTTCTCCTCTTCAAATAGACATGGAAAGGCTTGTAAGAATTCCTGCATCAATCCAAGGTTACCCACGCTGTGACGTCAGAGCAAATGATCTCGATCTCTACGTCGACTACTCCTGTCAGTTGTGGATTGTGGCCAAGTTTAATAGATACTTTGTTGGAAAGAGGGTCAGTTGCACACCATATGTACAGACACCAGCATCGAAAGGACATGCACCTACGGTTCATCTTTACATATATGACGACCTCCCTGAAGTTACCATGGTAAGGGCGAAGACTAGGGCAATCATGGGTGTCGCTAGAAAGTAGAGTGGTTAAGTGAGGGCCGGGAGGAGGAACAACCTTTGCTGTATAACATATTCTGTGCTTCCCCTTAATAGTAAATCAATAATATTCAACTTGTATCACGTTCCATGCAGATTCCATGTGTCACCAAGTTACAGAAAATAACATGTAACATTGTTAGGGGGTAACGAAGGATATGATTTGGATAATATAGGTAGGAGCTAATCTAGTAAACACGCTATTCCATTAAATAAACATGATATCTAATTCAAGAACGTCGCTATATGCTTATGTATATATTTATATATCATGTATATAGTGTATACATGGGCAAGCGCGCGCGTATATGTGTATATACATATGCAAAAATTTCCTTGATTACAAAGGACACATTTTGCAGGTCCAGGTTCTCAATCGTACCAGAAAAAAATTGAAAATAATATTTTATTAGACATAATACATGGTACTCTTTACCATGAAATGAATGTTAAATATATTTTAAGGCCACGGAGGAAGTGAAATCTATACGAAGCCAACGAAGTAGGGTATACTATTCGATACGCACTTCGATACACACACTATAAAGCAAAAGTTGATAATTTTTAAACAGTAAATGGTTCGATATCCATATATTGATCTTCGTGATATTTTCAACTCAGTAATTCAATAAAATGTTGGTAAACATTTTTCCAGAGTTTATGAGAATTTTAACATCATGAAGTTTCAACAAAGCAAATAAAAGAAATCACCATTTTGTTTTAACCTGGTGAAATTCGTTTATAGCATAGCGTATACCGCATAGAACAAAAAAGAGAAATTGGAATCTTGGCATCTTCTCTTCCTTATGTTTCCTTCTACAGAAATTAGAAACGACCTCTTTAGAAATGAAAAAGTACAAAAAGCTTTCCCCACCTAAATCGTTTCCAGTAGCATGGAGGTCAGGGGACGTCTTCATCACACTCTATGAATGTCCAAATGAACATGCAGTGGCAGTTGAGACTGTGGTAAGTTATGAAGGGGAGATCACATTATGCTGGTTTAAAACTTGCGGGACAGTTTATAAATAGAAATCCACCTCATACCACAACTCTCTTTCTCTGTCTTTATATACACATATCCCCCTACACACACCCACACGTACAAGCACACACCCACACACACACACACACACTTTTTTCAATGATCTTTATTTTGATTTCACTCAATAATTAAACATAAATCGTAATAAATCAAAATAATAAATCACAATCATAATAAATCATAATAAATCATAATAAATCACAATAAATCACAACAAACCACACACACCTAATACACACACATACACCCCCACACACATACATATATATATGTTCGCACATACAAACACACAACTTATGTCTCTGCCTCTGCATTGTCTTGTTCTTTGTGAGAATAGCTGCAACGCATCGTTTTAATTTAAAAAAAATCATCCCATATATCCGAAGAATTTCATGATATCTATTTTATGAACATCTAGTTAACGAATGTTAGCCTACTCCTTCATAATATTATACAAGTGCATATACGCTAATTCATTTGGTGTAACCTTCACCAGATCTCAGCAGTCTCTGATATACTATATTGTCGTGAATATTTGAGTAAGTTCATTCTCATTAGCTCTCGGTGGGTTACGTATTTCTTCCTTCTCATAGCGGATGAGTGAACAAACGTTCCACCAAGTGTCTAGCGACCTTCAAACGTTTTGCATGAAATCCTCCAACAAAGAGTCTACGGAACGACTTCTCAAATTCGTCGTATATCAAGGAAGTTTCCATTCTCACCGAACAGTGATCAGTTCTGTCCTAGAATATGGTAATAATGTGCTTTGAAGCTTACCTACAGTTAAAATATACATTTGGATCTTTTGCAATGATCTCTAACATACAGATAACAAAGTTAAATAATGAAAAGGAAAGAGGAATGGAAAGGTCTTTACAATATTGTTTGACCATACTTTTCAATTTTCTTTTCAAGCTCCCTAGATGCGTTAACAATTTTAGGTAGCTGAAAATATATCTTTATTCTCTTTACTATTCTAACATCAGTTGAACCATTTCAAACCATTTTCAGGCATTGGTTCCCTGACCTTTCAAGCAGGTCCGAATTCACAAAGAAAGTTTGAATTTAACCCATGGTCTAAACCATGGTTTGAACCTCCACCGTGGACTAAAATAAGCTCATGTTATACAAATATCTGGTTAATATGAGGCACGGGCGTAGACACGCATAATTATCCATTATTAGTGGGGGATGATCAATTCATCATCCCCCCACTAACAATAGATAGTGTGTTCGTATCTACGCCACTGATATGAGGCATTGGTCGAAGCGACTGCAGTCGTCTAATTCTTGAGGGGTGGGAGCACCGAGGGAAATTGACTATTCACCGTAGTCGCTGAGAGTGAGACCGACCCCCATAGCATAGTGTTTGATAAATAAAACGCGCGCCCCGTGCGCGGAGAGTCAAAACTTGATATTTTTCAGGCGATAACTAAAAAATGGTTTGGCATCTGGAAAGTTCCCTTCGGAATAAGTAAATCAGTTTTCGCCTCATTTACACTCCTTTTCTCAAGTAAAGAGACGACTGATTGGGTCCGTCAAAATTCAATTGAAAATGTTCAATCATGGCTCCCATAGACAATCGTATCTTTATGACGTCTTTAGGGTGACCTTATGCACTTTTGATCGCCTTAGTCAAAGCTGCCACTGAGACCGCGCGCAATGTTCATTCCGTGATCGCCCATGATTTGGGCAGCGTTGAATTTTACAAAGGAATCCATGTTGAAATCTGGAGTCGTCAGTGTACCTCATCTGAACAAGATGGACATCACGTGCACATGATAGTCTGGGAGCCTGTCCCGAAATAGTCACTCCATTTTACATCACATATTTTGATGTAATGAACCATGCATATAGAACTAGAGGGAAAGACAATTCATTGTTAAGACTAACAAAGTGCAATACAACTCAAGGCACATTTGCTATTTCTTTTGTTGGGGCAAAACTCTGGAATGATCTACCCTTAAATATAAGAAAGGAAATGACAAGATTTTCCTTTCGCAAGAACCTAAAAATTATTTTGTTGAACAAGGATTAATGTTCAGAGTTAAGGTAGATGTAATAATTTCCTGACTTTGTATAATTTGACATTATTAAAGTATGAATAATCCGGTGAACCAAACTCGACTAGCACTTGTGCTAACTTTTGGTTCTCCTGTTAGCAACATTTTCAACTTCAAAGTTTCTGTATAATATAATAGTAAATCTTTTGTGGATATTTTTGACAATTCTATGAAGTATTTTGAGTCAAAATTATTTTTCGATCCTGAAAAAATAACATGTTAATGTTGTCAGGTAATTCAAACTTTTCTTAATTCCTGACTGTTTTTTTTTTCTTCATATCTGTATGTCATCTCTATCCATGTTTATATTAAGTATTCTATACATATAATGACAATCTTTATGTTATGTATACATGTATTGTAAATGTTTGTAAACATCAATTCATTCATGTAAATATGTTGTTAATAAAATCAAATCAAATCAAATCAATCATTTTACCCCTTAAATTGAACCTCCTCCCAATTTTAGTTTTATATAATGATGACACTTCTTGCTACCGAATTTAAAACATAGGAATGGTTCCAACTAATGAGGGAGAAAGTGCAGTGCACTATGAGTTCATAACCGACACTCCCGCGGATCTCATTCTCCGAGAAGATGAGGCAGTAATATCATGCGGGATCAGATTCTCCCCCTCTGGAGCAAAGCTCAGCAAACCTATCAAGGTTACATTGGAACATAGCGCACATTTCACCAATCCACGACGGGCGGAACTTGCCTTCTATACTCGTAGCAAAGGTAAAAATTCAATGTAAAAGGGAAAAACTCTTTTTTTATGTTTCATTTCTAATCTATACAGTGGCATATCTACAGGGGGCAGAGGGAGCACGTGCCTGGGGCGGCACTTGAAGGGGAGAAAGGAAAGAAAAAAACTATGCCCCTTAATTTCCTTCATGTGCCCTCATCCAGGGCAAAGTGAATACGAAATACTGTTTTTAATTGTTTAAAGCTCGATCCCTTTACTCCCCTGCATATATATTTCTCTAGTCTCACCCTAAATATAGGATATGGGGCATAAATGATGTTTTTAAAGGGTTCCTCATAACTTCCACAGATTTTCGTTCATTTCAAATATTCAAAATCTGAAAGAATTTCAGATTTATTGACTGCTTTCAATCATATTAACATAATTAACATAATACTGTAGTGCATAACATAAAATGAATACATTAACAAAATATAACAATGATTTCAATATGGCACGAAAAAGAGACATGATAACGAAGCTTTTCGACCTGCACTCATCAGGTTATCACGCAGGTATATAACAAATTACTTGAAATCAAGTATATTATACTCGGTCGAAAAGCTTCGTTATAATGTCTCTTTTTCGTGCCATATTGAAATTTTGTAGTACCAAGAAATTATTTGTATAACAATGATGTTTTTCCATAGTTATGGGCACAATATCAAATATCAATAAAAGAAAAATATGCACAAATATTGACCTGTTAAAGTGATGTTGAAAACAGTTGGACATGTTTAAAAGCAAAGCTAGTATAATACATGTACAGAAACTTATTTAACTTAATCACGAGTGGGTCGTTCAATGATATAGGTTTTTGCGGTCATTTTCGCAAGTTCGCCATCCAATTTAATAAAGAAGTCATTCAAATTCGAAAAATAAATCCGCACCATGAAGTTAGTCGTTCAAATTCGCATTTCGGTCAAGTAATTTAGCATTACCATCTTTCAATTTAAAATGCCCGTCGAGGGCATTTAAATTCGCAACCTCGCCGGGAAGCGCCTTTTCGATCATTCAAATTCGCACGTGGGCATTCGAATTCGTAATGCGTTCATTCAAATTCGCATGTGGATATTACGCATGTGCATTCTAACTTATGTTTTAGAAATTAAATGTTTAAAATAACGTCTTTTGTGATGCACATTAACTGCTGTTACAGGTAGTATGAAGCAAGTCTTCTTCTTCAAGTCTATAAAGTTCAAGTATATAGAAGTCTTCCATTGCAACATAGATAATCGTTCAGTGCACTTTCTATCTACATTTGTCGCATAATCATGGAGCCGCGCGTCAGGTATAGGCGAATTTCAAACGAAGATAGGGAGAGACTTATCGACGCATTTGAGGGACATGAGGCAGATTACCTGCAACTTGCGGACACCCTGGGTATCAACAGGGGCACTGCAAGATCCATAGGAGCTACCTACCTAAGGGCAGGTAGACGTCACAAATTGCAAAGAGGGGGAGCAAACAACGTGAAGGTTGACGAGGACATGCGAGCCCGTCTTCAGCAAATAATTGGTGCCAATCCCTTAGCAACTCTTTTGCAAATGAAGCGCGACTTAGAAGCCTCCCTGCCCCAAAAGCCCGCCGTTTCCGTGACATCTATTTCCAGGGCACTTGATGGGATGCTGATAACCCTCAAACTGGCCGAAGACGTTCCTGATGCCAGAAATGCCCCCATAACTATGGAAAAGCGCCAAGAGTACGCACAGTGGTTCATGGCCCAAGGGGTCGTCAGTCATTGTGCATACATCGATGAGTGCGGCTATAACATTTGGACCAGGAGGTCTTTTGGGAGAGCTGCCAGGGGCACCCCTGTTCGTCGCGTCGTCAACCGTCAGCGTGGAAAAAAACTGCAACATCACATTTGCAGTATCTGGAGAGGTGGGCCTCGTCCACCACACCGTGTCCAGCGAGACGACGACGAGGGAATCGTTCGAGGATTTCTTAGCTGCAACAGCACGTGAGTGCGCCAACATGTTCCCGGCAGACGAGGGCATGTTCTTGATTTACGACAATGCCCGGCCACACGTTCGTGCCCAGCTCCCAGCTGACGTTGACCCACGGATGAGCTTGAAACTCCTGCCCTCGTACTCGCCGTTTCTCAACTGCACCAAGAATGGCACACTCCGCCTTTAAGGCGGTCGTCAAACGAGACTTGGCTCGTGCTGAGTGGCAGCAGCGGGTAGGGGACAGGGCAGCTGCAGAAGAAGCGGGCGTGACGATGCAGGAATGGCGAACACATCTTGTGCGGCAAGTGGCAAGGCGGAACATCCACGCCATCACCCAAGACAAGTGTATGCGCTGGTACAGACACACCCAGACTTACATCCCCAGATGTCTTGACCGCTAGGAAATAGATGGCTGAGCCCTTATGACCCGGACTCAAAATTAATGCAAATGTCAAACATAATTCCCCTTACCCAATGAAAACAAATGTGAAATCAAAGAATACATTGCCTAACATGTAAAGCAATGTAAAGCACATTATAAAAAAACAAAATATATATCTACATAATTATATTCTTTGAGTATTCATGTAATAAATTCACAGGATGTGAAAATAAGCAATTTATAAAAACAAAGAAATTAAACATAATGCACGTATATGAATTTTCAAAGGCAAAATTTATTTGCTCTCTGAAAAATAAGCATCTGAACACAAATAGATCCCAAATATTGTGTTGTATGTTAAAACTTTATAGCGAAGCTGCTGTATGCAAAAAAAAATATAAACTCAAAATCATACAGTATGCAAAGATAAGGGAATTTAGAAAACAATTGGTACATGCGTGCTGAAATTGTCCAAGCAAATGTTAAAATTACTAAATTATCATAACATTATGACCATTAGATGAATTTCAGTTGGTAATTTGAACGCTAAACGTGTTAAATGGAATGACGCAAAATGAATTCGAATGCTGGAATAAGGTTATGGCGCAATACATTTGGTCTCGTGCTAAATTGAATGACCGTTTTGCGAATTGTTGCATTTTTTGGAGAATTTGAATGATAAAAAGTTAGAACTGAGTGCCATGAAAACGAATTTGAAAGCTCAAAAATGAATTTGCATGAACCAGATCCTCGAAATTGAATGCACACAGTAGGAATTTGACTGGCCAACTTACGAACATGACCGCAAAAACCTATATTAAATTCATAAAGCATCATTACGTGAAGCGAATTATTGATAAGTGAGTTGAGGTAGAAGGACTATTGCCTCAACCCACAAGAAAAACTAAGGGTGAAAGTAAAGTGTGATTTTTATTCTATGGGTAAAATGCATAAAGTGCATTCTTCAGAAGAGAAAATGCACCCCAAAAATCTACTGCTCGGTTGCTTCGCTTAGTTATTTATCAATCTTTGGCTACCACTTTGGAGTTAAATGTCTCAAATATCATTTTCAGTTAGTGACATAAGTATTCCTTAAGGATTACAACAACGTTGCAACATGAAAAGTTAATATCGGTCCTTAGAATTAAATAACAATATCTGATTTTACACACACACACACACACACACGCACATGACAGTTTGAACTGTTCAAAGCCGTCACGCGATTCGAGTGAATGCATGTCAGTTAACCAGTTTCCATTTTTTTCTTTTTAGGCGATGGGTAAGAGGAAGTAAATCCATGTTTAGGTTGTTGTTCCGTTGTAAATCATTATCAAGCAACCTTACTTCATCTCACTTCCATCGAAGCAATGTGCGTCAATTATTCTTGTAAAGTGAACTACATGTATTTTCGAACAGATCGGATCCATCCGATATAAATTCAATTTTGTGAGTACAAATGGATTGATGACATCTTTGTTATTCTGAATCCAGTATCATTTTCCCTCTTTTAATAGACATGAAGAGTTTCGTCAGAATTCCTGCATCCACCAAAGGATACCCACGCTGTGACGTCAGAGCAAAGGACCTGGATCTCTACGTAGATCACTTCTCTGATTGGTGGATTGTGGTCGTAATCACTCAATACTTCTTTGGAAAGAGGGTAAACTGCACACCATATGTAAGACAGCCCGTAACTAAAGAACTAACCTATTCTGTTCTACTCTGCATATATGACGACCTACAAGAAGTCATCAAGGTAACCTCTAGAAAGGATTTATTAAACTGAAATCGAAATCTTAACTCGATTTACACCAACCGAATGTTATGCCACATTTAAGTTGCAGAATATCAAAATATCACCTTTACCAATTCATATTCACGAGAAGTAGTCTTGGCGATCGCTACCTTTATTCACATCAAAATCACCACTGTATCATATCAATAAATTACTTCTTCCATTTGTATGAAAAAGGAAAAGCATCATATTTAGGTTTTTACTCAGTGTTCAAGGTTCTTAAAGTCACAAAAGGTCGTGCACCTACCTGCGTGTGGTCAGCAACGGATTTCGCAGAGAATCCTTGCGTCGCACGTACGCGCCTGCAGGGGTTTTTTTTCCAAGCACGTAGGAGCACGGAAAACACTAAAGCCTAGGTCACAACCCGCCGTGCGTGTTTTTAGTCCGTACGTGTTCTGCGGAGGCCACGTCTGCCACGTTTTTCTGAAAACGTGGGGAGGGAGTAGCAAGAGCAGGGAAGGAGTACGTCAACGCACTTCACACGCACTACAACGCAAGGTGTAAGTATGTGGCCCGCACGCCACGCCTGGACGTGAGTGGTTGCGTGCATCGTACGTTGCGCACCTGGTAAGTGAGTTGTACGTGCTTACAACGTACGATCGCCGTGCGGTTGCCGCGTTATCGTACGGAGGCCGTACTTTCACGTACGGTGTCCTTACTGACTTGCAGGGAGTAAGTGCGTGCAAGTGCGATAAACGTGAGTTTTCCCGCCCTATGTCGCTCCTCATCCGTTCGTCGCCTGCCTTTACATCATCTACGGCCCTTTTCTGTTGGGCCTCTCTGGCCCTATTAGGTGTCTTTTCAGCTGACCCCTTTTTGTTAAGCTTCTTGGGCATCTTGGAGACGAAATGATGATACTCGTCAGTCTACTCGGCTTTTATCCTGCAGAAATCAGCGCGCACAACGTGCGTTGTAAGTTGTAAGCACGTACTTCCTCGGTGCGGTTTACGTGAGTTCTGCGTGCTCACTGGACAATTGAACTGGAGAAGCGCCGAATAAGCACGGACCCCGCACTTATCACGTGCGGAGCACGCACGTGCTAGGTGCGTTGTCCGTAGAGCAAGTAACTGTGGGAAAAATTTTCAAAAACTCACGGAGTCCGTGCGTTGTGCGCTCGTTAGCAGCAGAGGGCACGCACGTCAACGCACGTCACCCGTACTGGGGGTGAATCCGTAGACCGCCCGCAGCCCGAACGCAGCGAAAGTTCCTACTGCACTAAAAATTCTACGTCTTGTCTGCGTGCCCCAAATCCGTACGGAGGCAGTACTCACCACGTACGGATCCACAAATTTTGCCCACTTTTTGCACGCAGACAGCACGCACCTGCAAGTACGGCGGGTTGTTACCTAGGCTTAAACGTGAGTTTTTCCCGCCCTATATAGTTGGGCACATTATGAGAACTTTCGACGTTCACTAGAAGTCAAAGCTGCTGCTGCTAGACATGCCGCCCTTTTAACGCAGAGACTCCGGGTTCTGATGATGCAAGTGCTGCAGAAATCAGCGCGCACAACGTGCGTTGTAAGTGCATAGCACGTACTTCCTCGGTGCGGTTTACATGACTTCTCATAATGGTTAGTAGCGCGCATTTGGGTGTCCGAAAGTTGACACACACGCTTCAACACACGAATAGCACCACAAAATGTACCTAAGTTTGCAAAGAATTGGACGTATATTCATAACTAGTGAATGAATCACTCTGGGGTGATCGGTTTATGAAAATTCATTTCAATAGCTTTCATTTGATGTATATATTGTCAACTTTGCTGCAGTATCCAGTGATCATTTTTTCTTGAAAGTTAGTAATGTTCAATATTTTGTCTATGGCAATCCATCAAAAACCCACATAAATTATAGACACTGCCACCATTATTCTTCGACTGAAAAAATTCCAAGGGTCAACGATGTCAAGGGTGATTGGTTTCAGAAGCTTGGATAAATTACCTATATCCTGATATAAGACATGATGTGATTGGTCCAAAATCCAGTGATCATTTTTTTGGCAAAGTTTTAGATCAATCAAGCAGAATGTTGCAAAAATTTCTAGTCAAGAGTCACGTGACCAGCGTTCGCCTTCCGCGCCCAACTACAAAACGAGCTTTTCTTGCGGGAGATGGTGAGATTAAAACAAATTTTGAAGTGCGTTGTATCGCCTGAAATCTTTTGAATGCGACGACATTACTTCTTGATAATTATTCGTACCAGTGTTAAGGTTCACAATGAATAAAATATCTGATTGGGGTAATTGTAGATGTCTTTTTGAAGGAGTGCATTCTGCTGGCGTATATGATATCATTCGAATCATCCGTTTGGGACCTACCACTATCATTATAGGTGCGTACATAATCTGATGTGAATAAGCAACTAACAATGACAATGTACGTGTGATAGAGAGAGAGAGACAGAGAATGCGAGATGGGTGAATGTTTACATAAAGGGTCAATTATTGTGGAATGTAGAAAGTACCGACAACAAACATAATCTTTGTGCACACAAAAGAATAAGGAGTGATGTGCGAAAGTGTGAGCGTACGATGTCAGAGGAGAGAAAGACGTGAAATAACACTAGCCCTGATCCCTCTGTGCATGATTTCCCCCCGCTCACTTGAAATATTTTAGCCCGCACCGATCTCTCACACAAGCCACGTGATGTTCGCTCATGCGTTTCGCTATACACACAGAGAAGGCAAATGATCGTTTCACCCCAAGAATGACCATTATGCGTGCCCACTGGACAATTGAACTGGAGAAGCGCCGAATAAGCACGGACCCCGCACTTATCACGTGCGGAGCACGCACGTGCTAGGTGCGTTGTCCGTAGAGCAAGTAACTGTGGGAAATTTTTTCAAAAACTCACGGAGTCCGTGCGTTGTGCGCTCGTTAGCAGGAGGGGGCACGCACGTCAACGCACGTCACCCGTCACTGGGGGTTAATCCGTAGGTAGCCCGCAGCCTGAACGCAGCGAAAGTTCCTCCTGCACTAAAAATTCTACGTCTTGTCTGCTTGCCCCAAATCCGTACGGAGGCAGTACTCACCATGTACGGATCCACAAATTTTGCCCACGTTTTTGCACGCGGACAGCACGCACTTTGCAATCTTTGCATGTGGCTACGTGTTCTGATGAACTTCCTACCTATACGGGGCTATGAAGAGGGTGCAAGACGCCCAAGAGGAGATGCCTAGAGGTGCATGACCGGTTGTGACCATGACAAAAGAAGGACGTACGAATCGGAGATGTTGACCCACTGCCGATTGCAGCTACGGACACGCATGTGCTAAAACATGCAGGATTCGTTGTGACCATAGCATTAGTTCGACATGGAATAAAATGGTATCTGCTGTCTCCTGAAGTTAAAGATGGGTTTTTGATTTAAATTTTTTTTTCTTTGCTTACATTCACATAATTATGCCTTACATTTCATGAAACGATCATAATATTCCTAACTCGTCGGGATATCTTAGTGTAACCCAGTGTATTTGTCTTAGCAGCGGAAACACGAGTGCAAAGGAAATTACACGACTTGAAAAATCTTACGGATGGTTATGCACCAGAATCTCAGGCCACGTACTCTCGGCCTTCGTGTATTAATAAAACGCAAGTTTTCTACATTTAGAGGTAAATTGTTCGAACGTCAGTCCAATATCGGTCGGTATTTTGGCTTTCAATGCCTATCAGTTTGTGGTCTGAGTGCAGGTTGATTGAAAATATATAAGAAAATATCAAATATAACCTTAGGGAAAGCACATTGTCACGCTCTCAACCGTTTATGATGATTTCTGTTAGTACTGCGACTGGTTTTACATCTACCCTCCGTCTAATTACTTTAAGAATTTAATTATTATTATGAGCAACCGTTTTCACAAATGCAATTTGTGTGCATTGTAGGGGTGAATTTAATTCAGTCTATACAAAGATTTATAAACAGTCGGTCGGTATGCTACAATAAGGCCTACCTTAACTGAAGCGATCCCGCAGAACCATCCCGGAAATTACCTCGTCAGGGTTTTGGACGAGGGGTGCGTTTATAGCTCCATTTTGTTCAGGCCGGAATCGGCGTTTTGATACGTGTATAGATCAAAACATGGTTGCGTCTAGAGCTTTATTTGCAGAAACACTTCAAATACGATCGCAAAGACTATCAAGAAATGAACTCAAGAGCAATTTCAAATCTCTGTTGCATATCCCTTAAAATGGTGTTAGGGTTACGTAATACGTCATTGTAATGTTCCCATTTTTAAAAGTCTTTGCGATCGTGTTTTCCGTAGAAACACAATATACAGATTACGGTAATCTGTATATACAGATTACGGTAATCTGTAAATACAGATTATACTCTGTATATACAGATTACCGTAATCTGTATATACAGATTATTAAAGATCTTAAAAGGGATGATAGGACACTCCCCCTATTTTTATGTAACGGAAGTGGCCTCATGGGGAAGGGCACCCAACAGCGTTGGGTAGGTAAACTTACCAGCGACTACGTTGGCATTACGTGCAAAACAATGGCGAGCAGGTCGAAGATGTAGTAATCTGCTTTGAATTTTTCAAACAACCCCAACAAAACACCCATTCTGCACTTCTTTCGATTTCCCAGAAATAACAATCATTTGTTTGGGGTTTTTTTCTGAGACTGGGACGGGACGTGGTAATGGGACATTTGTTCTACAACTAGGCCTATTCCTAGTTACACTGTCAAGGGAGTTATCCATACCTCCACTAGTTACACCATTCAAACCTTCCCCTCTGTCACCCGACTGAGGTGTATTTGTCTCTGACTCTGAGTCGGACATGTTCTACAACTAGGCCTAACAGTGACACTGCAAAAGTATATGTTGTAAATATTGCTCAAGACTGACTAGACACCAGAACTAGAACTCTTATCTCTTCTAGTTCATGACAAACTGGATACAACAACCTTAGATCCAAACGAATGCACGTGTCTAGCCTCTACTCCCCAGGCATACTAGACTAGGTTCACCTTACATTACAACAAAGTACAGTTACAACAGCCATACCATGGCATTGTCACACATGAACTTCATTTGTGTGATACAAAGTAATTTGGTAGACCAACTGACATATTGATTAAACATCGTAATCATGATACATGAATTCACCATTCATAGTACATACTTAGTCCAACTTCAAGTCTTCAAAAGAGCCCAAAGAGTTGCGAGCTCACAGCCAATGGACGACCGCTCTCGAAAGAAATCGCGTTCCTGTAAACGAATCATTCGCTAAACTGTCCACTGTACGACGACATCGCGTGTACCTCATCTTCTGCTAATCTGCTAGAACGTTGTCAGCAACGGAACGTGAAAAAAACTGATCCTGGAGGTGGTCTACGTGACATGTCCATGAATACTCCTGACACCATCCCTGATAGCAGAAAGTGTTGAAAAATGACGTGATATTTACGTCGTGGTTTTCGTCTTTTTTACGTCCTGTAATTACGTCAATAAGACGACAACTTGCACCAACGCAAGACGTCAAGAGGACGTCTTATTTTGACGTCATCTCTACGTCTTCATTCCTTTTCCCTAATAGCAGAAAGTGTTAAAAATGACGTGATATTTACGTCGTGGTTTTCGTCTTTTTTACGTCCTGTAATTACGTCAATAAGACGACAACTCACACGAACGCAAGACGTCAAGAGGACGTATTATTCTGACGTCATCTCTACGTCTTGTACACTGTAAAAACTGTAAAAAAGTGCTAATTTTAGGGGCATGTATAGTGACTGCACCTGAAATGCTGTTTATAGCACTTGTAGTGTGCTAATTTACCAGCAAAAAAAAAATGTGAGCGTGGCGAGCCTCGAACCAGGTTCCGCTGATTGAGAGGCGCTGACGTTACCGATGGACTAACAAATGCTTCTTGCTATCCTGTTTAGTCATGGGAGTCAAGTAGATAACATGAACTATGTGGTGTCGTAAATTCACTATGTAACAATATGATCTGCTCTAAATCGTACAATGTGAGTTAGTCTAGCGGTAATGCCAGCAATTCTCGATCAGCGGACCCTGGTTCGAAGCTCGCCCAAATCATTTTTTGAATGAATGTTTAGCAGTTTAAGGAGCCGGTCCAGCTCCCGTGAAAGTGCTGAAATAGCACGCTGTGTGCATTCAATAGCACTCTGAGTGCAGTCCCTATGCATGCCCTCAAAAAGTGCTCAGCACTTCAGTTTTTGCAGTGTACAGATGACGTCAAAATAAGACGTCCTCTTGACGTCTTGCGTTGGTGCAAGTTGTCGTCTTATTGACGTAATTACAGGACGTAAAAAAGACGAAAACCACGACGTAAATATCACGTAATTTTTACCACTTTCTGCTATCAGGGATGTTATGATTTGTTCCTGAGTGTCTACATGTTAACTTGAGTTACCCAACTCCACAGAGAGCAACATCAGTCAATGAAGTAAAGTTAACTCAGAACTTTAATTTAATCGAGCCATGTCTCTCGGATGTCTTGTGTAACAACAACAGAGGCCGCATATCATACATGCAATATATGCTATATGCTACAGTTGTCTGCTGTGAATTGTTGAAACAACCCCCACAAAACACCCAATATGCACTTCTTTCGATTTCCCAGAAATAACAATCATTTGTTTGGGGTTTTTTTTTTTCTGAGACTCACTGTACAGTAAAGGGATCTAGTTCAATTCCAATGAAATGTGGCTTAATTAGAATAAGTGTAAGAATATTTTTGATTCTTGGAAATCGAAAGAAATGCAGATTGGGTATTTTGTGGGGGTTGTTTGAAAAATAAATCGATTCAATGCCTTGAGGGTCTACCAGGAGTTTTCATCATATCAGATGATATTCTCATAACAGGACAAGATGATAAATATGCAGAGGCCTGCATAGATCATGATCGCAACATGACTAGTTTCTTTCGCCGATGTCGCGAGCGAAACACCAAGCTCAATCCCAACAAGCTTGAGTACAAGTGTAACGAAGTGCAGTTCATCGGTCACCGCCTGAACAAAGATGGTCTTCGCCCTGACCCTGGTAAAGTCGCAGCTCTTGTGGACATGCCACAGCCAGTAGATATTCCTGGTGTCCAGCGATTTGTGGGAATGGTTCAATACTTAGCAAAGTTCTTGCCATCTCTGTCAGATGTAAGCGAACCGTTGCGCAGGTTGATCCACAAGGACACTCCGTGGAAATGGGGAGAAGAACATTCTAGAGCATTCGCGGCAAAGAACTCGTTACAGAAGCACCTGTCCTAAGATAATTTGATCAACATTTACCAGTGGAGGGCCAAGGTGATGCCTCGGAAAAAGGTCTGGGTTTTGTTTTAACTCAGAATGGCCAACCAGTGACTTACACAAGTAAAGTGTTAACCGCAGCAGAAACCAGATATTCTCAGATAGAGAAGGAACCCCTTGCCCAAGGTTTCGGAAAGAAACCACCAGTATGTGTACGGTAGAAAGGTGATCCTTTGGACAGATCACAAGCCGCTTGTGACGATAACGCGTAAGCCATTAGCGTCCACCAAAGAGACTGCAACGCTTACTATTGCGAATGCAACAGTACAATCTTCTACAAGCCGGGTAGAGAGGTGTACCTAGCAGACACTCTGTCACGTGCATACTTACCGAACACAGAGCAATCGCCAACGGAGAAAGAGGTTGAAAGCATCCACGTGCTTGAGGACTTAACGGTATCGCAGAAAACGCTAGCACTTGTCAGGACTAATACACTTCAGGACGAGAACCTACAAGCACTAAAGAGACTGATCCTCGAAGGGATCACCCCTGTATTTCGACTTCCGCGATGAACTTACGTATGATGATGGTATTATCTTCCGCGGACAGCGATGTGTTATTCCTGCTAAAGTGAGACCTCGTGTGAAGGAGCGACTACACAGTGCACACACAGGAATACAGGCCACACTCGCAAGGGCCAGAGAATGTGTGTTTTGGCCGAGGATGACAAGTGAGATTACAGACTATCACGCTGTGAAGTCTGTGCGACCTTTGCTCCGAAGCAAAGAAATGAACCGCTTATCAATCACGATATGCCAAACCGTCCTTGGCAGAAAGTTGGTATGGACTTATTCGAGTTGAACAGCAAGGACTATGTGTTGTTGATTATAACTCTGATTACTTCGAAGTACTTCCTCTGCCACACGAGAAGGATACCAGATCAGTTGTCACGCGATTATTAGAGGCAAGTCACGGTATCCCAGAAACCATTGTGTCAGATAATGGTCCCCCATTCAACTCACAAGATTTTGCAATGTTCATGCAAGAGTACGAGACTGAGCTTATCAGAAGTTCTCCTCACTATCCCAAGAGCAATGGGAAAGCAGAAAGTGCTGTCAAGACAGCAAAAGGACTCCTACGTTAGACAGCTGAAGCTCAAGAAGATGTTCAGTTAGCTCTTCAGAACTGGCGCAATACGCCTACAGTAGGACTCGATAGCTTGCCAGCCCAACGTTTGTTCGGTCGCCGCACTCGTACACTTGTACCGACCGCGTCTAAGCTTCTGCAACCCCATATCCAGAAGAGAGTTGTCGCAAAGAAAGAGCAGAAGCAGAACAAACAGAAGCAGCACTACGACAATAGCGCAAAAGAGCTACCATCATTAAAACGTGCAGATGTTGTTCGTGTTCAGCCGCATCCAAACGCACGGAGTAAGCGATGGCAGAAAGCGAGTGTCGAGATACAAGTCGAATCCAGATCGTATCTAGTTATAAGGACAGAGAATGGAAACATCGTTCGACGAAACAGAAAGCACTTCCGCACGTCTAGTAGCCTGTTCAGCGAAGAATCTAAGGTATTCTCATTCCTATTAGCGTAACTAGCAAACAACAGCAGCCATCTACATCAGAAGCGAAGTGTAGCAAAGAGATTCGTCCTGATCGCATAGCGAATTCTCCACGTGAAGCTATGTAGGATTACATTGTATTTCACTAGTAATGCACGTTCCTGTATTAATATGTGTTATCTAGGAATGTAACAGTAGGGTATAATATGTACTGGTTTTATGGTATTGGCTGTGTTTGTTTATTTGTTGTTGTTTTTCAGAAAAAAAAACACAGAAGAGAAAAGACAGAAGAATATGGTTTATTGCATCTGTTTGTGAGAGAAATGTTTTTTAAATTTGTTAAGACTGAAAGTGTCTTTAATTTGTTGTCAGAGTAGTAGAGTGTACTGATTTCTGAGGAAAAAATCAAGTAATGTGCACAGGAAAGTTCACCTGTTCATAAGTTGAAATAATTAGGTTTTAAAGAAGCCTATTACACGTATTAAGACGTTTGAGAAAAAATAACAACAAGCATGCAAATATGGAAGCATAAGAAATCCAAACAATTTATAATTTAATGATGATACAATTTTGGTACAGTATTCTAAAGAGTAGAAAGACACAGAAATTTCTGTTCACAGGTATTATCCCAACCAAACCACAGATTATATACAAGGAAGTGTTATAGAAATGTTGCATCTATGCTGAAGTCAATTTGTTGTGACAGAAACTCCTTCATGAAAACTGATATTTTCTGATGGTATAATACCATAGAGGTGTTGTGGATCAGTGGATAAGTCCCCGGACTGTGAACCACGAGGTCCGGGGTTCGAATCCCACCGCAGCACTAGCGTCCTTTGGCAAGACGTTAATCTACATTTGCCACTCTCCACCCAGGTGTTAAATGGGTACCCGGTAGGATGGCGAAAGGTAATGTCCTTTGCTTAGCATGTGTGCGCTTTACAGCGACTGGCTGGAATGCTCCCCAGGAAGTGGAGAATGTGCATACACTGTGTGCGGGCGTGCCAGAATCCAATGACCGGGGGTAATAATATCTATACAGCGCCATGAGCGTCGAAAGGCGGACCTGCGCGCTATACAAGTAGGCACTATTACTATTATTATTATTATTATCATACATTTTAGATGCATTTATGAGTTTTCAAATCTAGGTATTTATACAAAATTCTTGTACAGTGAGTCAAAACAAAACCCCAAAACAAATGATTGCTATTTCTGGGAAATCGAAAGAAGTGCAGATTGGGTGTTTTGTGGGGGTTGTTTCAACAATTCACAGCAGACAACTGTATCATATAGTATATAATGCATGTATGACATGCGCCTTCTGTTGTTGTTACACAAGACATCCGAGAGACATGGCTTTACTTTACTTCACTGACTGATAGTGTTCTCTGTAGAGTTGGGTAACTCAAGTTAACATGTAGACAGGAACAAAACATAACAACAACTACATATTCTGCTTGTTTGTTTGTTTGCAGATGCTTTTCTGCATTTATTTCATAATCAATGTAAACAACAGTTGCTTTCAAACGTAACATATAAATGATGAGGCGATAAACTTACATAGAAATAATTGAGTGTTACATCATGAATGCAAACCATCTTACAGTGATAATATATACACGTACCAATAATACGGTGAATATAAATATAATTCTATATAAAACATTTGATGATGTAGGTACAATTATTTACAAAATGCAGAAGGCAAAACTATCATAAGCAAATGCTTAAGACGATAGCAGCCCAGAATTGCATGCGTAAAGATGAGGATTCAGGAGATATATATAGAAATAATTTGCCATATTGTAAATTCAAGAAAATTACATACATTGAGATTCACTTATAACTTCGCCATATTGTAATTTTAAGGGAATTGCATATATCTGTTCCGTGAGTGCGCTGGTGCAAAGTGCATATAGCTGGGTGTAATGTATTTTGACTCGGGGAAAAGAACATATCACACACTAAGATGGCTGCTGGTTCATATGAGTGTTTGTTACAACTAGTCTTGTATTCAGCCGTTTTGGTAGTACATACACGTATACATGTAAATGCCCATATACAACACTACTTCCCCCTTTTAAAGAGAAGCTGTCCACAAAACAAAGTATACCATACAAGGCATTTTGTCTACAATCATTAGACCCCATACACCTAATGAATGGAGCTGGTACGGTTTTAAATCAATTGCCATTGACTATACTGTATTTGTATCCTACAAACTAATCTTAACAAAAAACCGTGTATTTTCCACTGGAATTACCATATTTCATAAACACTGGTCTTTTCTC